>PVHT021183515.1:1999207-2089493 GCA_004024745.2 Catagonus wagneri
GAGAGAGAGAGAGGATTGGGGGGGCATGAAGAAAGGGAGAGAGTAAGATGGGTACTTCTTCTGAAGAGTTTTGTTGTGAAGTGGAGAAGAGAGGAGACAGAGTAGCAGGAGGTAGGTGATCAAAAGATAACTTCTTGGTCAAAAAGTTGTATTGGCGTGACTTACAAAATTGTGTTAGTTTTGGGTGTGTGGCAAAGCGAATCAGTTACACGTGTGCAAATATCCATTCCTTTTCAGATTCAAAGGATAATTACATTTTGTTTCTTTTTTCTTAAAAAAGTTTACACGTTGGTGAAACCATTGGGTTAAGGAAAAAAATGATGAAACAGGAGAGAGAAAAAGTAGGAGCAAAGTCCTTGTACAGGAGGGAGGAGCTCCAGTCAAGGGCACAGGTGGATGGCTTGGCACAGTCACACAGCCAGGATATGATAAAGGTTGGACTGAAACCTAGCTGGTCTGGTGGCAGAGTCCCCCTTTGTAACTATGCTGTACTGACTATATCCATAGCTTAAAATATCTTTAAGCAGGGAAATTCCTTTTTTTTTTCCCCCAAATGCAATCTTGCAATTCATGTCTAACAGATAAATCATGGCAGAAGGGCTGGGTGAAAGATGGCTAGACGACCAGGAGCCCCCCTAGCTCTCCTGCCCCTGATTCCTTCCACCCTACCTCCCCAAACCCTTAAAGCATCCTCTCAGAACTTTCAAGTCTCGACTCGAAGGAATATAGTCACAAAGCTGTGACTTAGATAATTTTTTTTTTACCCTTAAAATTATACGAGTCCCATATAATGTAACTGGATAGTCATTAAATCTCCTTCAGGTTTAGGACACTGGCTAGGTGACAGCAGACACAGGAGTGGAGAAAATGGAATTCTTTGCCTTATAAGGATTCAGGATGCCCTCCTCTCCCCATCCCCAACCTCCCCCCAAACCTAGGAAGTCATTTGCAAAACAAGACATCCTCCGGGAGGAGTTCCCTTCGTGGCTCAGTGGTTAACAAATCCGACTAAGAACCATGAAGTTGCAGGTTCGATCCCTGGCCTTGCTCAGTGGGTTAAGGATCCGGCGTTGCCGTGAGCTGTGGTGTAGGTCGCAGACGCGGCTCAGATCCCGCGTTGCTGTGGCTGTGGTGTCGGCCGGCGGCTACAGCTCCTGTTAGACCCCTAGCCTGGGAACCTCCATATGCTGCGGGTGCGGCTCTAGATAAAGAAGGCGAAAAGACCAAAAAAAAAAAAAAAAAAAGGACATCCTCAGGGAGAGGGCAATCTTGTTAACAGTTTAGGCTTGTCTGCATGAACATCTGCTTTAATAGCACATCTGTATGGGTGTAGCACTTAGCAGGATGACCTCGGTTTTGTCTTAGAGAATTTAATGGATTTTTTTCCTCCCCTTTCTTGTTGTAAAGCCCTTTCCCTACACAATTAGTCGGTTGAAAGTGAAGTCGTTCTGCTCGGTCCTGAACCGGAGATCAATAACTGCGGGGCGATGCTCTGTGCCGCACCCCAGGTAACAGCCGTAGCTAATGAAGCAGCGGATACGTGACTTCACCAGGGTCTGGGCGCTGACGCCAGGAAGAAGCACAGGAATGCTGCCCAAAGGGCCACTCTGCCAAAGAGGAGAAGTGAGGGCGGCGTCTGGCTGAGACAGATGAGGCTATAAAGCCAGGTAGCGGCGGGGGGGGAGGGTTGGACAGCTGCCCTGGAAATGAGGACAGCGTCAGAGGGTCCCAGGCAGAGGCTCACACAGTGTTGGTGTCTGTGAACTGGGAGGAGCATAAAGGTTACAGCTAAATTGCCAGCGAGAAACTCCATTTGGCCTTTTGTTCATTCATTCATTTATTAATTTACTCAGTGACTACTTATTGAGCGCCTGTGGCATGCCAAGCGTTTTGTTATGTTACTGGGAAGATAAACAGGACATAGGCCTTCCCCTCAAGAAGCAAATAGCTCAGTGGGTCAGATGGAAATGAAATTGAACTTGACAACTGTAAAACACTGGGGCACACCCAGTGATTGAGATGGGCTATTTCCCATCCTGTATTTTGATATCATAATCTCCATTTTTCTTAGAGTAATTCTCTAAAAGAAGACCTCAAAGAGTAACTATTTGGCTCAGCAACCATTCTTTCCACACCCTCGGCATACAGGAGGTGCCACATAAGAGGTTTTGGATTTGAAATTAGCGCTTTTCACTAATTTTTTTTTTACATGCATTATTTCATAAGTTCTTCAGACTAACCCTTCAAGAGAGATGGTCCTTAGTATTTTCATCACTCTTATTTTCTGACTTGGAGTACTGTCACATCAAAAGTGATGTTTATCAACTAATTCACGTTACGGTGTCAATAACTAACAAGCGTGCAGGGTATGGCTACTCCAGAGATCCGTGCATTTTGACGTGGGCCAATATCCTGACTCAGATCTGAACTTCAGATGAGACATCAAACACGAGTTCGTAGTTTGTGGGAGATGAAGATTGCTTGGCATCTCTCAAATTATACCATGAAGCCCAGTTGCCTTGGCTATTACTCAACGGCTTAAATAAAAGTTTTCCAAGACAGGTGAGAATCCCTCTTCACCTTTAAGACATCATTATTCACGTCTGTCAAGAAGGACTCAGGTTAAGCAACCTCTCCAAGGCCATACAGCTGGGACATAACTGACACAGGATTCTAAACAAGATCAGTCTGACTCAAGGATGCTGCTCTCACTCTCATCTGGACCAAAATTAAAGGAAGCTCATGAGATCAACTCTAGGGATTAGGTGGCCCTGGGACCCTGCCTGCTTTATTATGAAGAACACTCTAATAGCTCTGAGGTGAACTGGGAAATCTCAGTCAAAAGTCGCCTGGAGAAGTTAGCCATTCCAGTCATGCTGGGCCCCCATCGCAGATCAGGATATGGCATACGGTTGACAGCATTGCCTCTAGAGACAGTCAACCCGAGTGCAAATCCCAGCTCTGCCACCTAACAGCTGACAACCTCTTTGTACCGCAGTTTCCTCAGCTGTAAATGCAGATAAGAACAGTGTATTCAGGAGTTCCCATTGCAGCTCAGCAGAAATGAATCCGACTACTACTCACGAGGACACAGGTTTGATCCCTGGTCTTGCTCAGTGGGTTAAGGATCCGGCGTTGCTGTGAGCTGTGGTGCAGGTCACAGATGCAGCTCGGATCTGGTGTTGCTGTGGCATACGCCAATGGTTACAGCTCCAAGTCAACCCCCAGCCCGGGAACCTCCATATGCCATGGGCATGGCCCTAAAAAGATAACAACAACAAGAATAGTGTGCTCACATTCCACAAAGGGTTATTGGGACGATTAAATGACTTTTAATATCCATAAAGTGCTTAGATCAGTGCTTTAACAAAAATATATGCTAAATAAGTTTTAGCTATTACTATTATCGTCTTTCTGCACAATTTTCACCCTTCTCTCTGTCAGCATCTAGGACAAATATTCTCAGAGTTTTCTTAGGGTCATACATTTAAAAAATTGTCAGGTGTCATAGATAGAAATCTGGGAGTTCCCTGGTGGTTCAGTGGGTTAAAGATCCAGTGTCGTCACTGCCACGGCTCGGGTTTGATCCCCGGCTGGGGAAATTTTGCATGCTGTAGCACACCTGAGCTGTCTTTTCCTTTTGTGTCTCTGAGGCAGTGGCATAACTGGGAGCAGAATTCCCCATCTAATGATCTCTGCTCACACTGCATCCTTGCACAATCACAAAGCAAGTACTTTTGAGGGCTTTCCACTGCCTAGCTTCCTTCAGGTGACAATTCTACATCTTTTACACCTGCTGATGGTTCCAAGGCACTATGAAATAAATCAACCAGCATTTCATTTCGTCTTGTAGAATCTCGTGATTTCTTAGGTAAAGGGAAGTTCTCTAGCTTTCTTATTACTTCTCCAAGTTGGGCAATGATGGCTCAGTTTCTTTCCAGAGAAAGGAGAGAAATGCACTGAACACTGTCCATGAGTCAGACTTGTTCTGGGCACTTAGCTCGCATAATCCCATTATACGTTTGTAACAGTTTAAGCGGTAGATACTGTTATTTCTGCTGTACTGTAAGGAAACTGAAGCTCAGGTTATGCAGCATCCCCACTCACCATGGTCACAGAGCGAGTAAGTAGCTGAGCTAGGATTTGAAACACCACGGAGCTGACTCCAAATTGGAGACTTTCACTCTATTTTGTGGACAAAATCTGTGATTACACATCTAGAGCTAAAACTGAAAATGCAAATGTCATCAGGAGAAGTAATACCGATGCATGTTCATATTAGGGGACAAGATTGCTATCAGATCTTTCCTTGAAATTGGCTTTGATAAGAGAGAGAGCACAGGTGGGCGAATTAGCATGACAATAATTACCAGAAAGGGAGTGGGGGGGAAGGAGATGAGGATGAAGAAGTGTCTTAGTTTTCCATTGCTGCTATAACAAATTATTAAAAGCTTGGTGACTTAACACAAGTCTATTATCTTATAAGTCTAAAGGGCAGAAGGCAAACACAGATGTCACCAGGTTAAAATCAGTTTTCGGCAGGACTGCATTTCCTTCAGTCGGCTTTAGGGTAGAATCCATTTCCATGTTCATTTAGGGTGCAGAATTCAGTTCCCACGGGGTTGTAGGACTGAGGTTCCCATTTTCTCGATGGCTGTCAGCTGAGTCTGCCTGGAACTTCTAGGGGCCTCTCTTGGGTCCTTGTGCAGGAACCAAGACTTCCTGACTTCTCAAAACCTGGGGTGTTAAATCCTTCTCATGCTGCCGTCTGCCACCTGACTTTGCTGTATTCCACTGTCACATCTCTCTGACCCAGCCGGGAAAATTTCTCCATTTTTAAGGACTCCTATGACTAGATTCAGTCCACCTGCGTAACTCAGGCTAAACTTTCCATCTCAAGGTCATTACCCTGAATCATGTCTGCCAAGTCCCTCTCTCCATGGAAGGCAATACAGTCACAGGTTCTGGATATGAGGGGACAGACATCTTTGTAAGGACGTATATTATTCTGTCTGCTGCAAGGGTGGGGCTGGGGATGACCTGCAAGCTATGCCTACTTCATGGCTTTGTCCTAAGTCTCCCAGTCTTGGGGAACAGTGTTGCCACTTCCCCCACATTTTTCTCTAGAACAGATCTGAAGGTCCGGATGAGCATGAGGGACAGGGAACCTCTGAGCTGCTAACAGACAGATCCTGACCTACCTCCAAAGGGTTTTTGGCCTACCAGCCTTCCCAGTGTCCCTTTAAAGCAATTTGTAGTCTGTTATCCTGTGTCATTAACCTAATTAGTGTAATTGCACCCAATTACGTAATCAGTGTAAATACATGAAGAATCCCATAATTAGACGATGTAATTAGGTAATTAATAGATGACGTGGGAAAAATCCATAGAAAACATTCTGAAATGGACACGGAGCCTGCATGAAGTAGGAAATCTGCTAACATCGGGCATCTCAGCCAAATCCCTCTGTTGGGGAAGAGAGACCCACGGATTAATCAGAATTCAAACATAAAACTCTTGTTCTGAAAACTCCTGCTATATTGTCCTGTCCCTCCACTCTCAGTTTTAGAAATTCACAGCCAGGTTCTCTCTCTGTGTTGCTCCTGGGGAGAGAAGGTTCTCCACAGAGCTGAGAAGGATGAAAAAAAATCTGGCCCGGTGTAAACCAGAATTGACACTGTGTCTATAGATAGGATGAGACTGTTATTAAGGCCACGTCTATGTGACCAAAATAACCAGACTGCTGCAGAGGCAGAGGCAGGCTGCTTAGCTGACAGTCTGCCCAGCAGATCCTCACGGAGGCAAAGTCAGCGTGAACAGCGGTGCAGTTTGCTTAAGCAGACCTAGCAACTCGTGGGAGTCCAGGGGAGAAAGGCGGCTTGTCAGTTCAATCTCCAAATACACCATCAGGTTTCTTCTTTCTGCCTCTGTGGCCACCGCCCTGGGTCCAGTCACTGACAAGCGTCTCGCCCGACCTACAACAGCAACTAGAATGAATTCTTTGCATCCTTTCCTCCAATCTATTCTCCTCTGGCAACTGAAGTGGTCTTAAGACTGCCTCAATCCACTGCTAAAAAAGTTTTTTTTTTTTCTTTTTACGACTGCACCTGTGGCATATGAAAGTTTCTAGGCTAGGGGTCGAATTGGAGTTGCAGGTGCCAGCCTACACCACAACCACAGCAACACTAGATCCAAGCTACATTTGCAAACTATGCTGCAGTTTGCAGTAATGCTGGATCCTTAACTCACTGGGCAAGGCTAGGGATTGAACCTCACGGGCACTATGTCAGGTTCTTAACCTGCTGAGCCATGGTGGGAACTCCAACTGCTAAAAAATTTTAATGAAGAAAATCCACATATTCTTTAAAAAACTTTATCCCGCCCCTACAACCCATCCCCCTTGGCAACCACAAGTATATTCTCTATGTCTTTGTGTTTGTTTCTGTGTCATAAATACGTTCATTTGTGTCCTATTTTAGATTCCACATATAGGTGATTGCATATGGTATTTTTTTTCTCCTTCTGGCTTACTTCAGTTAGTATGTTAATCTCTAGTTGCATCCATGTTGCCACAAACGGCATTATTTTGTTCTTTTTTATGGTTGACTAATATTCCATTATATATATATATATGTATATATATATATACATATATATATATATATGTGTGTGTGTGTGTATTTATATAGGTTATGGCACATCTTCTTTATTCATTCATCTCTTAATGGACATTTAGGTTGTTTTCATGTCTTACCTATTATAA
This sequence comes from Catagonus wagneri, assembly GCA_004024745.2. NCBI lineage: Eukaryota > Metazoa > Chordata > Mammalia > Artiodactyla > Tayassuidae > Catagonus > Catagonus wagneri. The sequence goes on from PVHT021183515.1 coordinate 2,005,971, forward strand.
ATTGTGCTGCTATGAACATAGGCGAAAACCCCACATCTTTAACACAGGTTAGTAGGAAATCAGGCCTCTGCTTACTTCTCAAGTTTTTCTTACACCCTCTCCCCAGACGGTCTTTCCACATTGGTTTTCTGCCATGTCTCCCAGTGTGCTAAGCTCTTTCCCACTTGAGGATTTTCTCACAAGCTTTTTCCTTTGCTTGGAGCCCAATGTTTTTTACTGGTTAAATCTATCCCTTCCCTAGGCTCTTAGTTCCCTGGAGAAGCTTTGTATCCTCCCTGAATTTCAAACATTTCCTCATTACATTCCCCCAGAACACATTATACCTTTCCTTCGTGGCATTCATCACAATCTGTAATTCTTCATTTATGATCTGCAATATTATTTTATGATCTGATCTGTGCCATTTCATAGACTGTAAATTTCATGAAGACGAAAGCCACGGTTTGTTCTATTGACCGTGGGAACCCCCCCTTCCCCACCCCCTGTGTCTAGCACATAATAGAAACTCAACAAATATTTGTGGAATGAATGATGCGCTGAAAGTGGGAGCTCCGAGAACTAATTAAAACTTATCAGGTAGGTAATAAGGGCCAGTTCAGGTCAGCAGGGTGAGAGGCTGGAAGGGGGGTTCTGGTACCACGGACGAAAGCGTGTAAATAACGGCTGCCTGGGAGCCTGGGATTCCCTGGGCGGTGATCTCTGTCTCCTCACAACTGCAACCACAGAGATTTCCAACAGAAGAACGTCTAACTTCTAATTTAGAGTTGGGATCAGTATTTGTCTTTTACTCCATTTCTTCATTTTAGCTTGCTCCTTAGAGAGAAACCTAAGGAAACTGTGCTGTGGACCAAATAAAGACAAGTCATGAAATCCGTTTTTACCTTCTACCTCGAATTACACATTCTAGTGGAAGACAACGGGGAGGTTGAGATGGTGCATGACCTGGTGTTGTGGACTCGGGAATAGATCAGTCTCCATTATGAGCAACGGGAGGAGGAGTTAAAAAAAACAAAAACAAAAACAAATGGGTGAATATTTTTTGAGGGATGTATGTTCAAGTCACAGAAAGTGGTCAACTAAAATAAAGGAAAAAGAACAAAACAACAAAAACAACTCATTGGGTTAGGAACCTGGCTAGAATTTACGAGAATGCGGGTTTGATCCCTGGCCTTGCTCAGTGGGTTAAGGATCCTGTGCTGCGGCAAGCTGTGGTGTAGGTTGCAGAGGTAGCTCAGATCCTGCATTGCCTTGGCTGTGGTGTAGGCCTGCAGCTCCGATTCAACTCCTAGCCTGAGAACTTCCATATGCTGCAGGTGGGGACCTAAAAATAAATAAATAAAATAAAATAATAAAAAAAAAGTGGGCTGCTGTTTCCAAACTCTGAACTAGGCTAAATCAAGAGCATCATCAGGCTGGATTATTGCTTTGCATCTGCTGAGCGTTATTTCATTGCTAGACACTTCTCCGATAGGCACTGATATTCTGTAATAATGTCATTCTTTGGCTTATTCTTCATTACATCCATTCTGTGGTAAGCATGTACTGATTGGGTCCTACTTGCTTGGGACTCGGCTAGTCACTGGTAATGCACATGATCTTCTTCCTAGCAACCTGCCTTGTCCCCACAAAATCGAACTCTGGGTCAGCCCTCTAAGAGCAGAATAACCAAGAATGTGTTCTGACAGATAAATGGCTATGGTTATGCATGGAATTGTAAACTGAGCCAGAAGACACAGATGGCAAATCTGGATAGGTATGACCAAAATAAACACGGTCCTCTTTCTTATAGGACTTCCAGTCTAGCTGACCCAACAGACTATCAGAAAAGTAATTCTATTCAAGTGTGATGAGCATGATGCTAGAGGAGGTACAGGGTGCTATGGTAACACATTTTGGGGGAATCTCATCAAGTCTAGGGTTTCAGGAAAAGTCTGGAAAAACTAACATTAAGCTGAGATTTCTCAGAAGGATAAGGCTTAGTAAGGTTAAAGTCTGTCTGGTATGAGTGATTTTTTTCTTTTTTTTTTGAGGAGAGGGGAATGAATAGGTGGTGATAGTGATGCAGGCAATGGGAGGCATGTTCAAAATACCAGGGCTGAGAGGGTACATGGAGTATTCAATGGACTGAATGGAAGGAGAGAAATATAACTGATGTGTAAATTTCTAGGGAAAGAGTATGCCCCAACAAGGCAAAGCTCCTTGGAGAGAAGAGACTTATTATTATATACATATTATTTTATGTAAATATAAATATTTTATATAAATAAATATATATATATATAGATTTTAGGGCTGCAATTGTGGCATACAGAGGTTCCCAGGCTAGGGACCAAATCAGAGATACAGCTGCTGGCCACAGCCACAACCACAGCAACGTGGGGTCTGAGCTGTGTCTGTGACCTGCCCCACAGCTTGCAGCAATGTTGGATCCTTAACTCATGGAGCAGGACCTGGGATCGAACCTGCGTCCTCATGGATACAAGTTGGGTTCATCACCTCTGAGCCACAATGGGAACCCTTCTCTCTTTTATACTTTATACATGCAAAAGTTTTATACTTTACATATGTCCAATGTTAATATTTTATACTTCCTAATTTATATTTTCATTTCACTTGGTGTAATAGAAGGTATATAATGTTGAATGATTACATGCCAATCTAGATTCTTCTTCATCTTTATGGGCATTTCATCTGTATCAGCATTAGGAGAAATATGTTGAAGTTTTATAGTGAGTGTCTGAATCACCCATAGATATTCTGTGTGATTGTTTAGGGAAGGTGAATTATAGAAGGATGGTGCTGTAAGAAACTGCAAGTGAGAATCTTGGAGGGAGGGAAGCTTGTTACAGCCTATCTTCTTCCTACCATCTTGCCTCTCCCTGCAAGTTCCTATCTGAGAGTCGCCCCCCACCCCACCAAGTGTTGGAGTAACCAGTATCTTTTCCAGGGAAGCAGTGACTGCGTCTGGATTCATTGCCTAGACCAACAGGACACAGAGAGTATGTCTGTTGGGTTGGGCTGACCAGCCTCAGTGTGAATCTGTATCACTGGCTCCAGTGAGATGCCAGCAGGTGCATATATCGATCATAAATAATGTCTCAATATCCTATGGTAGGTCATAAATCAAAGAGATTTCAAAATATTTTTTTCTCTGGTTTGTTCAGAGGAGCTGTGCTCTGGCTTGGAAGGTTTTAGAGTTTATGTATGACCTGGCTGGCCCTGTTGGCCATTGCAGTTCAAATCCTTTTATTTCTTTCTCTTTTTCTTTTCTTAAATTTTATTGATTTACAATGTGTTAATTTCTGCTGTATAGCCAAGTGACTCTTGACTCATATATACTCTTCTTCATGTTCTTTTCCATTATGGTTTATCACAAGTTTTGGAGATAGTTCCCTGTGCTATGCAGCAGGACCCTGTTTATTCATTCCATACACACTAGTTTGCACCCGCTGTTCTTTTTTTTTTTGATATTTGACTGTTTTATTAATATGCAATAATTAATGTACTATCGAGTTCTAAGCAACTTAGTTTTTTCTCTCCTCCCCCCTCAAATCCTTTCCTTAGCCTCTCATTCCACAGAGTCTAGAACGTATTATAACACCTCTGGCTCTGTGTCCATATCACTGGAGTAGCCAAAGAGTTGGAGAGCCTTCATGTCTGTCCTCTGTCTGTACTCAGGAAATACTCTAGTGGCTATCTGATGGACTGATCTATATATTTTTTTTTTTTCTAGTAAGCTACTTCCCTCAGTTAGATGTTATATAACCAGAAAGAATTTCATAGGTCACTAAGTCCAACACCCTCTTTGACAGAGAAAGAAACTGAGAGGCAGGAGAGAGAAAATAATTTGCTTGAGCTCATCCAAACCTTTGATTGGAATTTGTAAGGAGGACTTGGCCATGCTTTGTTTAGTCTTTTCTGAGTAGAAATATATTCTGCTTGGTTCTCTTATCATGGGGTGGTAAGTTTTGTCTCTGCAGGAGGTGAGCTGGGGGTCTGAAGTTGTTCATCTCCTTGGTATAATACGGGGCCTAATATTGGCTGAGTAAGTTTGTTGAATAAATAAATGAGGAGTTCCCGTTGTGGCTTAGCAGGTAGAGAACCCAACATAGCATCTGTGAAGATGCAGGTTCAATCTCTGGCCTTGCTCAGTGAGTTAAGGATCCAGTGTTGTCATAAGCTGTGGAGGAGGTTGCAGATGTGGCTTGGATCCGGCATTGCCATGGCTGAGATGCAGGCCGGCAGCTGCAGCTCCCATTTAACCCCTAGCCTGGGAACATCCATATGCCACAGGTGCAGCCATTAAAAAAAAGTGAATAACATATAGAAGAAACCATGTGATAAGTAACCACAAAGACGACTTAGACATTTTCTGTCTGATGAAGGAATTAGGTAAAAAAAAAAAAAAAAACCTTAATTTTGGACAGTACATAGTTGACATTTAGAAAAAAATCATACTTTCGGAGTTTCCGTTGTGGTGCAACGTGATCAGTAGCATCTTGGGAGTGTTGGGACGCGGGTTCGATCCCTGGCCTGGCAAATGGGTAAAGGATCTGGTGTTGCCACAGCTGCGACTTAGGTTGTGACTGCGGCTTGGATCTGATCTCTGGCCTGGGAACTCCATACACTGAGGAGGGGTGACCAAAAAGACAAAAAAAAGGGAAAAAGAAAACATACTCTCAGTGTGATGATAAAGGGACAGCTGACAGAGGAAGCCAATCAGTTGGTACATCTGGAAAGGCTACCGAAACCAGGATAAATAGTTAATTAAAATTTTTATGGCATTTCCAGTTTATATTCCTATAGCTAATAAGCAAATTAAGAGCTAATCAGTTACTTTCAACGTATAATTTATTGTAAAGTTTTCCCAGCCTTTTTCCACTCAGAGAGATGACAAATCGGGTGCATCTTCCGGCTGGGATGGAGCTGAGGCAGTGCCTGTCTCTTCATTTGAGGGTTAGCTGCATCCAGACTTACCCCAATGTGAATATTTACTTCCTTCTTGTCTACCATCCAATTCCTTGAGACTGTCCATTTTTTTTTTTTTTTTTAAGGCATGGAGCTATTGAGCCCATTTTAATGTCAATGCTCTGAAATTACGAATAAGAAAGGCATTTAGAACCGGAGGTCTGTTCTAAAAAAAACCAAAAACCAGAACCAAAAACTGGATGTATTTTCTGAGGTTCCTTGACTGGTTATTTTTCAAAACGGAAGACTTCCTTCCTAGGATGCATAACTCCAAATTGCCAGAATGGTTAAAAATAGTGGAGATTTTTCATGGTTGCTACACTTGAGAGACCCTTAGACTGGGGCCAATTTTTCACAGGTGTGTGAAGAAGCCTCGGTATGTGGAACAGCATAGGCTGTGTGTGTGCGTGTGTCTCCCTCTGCATCCTGCTCTCTGTGACCCTGGGAGTAAATCTGGGATGCTGCTGCCAGACAAGAGAGGGCACCATTTGTACCTGCAGTTGGCAGGTAAAGGTGGTGACACTCAGTGAGGCTGATGCCATTTGTCCTTTTGGTTGTGACTTTACTCTGTTGCCTTGACAACTGCCACGGAAGGTGAAACCTCTGGAACACAGAAAGCTGAGAAACCTCTCACTGAGATGGTTTATGGGTCTCTGGCTCCGCCCCCTCTTTTAAAAGAGTAGCTTCATTTTCCTTCACATTGTGGTGGAGATGGCCCAGCCTGTCCCCCGTGCAAGAGTCATCTCTCTGCGCAGCAGGTATGGCAGGACTTCCATCCTGGTAAGACTTCTCCAGAGAGAGCATGCGCCCCAGGGAGTCTCTGAAATCACAAGCATTTAGAGGAAAATTGAGGCTCTGGAATTGCAATCTGCCTTCCTTGAAAAAGGCACGTGGGTATAAATCATTGATCCCATTGAGTTTTTTACATCCTCCAGTTAGTACTTCCTATGTTTCCCCTTTTCTTTTTTAAGTGCTTTCCCATAGCCTATTTTCTGTTCTTTGGAGCTTTTGACTTTGAGTGCTTGGGACTGACCTTTTTTTTCTTTTTTTAGGGCCATACCCCCGGCATGTGGAAGTTCCCTGCCTAGGGATCAAATCAGAGCTGCAGCTGCCGGCCTACACCACAGCCAGAGCAATATGCGATCCAAGCTGCCTCTGCAACCTACACCACATCTCAATGCAACGCGAAATCCTTAACCCACTGAGCGAGGCCAGGGATCGAATCTGCATCCTCACGAATACTAATTGGGCTCGTTATGGCTGAGCCACAATGGGAACTTGTGGCTCACTCTTTCCTTTTTTCTTTTAGTGTTCTTTGTTTAGTTTCTCTGCTTGTCTGTCACAATTCTCTTCTGTTCCCTATAACATACAAGGAATTGACAAAAATTTCCTATTTTGATGCTGTGGCGCTAAGCCTCTTTCCCAGCAGCTGTGACTCGCTATCTCAGGGAGATGCACCAGAGGGACTAAGGGGCACTTTGTTACCCAAGACTCTGTCTGGAAGATGCTTCCTTCCCAGAGCAAGTCTCTAGTGTCAGAGAGAAGTTCCCCAAGCTGTCTGATCCTCTGCTTGTGCTGTTTATATTGAAGCGGCCAGAAAGAATTTCCCATCCAAGTGAAAATTTTGAGATGGAAAGGGGTGCTAGGACTTGGGAGGATATGGAAGAATCCATACCCCAGTGTTTATGTTCTAGGATTCCAGGCAAAGACAAGTGACCAGTAGACACCACTGCATTGGAGATGAATACCTGGCCTTTTTAGGCACCATATAATAGGCACCCTAGGGAATGTTTAGTCCAATTAATTTATTTTACATATGAGGAAACTGAGGCGCAGAACAAAAGTCATCCGGCCAAATAGCCTAGCCAAGACTGGAACTCAGGTCCCCTGAGTTTCCAGCTGGTGTTTAATCTACACTCATAAAATTATCTGGAAAAGATAACTGTTTTAATGAACCGTTGACAGGTCAATGGGCATTATAGACCTTTCTAGGTAAGATTCAGTATCATTGAACTTTGTTTTTTTTTTGTTTGTTTGTTTGTTTTTAGCTGGGCCTGAAACATGCAGAAATTCCTGGGCCACAGAGTAAACCTGAGTCACAGTAGTGACAACACAATCCTTAACCACTAGACCACTGGGGAACTCTTGAACATTCTTAATGAATGAAAAAGAACTTAGAAAGTCTTTGGAAGAGGACAATGTACTGAGTAACAATCCATGGGAACCTTATTATTCTCTGTGGAACAACATTCTTTCATTTTTTTTTTTTTCACTGAATATTTCGTGAGTTCCATAGAGTGTACAAGGCACTGGGAGATAGATGAAAAAAATAATGGTTTGACATTCTTGAAGCTTTTCAAAGTTTTGTATTGCAGGTGGCACTTAACCCTAGTTTTTAAAAAGGGGTTCCAAATGGAATTAGTCTTGTGTCCAGTTTTTGTGAAACCAAGGTTTCTATAGGGAAGCAATGGTGTATAAAGCTAGATTGCTGATTATAGATTGTATTCTTCTTTTAACAAGTTAATAGGGCTGATCAGTTAGCAGGCATAATAGATATAACCTAGCTTAACTTTTTGCAAGGCTTTTGAACTCATCCTTTGTGGATTCTTCATCAATAAGTTGGAAAACAAATTCTAGGTGAAATAATTTTTAGCTGGGCCAAGAGTAAATCATAAGATAAAGCTGATCATTGTCTATCAATATAGATTTAATGAGCATTTGTTTATGGGAAATGAAAGAGTAGGGGTCAGCAAACTATAGCCTGAGGGCCAAATCTGGCCCATTACCTATTTTTGTAAATACTATTTTATTGGAACTGTGCCTTGGCCATTTGTCTACGTAGCTGTTTTTGCACTACATTGGCAGAGTTGGGTAATTGCCACAGAGACCATAAGGCCAAGGAGAAATACGGTCTCTGTCCCTGTTTTGGGTCAGTTTCCCTGGGAAGCAGACTCTAGGATGGAGATCTGCATGCAGGGATTTATTGGCAAGTACTATCCAGCTCAATGTACAGGAATGAGGGAGGAAAGACTGGGAAACAGAGAAGGTGAACTACCAAGATTTTACAAAAGCCGGTCTTGCAGGGAACTACACTGGGATGAATCAAGGCAGGGAGGCTGGGCCTCGGGGAGGCCCCACACTGCTCACACATGAGATACATGCTCTTCCCAGGGAGGGGCATAGTTTGGGCTTGGTGATTCCTGTTGGCTACAGGACTATTCCCCAAAAAGGGCTCAGCAGTCGGTCATAAGTAGCCATCTCTTGAGCCTGGGGGAGTCAGTGCCTCGGTGCTGAGGATTTGAGAGGCAGATCACAGCATCCACTACAGTTTCTTGCTCATCTCATGTTCCCCATGTAAACCCCGGATTGAAAACTTCAGGGAGGCCTTAAGGATGAGTGCTTTAATTCACATCGTCGATCACACCATTTATTACAAAGATCCAGACACAGGCAAGAACATAAAATCTTATCATTTTATGGCGCTATGTGTTGACCAGGATCTCCCGTGGATCTCCATGCTTAAGCCGATTTTTCGGTTCTTCACACGTGGTGTGTGCGCAGAGCATGTCCAGCAAGTGGTTGAGGGAATGACTCAGGGTGAGCTGATTCGATGGTGTTACACGTTCAGGAAGGCTCTTGTCTTGGCTGTGAAGATGGAGTCATCCTCCGAGGTCCCATTACTCTCATTGGACTTGATGTTGACCTTTCCTCAGAAATGCATTTTATTTATTTATTTATTTATTTATTTATTTATTTATTTAGTCTTTCTGCCTTATCTAGGGCCACACCCACGGCATATGGAGGTTCCCAAGCCAAGGGAGCTATAGCCGCCAGCCTTCGCCACAGCTACAGCAACGCGGCATCCGAGCCGCATCTGCGACCTACACCACAGCTCACGGCAAGGCCGGATCCTTAACCCACTGAGCGAGGCCAGGGATCGAACCCGCAACCTCATGGTTCTTAGTCGGATTCGTTAACCCCTGAGCCACGGACGGGAACTCCAGAAATGCATTTGAGATTGCAGTGGGCTAGCTGCCATCTCTCTGCCTGGGAGGATTCAGTGTGGGTGTGTAAGGGCCTAGGAAACTGGGGTGGGGGAGGGATAAACTTAATAAGTGTTCAAGATTTCCTAATTTTTGTGGCTCTCAGGATTTAGCTTGAAGGTAAACTTTACATATAGTTTTAAAAAATGAACCTGTGCACCTGGGTTTTTCCTTCCACAGTTTTCTCGGTCAGTTTGATGTCTACTAAATCTGATCCGCTGGAACATATAGCATGTTTTCGTTCTGGCAGATCATCAGATTTGCATAATTAATGCGGTTCACATTACATGCCATGGCCAGCATACTGGGGAGAGCATCCATGAACACATGGGGTTCAGGACGATGGAGAACAGAGTCTCTCACAGACTTAGGGTAAGGACATGGCAGTGCACTCAGGTTATCTCAAGGGAGGGGTGCAGAAGTCATGTGAAAGGTTCATAGACATAGTAATGCTGATTAGGAACAGAAAGTAAACTACTGAATCTGATTGTGATGAAGTTAGAAAAGAGTGATAGGCAGAGAAAATTGGCTTGAATTTTGAAAGCAACCCTCAATTTGCCCCAGGGATGGGGGGAAATGTTTAAGGCTAGCTACACAATGTCATAGTTAGGATCACCATTTTTTCCTGCTATGGTTGATGGCCTTGTATATATAAACTCACTTAATTTCACAAGAAAATTTCAGGCTAGACACCATTTGCCTTAAGAGCGTTTGAGTTGTCAAGTAACGCCTAGATTTTTGGTGAGCTTATATATAGCTCTCAGGCTAGGGGTTGAACTGGAGCTGCAACTACCAGCCTACGCCATAGCCATAGCAATGCCAGATCCGAGCTGGTCTGTGACCTACACCACAGCTCAGGGCAACACCAGATTCTTGACTCACTGAATGAGGTCAGGAATTGAACCCGCATCCTCAGAGATACGAGTCAGGTTCTTAACCCACTGAGCCATAATGGGAATTCCAGAAAGGCATATTTTCTATTATCCTACTTTTCTTGCAAAGAAGTCTCATGGAACACTTCTAGAGGATAAAATTCTTCATTCCATTGTGTCTGCGACAGGTGGTTCCTCAGTGAGGTTGACATCAGAACCACCTGTACATTTGAATGGGAGTCAGAAGACTTCTCTCTCTTGGTTCCCTCTCCCTTACCCCTCAGTACCGCATTTTGATCCCCAGAAGGGGGCAAAATTTCCATTGTTTATCAAGGGAAAACCTGAGATATATTTAATTGGTGTTAAACATTAGCCACCAAGAATAACATGGCTTGTGGAAAGTGCCTGAGTGATAAATATTTTGGAACACGATCCATGCGTAAACTAAGGATTTCATGGCTACACAAATCTGGGTGTCTGATCTCATTTTTTTTCCCTGAGAAATATTGTGACCATTGATATGCATATATGCATATTTCCCCAAGTGCTTACCCGCTTAGGGCAGCTACACAGATAAGAACAGGCCAAGGTCAACATGCATTTTGCGCTGAGATCCCCTCCTGAACTCTGCTCTTTTCTCTCCATCCGAAGATTGCACCTCACAATGAAAGCAGGTGGCAGTGATATTAGTATTGGGATCAGTTTGCATCCACGTTATTTCTAGAAAGCAAGCCATTTGCCAAAGCCTGTGCTTTATTTTCAGCATCGGGCGACTTTCAGTAAACTTCATAATCCATCACGATTTACCGGAGCGCTGCAACACTGTGGTTTGAGAACTGTCGGTTTGGGGGGTGTGAGTGTAAATTTATTAATGTTTTCCTGAACTTCTCTTTCCTCTTACCCATGGAAATGCGGGCTATGGAACAGAGGGCAATTACAAGCTTGCCGGTGTTTATATGGATTGCAGCCATCTATATTTCTTCGCGAAGGGTATGTGGAATTGCAGAGGCAGTTAAGCGAGCCAGATATAGCAAAGTAAGGCAGATAACGATATGGCCTCGGGCCTCACATGGCTGAAGTCATTCCTGCCTGACAAGAGTAACGGCTCTTTTGCCCTTAAGGCCCTCAGTTCCACAGGGCACTGGGCTGTCATCCTCCTCTCCGCGGAACACGTGAGGTCATTAAGGAAAATGCTGATGCCATTCGAGGGGCCGTGATCTTCCCCGCCACCCGGTTGCAGCTGACACATGCATGACATTTCTTTGGTGTCAAATCCAGGCAGAGTGTAGTCCTCCCTGTCCTGATATCTGTTGGAAATCCGCTCTTGGAAGGAATTTAATTGGTTCCACTTCAACTCAGAGGAGACTGGGAGGCAAGGATAAAGTTGCCACACAGGGCAATGCTGAATTCCAAAAATCCCTGGGTATGAGGAACCCCATCGGTCTGCGTGAACTGTAGTGTGTTGATGATGTGTGTGGACGATATATCAGATTTACGTGGCTCACATATGTAGGTGTGCATGTCTGGGTGCAAAGCGTTCCTGGACCAAATTCCAAGATGCGTGTGTGTATAGGCAGGTTTCTCCACACCAGCCAGCAATTCTCAGAGACCAGCTGAATGTCCAAGAATTCAACTCAATTCCGACACTGTCTACCCAGAGATAGAGTCAGCTCCCACAGGTAAAGAGCTCGGGCCCACAAGACTGCACTCCATCTCGGATGCCAGACACAAGGCCAGGCTGTCACCTGAGCTTCTGACCCACTAGCAATAAATAAGCAGTTCCCACAAACCCCTCCTCAGGTTCAATTCATTGGCTAGCATGGCTCATAGACCTCAGGAAAACTCGTTTTCTCATGAGATGATCAATGTATTGTGAAAGGATGTGTATTAAAAGGTACAAATCGGGAATTTCCCGGTGGCCTAGAGGTTAAGGATTTGGCGTTGTCACTGTTGTGGTGCGGGTTCAATCCCTGGCTCAGAAATTTCCACATGTCACGGGTGTGCCCCCCCCCCCAAAAAAAAGATTCTTCTGCTAGGAACAGACACAGAGAACAGAACAAGATCAGGGAGGAAGAGTTCCTCATACTCCCTGCCTAATGCTGCATTAGGGACATCGTTTCTTAACCTGGGTCTGAGCTTTTACCAATTAGCAGGAGTCAGGACCTAAATAAATGCCACTATAGCCATCACCACCATCACCACTGCCCATCGCTGTCACCGCCACCACCACTACCCCGGCTGAAGCAATCCCCAAGTGCCTCTAGAACAGATTTGTTTAAAGGTGTCTTTCTCTCTTGCAATGCTTTTCCAGGTTTTAAGAGACAGAGACATATTCAGATAACCACTGGTGACAGCATCTTATTATGAGGACATACAGATAAATAAGTAAGCACAGAAAAATTTTTCTTAAGCACCACTGTCAAAGGAATTGAGTGTGGTTCATCTATCATAGAATAACAGCAGCTCTCAGATCCGAGAGTAACTCTAGCGTTTTTCCCCTCAAAACCATGTCTTCGACCCTCCTGACTCTTGACACTATCATTCCAAAGGCTCAACTTCTGCCTGTCTTTGCTTATATTTCTACTTTTTAAAAAATTTTAAAAATTTTTGATGATTTTTATTTTTTCCCATTGTAACCAGCATATTTCTACTTTTGCCTTGAACTAGCTTCTTGCCATTCAGTCCTCTCCTGTCCCTCACGTGGTTTTTGCTTACTCTTGTCTTCTACTCTCCATACCGTCTGCGATCTTCTGTGTCTGTTTCTGCTCCCCTGCTCATTGTGTGGTTGGTTGATCTTTTGCAAATTTTTGAGGAGAGACAAAGCTCTTACTGATTCACGGACAGTATATCGTGCTACTGTCGTCTCCTTGTGGCCCGCTTCACAAACTCTGACCAGCCTATGTGACTGACTCTGAAACAGGCAGCAATCCCTGGTCCGGTGACTTAAGTCAGTATGATGAAGACATGGTACAAAACTTGTGCTTTATAAGAATGCAACTCTTTTAGCCTACTTTATCCAGCAGGCAGCTGTGGGAGTGTTAGAATCTTCTTTAGGTTAACCCTCATTGCAGGTTCTCTGAGTGTGTGCTAAGGTTGCCCGAGGATGAGCAGCAAGTACTGCTTAAGTCTTCTTTGCTGGCATGTGGAAAAACTGGACCTCGACATCAAAATCAAACCCATTCAGAGGAGGAAGAAAAGGAGAAAGAAAGAATGAGAAAAAAATTACAGTGCTGTGTCCCACGGTTCAGTCATACCGAAAGCCAGGTTTGGTCGTGTGGCTTCTCTTTTTCAGTTCAAGTTTAGTTGAGTAAGTTTTCTCTCACTTGGGCCCCAAAGAGTATTGGTGACTATGCTAGCATATTAACTTCAATAACTGATTAAACATCGACTCCCCATGGTATCTGTTGCCTCATAAGAGTTCGGCAAGATTGGGGGTTGCCACTGTGTCTCTCTTCCTTCAGGGAAACTGACGCTGGCTGTTCCCTTTGAGAGGTTTTTATAGTAAGAACTTTGAAGACAATCACAAGCTGCTTTAAATTAAGCTTCTTGGATCAGGTTTTAATCCAATGAGGTCATTGACACGTGGCACCATACCAGGGCTGCCTGACAGCGTCACTGAGTAGAGGATCATTTTCCCTTCTTCTTTGAGAACGGGAGCGCCCTTGCACACAGGCCCGCACCTTGTGAACCTGGGGTACAGGACGGTGGTGTAATAGACATTATTTTTAAGCCAAGGCAGGATCCATGTAAAATAAGCTTTCTTGGTATGATCGCCTCTTGGTCTGTGTTGGTGAAGCCGGTCACATCTTTTATTGAGAGAAGAAGATCATGGGTGTGAGACTGCTCCAATCTGCATTTACATTTTAGGAGCAGAACCAGTTGGAAGAAAACTGTTGACGGTGGTCATGAGTAGACCCAGCTTTTGCCTCTGGTATGGGCAAGCTCTAGCAAGCTTTATGATTACAGGGGTAAATTTCTGTTGAGTAACTCCTTGCCGGTTACCCCTTGTGATCAAGGATGCACATTAGTGAGATGGCCTTCTGGAGTAGCGCGTAGTGCTCACTGCCTGTATAGACCGGGCAGCTGGACTCGGCACCATGCAACGTCCAGCTTGGCTAAACAGCTCAGAGCTTTGACAAAATGCTCAGAGGCACTTGGATGAACTCTGTCTTTTTATTCTTTTCTATAAATCCAGCATTGACTTTTCAAATGCCATGTGGGCATGACTTTAGCGTATAACTGACAATAGTGTAATGTTTTAGAAAGTGATCTTTCAAGTCAAAACAATTGGTAGCAGTTCTGTGAGCATTTTAATAGGGGCTGGAATGGATTTACAGAGAAGAAGAGTCTAGTCTTGTGGCAGCCTAGGAAATGCCCTGCTCAGATCTTCCTTCAAGACCGGCTACAGGAACATAGTTGATGGACCTCCTCCAGCTTCTGCTCCTTTGGGTCCACTACGGCCTTCACTCTGAAGTCACACTTCCCTCAGGCTTCACATGCAGACTCTCTTTTTGTTTTCCTATATAAAACTGTCATTAGAGGTGGTGGTGGTGGGGAGAATCAGGGAATTTCATTGATAGTGAAATAATATGCTCACCGTTTTCAATATGACCAGCAATTTTTGGTATGTTTTGTTGTTGATGTGTCATGAAGTATATCAAATGCAAATTGCTACTGCTAAGAAAGGGCCAGAGTCTCTGGCTGACTTTCTTTTTATATAAATCAAGGTTATCCTACTATAATCACTTCACTCATCTGTGTTTCCATAAGTTTTCACATGTTGGGCAAGAATGCTTTGAGTTTTAACTACTAGGAAACATATTTAACCCACATCTTATTTTTTCTGTCTTGCATATTTGATCACATCAGGGGAAAAGAGGTTAAGAATCATTGGTCTAACCAATCAATTATTGTTGTCTACCTTACAAGTTAGTTAGCTGAAGTAAGAGGTATGATGGTCAACTTAACACTTTTAGACCTTTAGAAGTCTATGTTGTTATTGGCTCAATGGTGGGAATCATTTTGTGGGTAATTTAAATAAACCTTTTTTTTTTTTTGATTTTTTAGGGCCTCACGCACGGCATATGGAAGTTCCTGGGCTAGGGCTCAAATCAGAGCCACAGCTGCTGGCCTATGCCACAGCCACAGCAACGTGGGATCCGAGTCACGTCTGCAACCTACACCACAGTTCACAGCAACACCAGATCCTTAACCCACTGAGTGAGGCCAGGGATTAAACCTGCATCCTCTTGGATCCTAGTCACATTCATCAACTGCTATGCCATGAAGGCAACTCCCTAAACAAACCTTTAAAACAATTGCCCTTTCTCCTGACTGAACTTAGGCATTGAACCGGCCATTCATTAGACCTAAGTATTGCTTAGCAATTGTCCTACAAAACACAGGATAGGCGGACCTTCCCAGGACAGTGTTTCCATAGCCTGAATTAGTCATCTGCATGTGACAGTGAATGCAGGAGTTACCCCCAGAGCTGTTCCTATTACTGATGTCAGCAAGTATCCCAGAGCTGGTAAAAGACTTCAGAAGGAAAAGTGCTATAAGAATGTGAGATATTGTTATGTAATATGAGAAACAACAGAGTGGAGAATAAATAGCACACACCTGCAGGGAATCAATAGCACTGACTTTATTATAGTCAACTCAATAACTTGCTATTTGAGTTGAAGAGGTGGTGGGGGGAGTGGGGAGTGATGAGGTGCTTAAAAAAAAAGAGACCTTGCACCAAGCACTGACTGATGATTTCAGGCTGAGAGTAGATGTCATTAATGACCCTTTTATTCATGCAGAAGTTCCCAAAGAGAAGCATAATGTTCCATTAGTAATAATTAAAAAATTCTGTCTTCGGGATTATGTCAAAACCCAAGGATGATGCTTCTGCCAAAACATTTTGGTGACAAACGTGTGAAGTATTTGACAAAAGGTGCCACTCTAGGTTGAAGAGGCTTCTTGAGAAGATGCTCAGAGAATCTGGAGACAAGGGGCTACCATGAGACTATGGATGTCAGCAGGAAATTTCCATCTGTGGTCCTCATCTTTAAGAATCACAGGATTCCTCGTATTTAATAACCCGATCTTTGTTGTAGGCTCCAGATAGTTATAATGAATTTTGGTAGAAACTTAAAACTAAGACACATCGGAAGGTAAAACTTTCCGGTATGTTATTTTAACTTTTATTCTTTCTGTAGAAGGGACACCTATAGGAGCTCATGGGAGAGAGGGAAACAACATGATGTCATGGGCTGTGATATCAGAGGCCCAGAAGCATAATCACAAAAAGCTTGCTTTACCCCCACCTCCCTGTGCTGATCTCAACTGTGCCATCGCCTTTGCTCTATTGTTTCCAGGACTCATCTTGCATTTCTTTTAAATTCTTCCTCCTAATGGCTATTCAAGTGCTCGAGTGCTCAATACACAACACCTCAAGGCAAAAGTTAAACTGAACGTTGGACTAGAAATTATGCCGATTTAAGGGAAAAAATAATAAAAACTTTTTATTCTGTTCTGGCCCTGAAGGCTCCATTATCGTTTTGCCTCCAGTATCCCTGTGGATACTTCATTCACGGCACATGTTTGACTTTACAGCTTAGATTTTGCATGTGCCTGAGCTGTTCTACTAGACTGTAAATTCCTCAAATCCTGAGACTCTGTCAGTGAATTAAAACCTTGACTCTAATGATCTATGTAAATGCATGAGTTGCATACCCTCTTTGGGCCTTGGTTTTCTCATTTAAATTTAGAATAATAGTACTTGATGATTTTATGATTTTTTTAATTTATTTTTTATTTTATGTTATAAATATCTATGGTGATAAATCTCTTTTTTTGAACAAGATGAAAGTTTTAATAATATGCACCACATATATGACCGACAAACTTTACATTCCTAGGATTTGTGAAGGTTAGCAAAATCTTCTGCAAGTGTTCTCATTTTAGTTTTATTTATTTCTTGATTGATTTTATTGGAGTACAGTTGACTTGCAATGTTATATTAGTTTCAGGTGTACAGCAAAATGAATCAGTTATACATATACACGTATCCATTCTTTTTCAGATTCTTTTCCCATACAGATTATTACTCAGTATTGAGTACACTTCCCCGTGCTATGCAATAGATCCTTGTTATTTATCTGTTTTATAGATATGCTAATCCCAACTTCTTAATTTATCCCTCACCCTATTGTTTCCCTTTTGGTAACCATAAATTTGGTTTTGAAATCTGTTTGGTCTGTTTCTGTTTTGTGAATAAGCTCTTTTATATTTTTTTTATTAGATTCCACATATGAGTGATCTCATATGAAAATTTGTCTTTCTCTGACTTACTTCACTTGGTATGATAATTTCTAGGTCCATCCATGTTGCTGCAAATGGCATTATTTCATTCTTTTATACGGCTGAGTAATGCTTCATTGCCTATATGTACTGCATCTTCTTTATCCATTTCTCTGTCAATGGACATTGAGGAACCACTTTGGGATAGTTAAATAGAATCAGTATTATACCAGTTGGATCTCATGCTCAATGAATTTTGGACACAACTGATATTAGAGAAGGTAAGCATTCAAATAGTTATTACTGAGCATCCATTAAATGCCTCTCAGTATTATGGCCTATAGAGATGGATCAAAGGGCACCAAAGGTACCATTTTTTTTTTTTTAAGGACAGGCTCCCAAGGTAATGGAACTAAAACCAAAAATAAACAGGACCTATTAAAACTTACAAACTTTTGCACATCAAAGGAAACCATAAACAAAACAGAAAGACAACCTACAGAATGGGAGAAAATATTTGTAAATGAAGCGAAAGACAAGGGCTTAGTTTCCAAAATATACAAACAGCTCAGACAATTTAATGACAAAAAACAAACAACCCAGTCGAAAAATGAGCAGAAGACCTAAACAGACATTTCTCTCCAGAGAAGTCATCCAGCTGGCCAATAGTCACATGAGAAGATGCTCAACATCACTAATTATTAGAGAAATACAAATCAAAACTGTAATGAGGTACCATCTCATACCAGTTAGAATGGCCATTATTAATAAGTCTACAGATAACAAATTCTGAAGAGGGTGTGGAGAAAAGGTAACCTTCCTACAATGTCGGTGAGAATGTAAACTGGTACAACCACTGTGGAGAAGAGTAAGGAGGTGCCTCTGAAAACTAAAAATAGAACTACCATATAATCCAGCAATCCCACTCTTGGGCTTGTATCCAGACAGAACTATAATTGAAAAAGATACATGCACCTCTATGTTCATTGCAGCACTTTTCATAATAGCCAAGATATGGAAACAACCTAAATGTCCATCAGCAAATGAGTGGATTAAGAAGAAGTTGGAATACTACTCAGCCATACAAAATAATGAAATGCCATTTGCTGCAACATGGAGGCAACTAGAAATTATCATACTGAGTGAAGTAAGTTAGAAAGAAAAAGACAAATACCATATGATGTTACTTATATGTGGACTCTAAAATATGGCACAAATGAACCTATCTACAAATAGAAATAGACACACAGACATAGAGAACAGACTTGTATTGTCAAGGGGGAGGGAGGAGGGAGTGGGATAGACTGGGAGTTTGGGGTTAGTAGATGCAAACTATTATATCTAGAATGGTTAAGCAATGAGGTCCTACTGTATAACACAGGGAACTATATTGAATTTTTTGGGATAGTCCACGATGGAAGATAATATGACAAAAGGAATGTCACTTTTTCTGTATAGCATAAATTGATCCAATATTATAAATCAACTGTACTTCAATAAATAAATTAAAAAAGATACACGCACCCCTATGTTCATAGCAGCACTATTTAAAATGGCCAAGACATTGAAACAACATAAACGTTCATCGACAGACAAATGGATAAAGAAGAAGAAGCGTGCGTGTGCACACACACACAAACAATGGAATATATTTTTTGCCATTTGCAGCAACATATGTGGATCTAGAGTTTATCATACTAAGTAAAATAAGTCAGAAAGAGAAAAATATCATATAATATCTCATATGTGGAATCTAAAATATGACACAAATGAACCTATCTATGACATGGAAACATATTCATGGACGTAGAGAACAGATATGTTGCCAAGAGGAAATGGGGTAGTGGAGGAAAGGATTGTGAGTTTGGGATTAGCAGGTGCAAACTATTACATGTAGACGGGGTGAACAATAAGGGCCTATTCTATAGCACAGAGAACTGTATTGATCAAAGAGAGATTATTGAGTCCTAAAAAAGTGAACATTTTAGAATATTCTGCTTGTAAATGTACAGGCTCATTCTAAGTAATAAACATATTATTTTAATGTAGTAGTTTTACAGATTCTGAGTGTTTCTTCAGATAAAATGTTACTTCCGGTCTTTCAGCCTCATGTGCATGTAGAATTACTTTTCTCATGTGAGCGGTAGGTTTGAATTGATCCACCAGCTTCCACTGTGATGACTGGCATAGATTTATGTGAGAGCTGATCAGAGTTAAGACTTCATCTTGTGACCTTACAGCAGAAATGTTTTCTCTGTAAATTTAACTAAATGACACTGAGGCTCAACCTGAAAAATTTCCTCAACAGCACTGGAGTCTGAGCAATTTTACAGCCATACAGAGATAGCTGTTAGAGATAAAGTTTGCAAAACTAATCTAATAAAATTCTTATTTTCATTTTTTGCGGCATATGTATGTGTGTGCGTGTGTGTGCGTGTGTGTGTGTGTGTGTGTGTATGTGTGTGTGTGTGTACTCTAGCTACAGCATGAGTCAGGAAGTCAAATCTAGCCTACCACTAATTTTTGTAAGAAAGTTTTGCTTAGAACACAGACACATGCATTCATTCATGTGTTATCTCTGACAGTACATTCTCTGCCACATAAAGGCAGAGTTGAATAGCTTTTTTTTTAACTGAAGTATTGTTGATTTACAATGTAGTATTAGTTTCAGGTATTTAGCACCGTGATTCAGATATTATATCCATGTCTATATCCATATCTATATCTATTCTTTTTCAGGTTCTTTTCTCTTCTGGGTTATGGACGACCCAGAGATATATGAAGACCAAATATTGAATATAGTTCCCTGTCCCATAAGTACAGAGATGAATAGTTTTAAAAGTGACATTATGACCCTCAATACCAAAATATTTACTTTCAGGCTGTTTACAATTTACCAACTCCTATGTAAGAGGGAATTTAAACAAAGAACTAAAAAACTGTCTTGTAGGTGATTTTCCTATAGAATGTGTTAAAATTAAAAGTCAGTTCTCTATCCCAGTAATTAAAAGTCAAATCCATTGGAGTAAAGGTGTTTAACCAAACACACATTTTTTTTGTAGAAAAAATTAAACAGAGAGTTTAAGAAAAAATATGGATGCTAAAAAAAATGGGGATTTTTGTCCCAAAGCTAGGTGTTCAGATGTGCCAACATTTATTGTGTTTTATTTTATATTTTTAGAATCCTATGATCAATGATGCTATTTTTAAAGTTGGTTAATTTAATTAAAACCACATGTTTGACTTCTGCTATTTATGTCTGAGAAAAGATTTATATCCGTGATACATAAAGAACTCAACAACTCAATAAAAAATAGTACAAATTAATAAAACTAATAAAAATTGGCAAATGCTTTGAATAGATACTTCACAGAAGAAGAGAAATAAATGGTCCCTAAGCACACCAAAACATGTGCAACATAATTACTAGGAAAATAAAAATGAAAGTCACTATTTATATCCACATATGTACATTAGAATGATAAAAATTAAAAGAATGGACAATATGAAGAACTGTCAAAGATTTGAGGCAAAGGGTACTCTCATTCACTGCTGGTGGAAATGGAAAGTGGTGTAGTCATTTTGAAATGGCCTGGATGTTTCTTATAAAGTTAAACATACATTTACCGTACGACACAGGTATTTTTTTTTTCCTTTTTAGGACCACAAGTTCTGCTTATTGAAGTTTTCAGGCTAGGGACTGAATCAGAGGTGCAGCTACAAGCCTATACCACAGCCGCAGCATCGGGGATCTGAGCCATGTCTGTGACCTACACCACAGCCCATGGCAATGCTGGATCCTTAACCCACTGAGCGAGGCCAGGGATTGAACCTGCATCTTCACGGACACTAGTCATATTCATTACTGCTGAGCCACAACAGGAACTCCCTGACTCACGTATTTTTAATGCAATGGAATATATTCAGCAAATGAAGATTGAATGTGACAGCTGTAATGACATGTATGAATCTCAAATTCATTATGCTGGGGATAAGATGGCAGGCACATATGGGTATATACGGTGGGATTCCATTTATTGTAAATTCTAGAGAAGACAATGTAATCTCTAGTGACAGAAAGCATCTCAGTGGTTACTTGGGGTCAAAGGAGCGGGAATTGCTTGGGAAAGGGCACAAGGGAACTCTTGGGCTGATCACAGTATTGAGGATCTTGATGTGAGGGTGGTCACCAAAGTGTATATATTTGTCAACATACATGAAAATGTATACTTAAAATGAGTGTGTTTTTGTATGTAAATTATATCTTAATAAAGTTTGTTTAAAAACTCGAATGAGGGAGAAAGAAGAGAGAAGGAG
The DNA here is from genome assembly GCA_004024745.2 of Catagonus wagneri. Classification (NCBI taxonomy): domain Eukaryota; kingdom Metazoa; phylum Chordata; class Mammalia; order Artiodactyla; family Tayassuidae; genus Catagonus; species Catagonus wagneri. The sequence continues at coordinate 2,027,461 of PVHT021183515.1, forward strand.
GAGGAGGAGAAGAAGAAGATGGAGGAGGAGGAGAAGGAGAGGAGGGAGGAGAGGAAGAGGAAGAAGAAGAGAAATGAAGGGGAGGAGAAGGTTGTTGACGAGTCACAAAGAGTTAGAGACAGAAAGAGACTGACACATAAGAGAGACAGAGAATGAGAAAGGGATGGATAGGGAGAGAAAACTTGTCAGTCATCCTGTTTCCCAAAAAAGAGATCCTGTGAACAAATCAAAGTGGACAGCTGACTTTGTGACACAGGATTCTGAAGCTGAGTCCTGTTCCAAGCTAGGCAGCAAAGAAGTACCTTGTGTACTTCATTCAGGCTCTTTTGTTTTTCTGTTTAATTTCTAAGCTGTGACTTAATGATATACAGTCATCAACTCAAGTCAAAAGCATAGCTTTCCATTTGCAGCAGGAAGGGGAGCCGGCATGCTTGGTGAATGAGTCCTTGAGATAAAATTTAAGCAGCCCAGGGAGTTCCTGTCGTGGTGCAGTGGTTAATGAATCCGACTAGGAACCATGAGGTTGTGGGTTCGATCCCTGGCCTTGCTCAGTGGATTAAGGATCCGGCATTAGCCGTGAGCTGTGGTGTAGGTTGCAGACGCGGCTTGGATCCTGCGTTGCTGTGGCTGTGGGCCTAGGCCTGTGGCTACAGCTCCGATTAGAACCCTAGCCTGGGAACCTCCACATGCCGCGAGTGCAGCCCTAAAAACGACAAAAGGCACCAAAAAAAAAAAAAAAAAAGAATAAGCAGCCCAGGTCCTGAGTGACAGTGAGGGGCAAGGGAGGACTGCCTTTGAGAGCTTCCACCTCCCCTGTTCTGTACTCTTTCTCCACATCTCAGCTGATGTCTTCATCTCCCAGAAAATGTCCTGTGACCTAATTTTTGTCCTTCTTGGCAAGCTACCTTCACCCCTTGCTCTGCATCTTTTCTCTGCAGGGAGAGGTTAAAAATCTTGCTTATTCATTGCAGGAATTACATTCTGACGACTTTCTGAATCCATAGCTAACCTCTCAGGGGCATTTCAGGCTGGCAAGAGATTGCGAGCCTTCCTTCACTCCTAGAATCAGATTATTGAGGCATGTGCTTGAGGCATGTGCTTGACTCTGCCAACGTGGAAGGCTGTTCTGAAGAACCCACTGTATATGTACAGCCTGAATTAACAGGTAATGAGAAATGAACAGAAAAGAGCAGATCACTTATGCACTTTATTACTATTTGTCTTAAAAGGGTCCCTGATGGCTCTCAATATGTACTCAATACTCCTTTCTTTGTAATCTTCCAACTATTTTGGAACAATTTATCCTACATTACAGCACTTTGCATTTTCTAGTCCTATCAGGTGCATAAATCTTGCCTGCTTACACCCAGTTTAGGCTCCCATTTTTCAAGAAGGGGTGAATTATTAGTCTTTCACCTTTACATCAAAGTCTCTCTATGGTCCAGGCATGTGTCATCTGGCAATATTATCAGCAGTCTCTTGTCCTCCTTTTCCTTTTTTAAAATTTAATTTTATTTAAGTATAGCTGATTTACAATGTGGTATTAGTTTCCAGTGTACAGCAAAGTGAATCAGTCATACATATAAATATATCCATTCTTTTTCCCATATACGTTATTACACACGATTGAGTGGATTTTCCCATGCTGTGGAGTAGGTTCTCCTTAATCACCTATTTTATACAGTCCTGTGTACGTGTTATTCCCACTCTCCCAATTCTTCCCTCCCTCCTATGGTTTTACATTTTTCTTTTCTGGCTGTGCCCGTGGCACTTGGAACTTCCCAGGCCAGGGATCGAACTTGAGCCACAGGAGTGATAATGATGGATCTTTAACCTCCTGAGCCACTACGGAAGCCCACCAGCTGTTTCACCAAAGCATTGAAAGGTGACTGCAGGCATGAAAATCCTTCTAATCCCTGGCAGTATAGTCTCGTGATTTTGATTCCTTAGAGTTGCTCGACTTTTGCTACAACCCATAGTCTCCAACCATGGCCGATTTTGCTCCTTGAATTAGCCTACTATGTTTCCACCTCTTCCCCTTCCCACAGAGGATACGTATTCTCTTTTCTATGCAGGTTGTTCACCTCACTCACACTACATTCACTTTAGAATTTCAAGACCTTCTACCCCTGAACTGCTCCACCGGTCTTCAAATCTGTGAGTCATTTTAAGTCTACTTCTTTTCAGGTCTGCACAAAATCTCACAGAACATCATTTCATCTGCTCTTTTCATTTTAAGTTTTTATTCTTTTTCTTTTTGCCTGTACCGGCAGCAAGTGGAAGCTCTCAGGCCAGGGACTGAACTTGAGCCACAGTAAGGGCCCAAGTCACTGCAGTGAAAATGCCGGATCTTTAACCCACTGAGCCGCGAGAGAACTCATCTACTTTTTTTAGCCAAAGCTGTTGAACTTTTTTTTTTAGCCAAAACTGTTAGTTAAAACTGTTGCTTCTTTATCTCTCCAACCTTTCCTCATAGCACAAACAGACTCTGGATCAATCCAGTGAATCCAATTATTTCCTTGGATCCTATACTTCAGGTACTGTGGCTATTCAAGAAAATGATAACTTTATGGAAATTATGGCTTCTGTAAATTAACAGTTCATTGCTTTAATAAGTATTCATTGAACATTAGCTTTGTACCAGACAGTGTCATAGATTCTAAGCACACAAAGATAAACAAAATGGGTTTCTAGGATCTGTGAAAGTGTGAACTAGAGAAAGGTGGAGATAGGGCTCAGAGAGAGAGGGCGAGAGAATGAACTGATGGCAAACGTTTTTATTTTGAGGTGCATTCCTTCCCTTACTGCACCTTATGAGCAGGCTGGAAAGGCTGGTGAGAAGGCAGCGTTGTATAAGGAAACGGGCATAAGATTGAAGTCAGATCAGGATTTGTATCAGGGAAGGTAAAGTTGATGGCAGCCAGAAGGCAGTTGCAGTAAACTAGCAGTAATGAGACCCCGAACTAGGATAGTGACAAGGACACTTAATGAGAGAAAAGTTTTACCTACTATCACCTGACACTTTAATTTAAAAGTGAATGACATAGTAAAAGTAGAAACATTTTCCGACTATTAGAAATGCTCTGTTTACAAGACGGCAGATTTTCAGATGAACACAGACATGTTCTTTAAAAATTTCTAGGACAACTGCTTGGAAAATCAAAAGCAACTGAAAAAGCACCGAGTCTCTGGTTTTTCAGAGAGTGAAACAATCTAGCATTATATGGTAGATAGCTAGTCCAGAGCTGTAATTTAATTTATTACCATCTCAGCACAAACCACATACAACCTTCTTGAAGTGTGTCTGCAGAAACCTAGGAAACCCAGCAAAAGGCTCTTTTCAGCCAGCCTGGAGGTGCCTGCTGGCATTTGGGGAGCACATCTCTTTCAAAAGGTCAGCAAGTTAGGGACCGTGTCCAACTCTGTGTTCAGTGCAACACTGTTCAAGGGTCTCTGTGGGTGCAGGTTTCCCGACATTGGCTGGAAAGCGCAGTAGTGTCCTGCTGGGCACAGAAGGGAGCTGGCCACTTCCACCCTGTCCCTTCTCCCCCGCTTCACTCTCAAAATTCTTCCTTTCATCCAGGAAAATGCCCGGTAGAGGGGAGAATATATGATAGTTAGAGGCCGCCAGTGTTCTCACACTGTCTGCCAGGAGGTATATTTTTTAGGCCAGGCATTTTTTTTTTTTTTTTTTTTTTACAGTTGGAAATGCCAGAGATTATAATAACTTGGCAAGATTTCTTACATTAAATGTCTAGGTCATATAGTCTGTGCAAACCTTGCCCTTTCTTAAATCTAAATGAAGCCTTCCTCTCTCCTTCTCTCCCTCCTTCCCTTCCTTCCTTCTTTCTTTCTTTCCTTCTTTCTTTCCCTTCCTTCCTTCCTTCCTTCCTTCCTTCCTTCCTTCCTTCCTTCCTTCCTTTCCTTCTTTCTTTCTTTTCCTTCCTTCCTTCCTTTTTCTTTCTTTATATATCTGTCCATCTATCTGTGAGTAGTAAACTGAGATAATTACGGTGCCTGAATATTTACTTTGGACCTGAACTTTTTGGCAGAAAGTATTTGAAGTAGGCTAGAATTAATCAATCAATTAGACTGACAACAACGACAACAACAAATTGAGTGAACTCATACACCCACACATACACATGAAAGTTTACTACAAAACAAGTAAAGGAGTAAAAAAACATTATTAACCCTCAAGGACAGGAAACAGAAAAGCAGATAAGAGTAGGTGGGAGAATTCAACACATTTTGAAAAAAAAAAAAAGACAGAGACAAGAGTTATTTGTTTTAGTGGAATGGGTAGACTTATAACTAATTGCCTGTGGCTGTGAATATCAGTATAAAATGCACCAATTCATGCTGCAAAAAACCCTGAAAAGTTCAGAATTTGAGGCATACATGGAAGATAATTAAGTCTGATATATGTATGTGTGACTGGCTCACCTTGCTGTGCAGTAGAAAATTGACAGAACACTGTAAACCAGCTATGACGAAAAAAATAAAAATCATTAAAAAAAAAGAATTAAGTCTGCATACAGAATCTTTGGGTCTACATGTACCCATTGTTACCCATGAAGCTAAAGAGTCGGGTAGCTTTCTCTCTTCTCTCCTGGTACAAGAGAGGTTTATGCTGTGGAGACATTACATGTATCAGTTGAGACTGAGACACATATCAGTCTCTGGGATAGCAGAGGATGTAATGGAGTGTAGGACTGAGATGCTGGCTAAAAACAAAGGAATTAAATGGGAGTCTACCTAGCATACTAGGAAATATTTTAACTCCCTTCTCATGCTTGGATTCTAGAATGTCAGGAGCCAGAAATATCTGCTCTGTTCCTTCCTTCTATGTACTTGATCCTCACAGTAGAATGAAAGATTTGTCTCTGGAGAAAGGACATTGCACATTGATATCTGGCATTCATTGAATGCCAACCTCCAGTTCTATCATTTTTTAAGAAACTTCTGAGAGAAAGTCCTACATTTGCACACAGAACTATGTTCACTCATATATATATGAAGGCCAAAATTGTCAGGTAGTTAGGGGAATCCCGCAAAATGAAAAAGGACAACTAAAATAAGAAGGAAATAAGGAACCTAGAGGACAGTGAAGTTTCACCCAGGAAAAATAAAATAAATATTCAAAAATTATCATCCCCAAAGAAATGAGAGAAAACACTGCTTCCAAGAAACAAAGAAATACTAGTAAAATAGAATATTCAAGAAAAAAGTTTTGGAAGAAAATAGAAATATAAATTTCAATATTACAGTTGGAGAAAATATTTAGGAGATCTGCTGGAAAGTAGAATAAGTCAAAGTGAAGGAACACTCAAGAGAAACAGTTAAAAAAATTAGAGGATTAATCCAACAACTGACTGGTAGTATTTCTAGAAAGAAAGTAGAGAAAATGGAGGGTAGATATTTAGATATTGCCAAGGAAATAACATGAGACCATTTCCAAAAGCTGAAGGACATATGGACCTAGACTGAAAAGACTCACAAAGTGTTCTGCACAATATAAAAATAACACTCAGAAAGATATCTTAACATGAGATTTCAAAACTACAGAAGTAAAGAAAAGATTCTAAAACCTGAGGGAGAGAGGAAAGAGGGGAGAGAGAAAAAAGGAGGGGAGTTGAGCGAGAAGAGGAGAAAAAAAGTTTTCACAGCAAATGAAGAAGAAATTTGAATGACATAGAATGTTTCAAGAGCAATATTGGGTGTAAAGAGGACACTGGGTGCTAATAATTCCAAGGAAATGATTTCCAAACAAGAATTCTATATCCATTTAAAGTATTAATGATTGGTGACATACAAAAGCATATTCAAAAATATAAGAAGTTTAAAAAATTGAACTGAAATGACATATAGAGAAAGATAAAAGTTGATTTATTACCCACACTACCAGGAGGAGTTCTAAATGAATAATAGCACTGAGAAAAATAAAACCATGGACATACTAGATGAAAACAAGAGGGAATTCCTTCATAACCTAAAAGCAAACAATATATACTTCACTCTAGAAGCAAAGAGGAATAGATTATTAAATTTGACCATATAAACAAACAAAAATTCCACCAAGTCATAACAATAAAGACTATAAGCTAAATATAAACATAAACAAAAAACTGGGAAAATATTTGCAAATTACAACACAAAGTGTTACTACCCCAATATCTAAAATGATTAAAATGGAAAAAGAAAAAGGCACAGATACCTTATAGAACGATGGACAAAATTATGAATGGAGAGGTCCAAAGGACGAGGGCAAGGCACAGGGCCTTAAAATGTTAAAATAGTTCAATCTCACTTATCATAATGAGAAATGCAAAATAAAGTGATTTGAAATGCCACTTCTCACCTTTTAGATGGATAAATGCCCAAGTTTTCCATAACATATATATATAGTATAGGCTGCAAGCGATACTTACTGCTAATGGATATAGTTGAAACTTCTTTGAGTCACTTCATATTTTTAGACCATACTGTGCTGTGTTTCGGAGATATTTAATTTTCACAGATATAAAAAGAGATCATAAATGCAAAAGACAACTAAAACTCCAAAGCATTATAAAAACAAATTCTTATATGAAGTAATAGATAGCCTAGTTTATATTTCTCTCTCTAAACCTTTTTGATATAGCGCTTTGATTTTGAATTTTCTGCCATGGTAGAAAGAACAAAGGTTTTAGATTCAGAAACATTTCAGTTCGAATTCTCTAATGGTATTTCGTGATTATGGGAAACAGGCTATTTAAAAAAAATTTAAGTCTCAGTTTATTCACCTGTAAGCTACATATAGTTAAACCTGTACCTGGGAGTTCCCATCATGGCTCAGCAGTTAGCAAAACCGACTGGTGTCCATGAAGACACGGGTTTGATCCCTGACCTTGCTCAGTGGGTTAAGGCTCTGGCGTTGCCATAAGCTGTGGTGTATGTTGCAGATGCGGCTTAGATCCTGTGTTGCTGTGGCTGTGGCCAGTAGCTGTAGCTGATTTAACCCCTAGCCTGGGAATCTCCATGTGCCGCAGGTGCAGCCCTAAAAAAAAAAAAAAGGGAGGTGAAGATATTAGTAATTTAGTCATTGTGAACAGATACGTGGTTAAATTTGGATAAAATATGTAATAAATTATAGTGATATAATAATCATAATTATAATCATAGAAGAAATGAAATGATAGATTGTCCAAGTGCTTTGTGAATGGGTACTTGTGGTTTGGAATCCAGTTTCTGGTGAAGCATCATACTGGATTCAAAGTATTACATCTCAAATACCTTCAATGGCCGTGTGGAGGATGTGCTTTGTAAAACTGCTAGATGACCCAAAATGTGACTTCAGTAATGAAAAAGTTATTCATACCAAAAATATACATGAAGAGTTTGAATAAAATTGTTTCAAGAAATGTGAGACAAGAAACGTTATTTCTAAAATAACATTTGACTTTAATAATAAGTAAAATAACATTTTACTTTAATCTGAGACTTTAAATATGTATCTATAACTACATTAAGACGTGTTATTAAATATTATGTGGGATACTAATGGCAGAGAATTGCTTTTTCATAACTGTGGTGCAGTTTAAGTCTCTTTTGGCTGTCCTTCAATGATTGCTGCTTTCCAAGCTCTAAGCCATTGAAATACTCTCATTCTAGATTTGTTCTTCAGTCTGTTTCTCTAAAGGTGTAGTGACTTGAAGAGCACTGCATTTCAGAGGACAGTACACTGGTTCTGTTTTCTGGGTAAACGCTCCATGTGTTCTGCTTTGTATTTTACAATACCCTTTTGGATAATACTCATCATTTCTTTGACCTTCGCGGCCACAGAACATTGGACTGATGTCTTCAGCAGTCTACAATAAATTCTTGAATCCATTTCTCAGACCACAACTGAGAGTTCACAGCCCCTTGTCTGTGGTTAAGGTTTGGATAATTTCTACTTCATTGTATTATTGCTTTCTATTGTGCTTGCCTGCCAAGAAGCTTGCCTACAGTTTCTATGTCAATCCACAGATCTAACACATATTTAACCCAGCCCTTTTGCTTGCTGTGCGATAATACAAAGAATAAGTCCAGAGCGGTCAAATGACTCACTCAAAGCCCTGGCTGTTTGGTGAGAGAGTTGGAGCTGTTGCCTTCCCTCTCTCCTCTCGGTCCACTAGGAATTCCTGACATCACATTCTCAAGAATTAGATGAACACAAGGTTTTTTTTTTTTTTTTTGTTTTTTATGGCTGCACCTGCGGCATATGGAAGTTCCCAGGCTAGGGGTCGAATCAGAGCTACAGCTGCCAGCCTACACCACAGCCACAGCAACATCAGATCAGATCTGAGTCATGTCTGCAACCCACACCACAACTCACAGCAATGCTGGATCCTTAACCCACTGAGCAAGGCCAGGGATCAAACCTGCATCCTCATAGTTCCTAGTCGGGTTTGTTAACTGCCCAGCCACTGAGAGAACTCCAACAAAAGGAAATTGATTGCCTCAGGTGCAGGATGGGATTCTCCAAGGAGGCCATAGGAGGTTTGTCTAGTATTGTTCCTGGAAGGAAGAGACTAAACCCACATGGAGGTGCAGCATCTTGGGGCGCTTCCTTATTTAAAGTGAGTAAACGAGTACATAATCATATAGAAAAGAGGACATATAAGCAGATAAGAGAGTCACATGCTGTGATGGGGCTTTCAAATTCTTTCACTGTTTTTCCATCCTTGTCCAGGTCTGCAATTCCCTCCCTCACATTAGTCCCCCCCCCATAAGGAGGTATCTCAACATAATTATTTCTCAAGATGTGCTATGGGGTTATCAATATTAGCAAGTTTGAAACTTGTTGTCTCTTTGGTGTTCTAAACAAGTTATGCTTGAATGCAAGGAAGGATGAAGTTGGTGTGTGTGTGTGTGTGTGTGTGTGCGCACTTGTGCATTCAGTGAGAGTGACAGGAAAGGGGTGAGCAAGGAAAACAGGAATATGAGATCTCCAGGCACCCACATTGTGGACTGAGGGGTAACCTGAAGGGAAGGGAAAGAAGGGCACGTTTGCACCATCTTCTGGGTTCTACGAGGACCTTGGGTCCACCTTATAGCACATCCTTATGGACTGTAAGAGGAATGACAGTCCCTGAAGTGGTATATGCTATGGTTCTAGATATAACAAAAGAACGGTAGCGGGGCTCCTCTCTGGTTATAGCTCAGATACCTTTATTAGCTATGCAGGTCGGTTACAATTACAATACCACATGGGAAGGGTTAGACTAGAACAACGTGTGAGGTGCTATAGAAAGACAGTGGAGAAAAAGACCTAACTTGGTCTCCATGAATGTAGAAAGGCTTCCAGAAAAGGTGACAATTCAACTCCAAAATCAGGACAAGCTTCTACAAGGCAGTTTTTAGTTCTTGTCCTTTGCCCAGCATTGCATCAAGCATTGCCAGAGAAGAGACTCTTATGATCTTGTGGTGGAAACATAATTTCTCTAAACAATCATTCTATCATAAAGATCCTGTAATAAAGGGTTAGAGGCAGACATAAGTCACATGGAAGAGGTGTTTGGTCAGTTCTGAGTGAGTTCAAAAGGGATTCCTGGACCAAACTGAAGTGATGGGAAAAAAAGTCTGCTTAATGCAAGGAAAGCTTTTTCATAGGATAATGGACTATGGAAAACAAACTAAATCGCTAATGATGCTGTCCTAACACAATTTTAGATTATTTCTTGTTCATGTGAGTGTTCCGGTTGGCAGACAGCTTTCTTCCTTGGGGTGATTCAGGGCACCCTCTATTTTTGGATACCATCTCCTTGGGCTTCAGTGTCCTCTGAGTGAGGGAAGGAAGGGTGGAGGAAGAATAAGGAGAACTTTTTTTTTTTTTTTAGGCCGTACCTGCGGCACATGGAAGTTCCTAGGCTAGGGGTTGCATTGGAGCAGCAGCTGCTGGCCTGGACCACAGCCACAGCAACATGGGATCCGAGTCACTTCTGTGATCTACATAAACAGCTCAGCACAGTGCAGGATCCTTAACCCACAGAGTTAAGGATACTGGTTGGGTTCATAACCTGCTGAGCCACGATGGAAACTCCAAACAGAGAACTCCTGCTCACGGCAGTGATAGTTGATCACACTTAGATACCAGAAAGCTAGGAAATGTGGTCCCTGGCTGCAAAGCCACCTCCCAGTTACAAATCTCTACTAAGGAAAGGAGAGCCCCAATTTTGAATGGCCAGCCGGCCATCACTGCTGTAGGACTGATGCTTCAGCAGAGAAGTTTCACTGGATGACATATAAGTTTCCTGTGAATTCTCTGGTTCTGTTAGGTCCTGATTCCATGTCTACTGAGTTTTGTGTTTTGGGGAAAGTCACTTATCCTCTTTGATCTCAGCTGATTTATCTGTAAAATGAGATCAAGGATTGCATTTCAGTTAACAGCGACTCAGGGTCATTGTGGGATTCGGATGAAATAATATGGGTGAAAGTGTTTGCTAAATTTGAAAGTGCTCTAAAGCTATGAAGTCTCCCAGGCTAGGGGTCAAACTGGAGCTACAGCTGCTGGCCTACACCACAGCCACAGCAACGACAGATCTTAACCCACTGAGGGTTAAGATCAAACCCGCATCCCTCATGGATAATATTCAGATTTGTTTCTGCCGAGCCATGATGGAAACTCCTAGAAGGTTCCTTTTCTTGGCAACACTTTTATATAAAGTTGGTTTCTATAATTTGATTTTTTCTTTTACTCTCATTTCTGGTTTACTAGGGATTCTAGCAAGAAGAGTACTGGTTAGCTGAAATTTTAATTGTATCATTGGTACTTGTGATGTTATTAAGCAGGGGGTCCCACTATAAAAGCAGAATAAAGTGACTGGAAACCGGTAAGCACTACGATGATAAGTGCCATAAAAGGGAGCGATAAGCAGATGGTGATAGATGGGGAGACAGGAAGAATTAGAATTTGTCCGGGACTCTGGCGTTCTCATCCTGCCCCTTATGTTCTATATTTAACATCAAATAGCAGAACAAGGTTGCTGAGAGTAAGAAGCTGGAGCCCCGCCGATCCACTGGCGTCAAAGCCGCTCACTCTGCGACTCCGCTTCTCCAGGCTGCTCGCGTGATGAGGATGGACGACAACAGGATTCCAGAGAAACTGCTTTGCCCTGAGCTGAGTGGACAACCGTTAGCGAGCCTTCTCCAGTAGGTCAGAGGAAACCCTCCAAGGATAAATAAATGCATACAGTAGTGGAGCTCAGGTACCAGCTGCCATGATAGCTATGGATAAAAATTACTGATTGGAGTGCAAGTCATCACAGTGCTGTGTTAGGGGTTCCTGGGGGGCTACAGTTATGTGTGCACATTCATGGATCTATGTAGGCACCCAATATAGGCAAGTGTCACTTCTGTCCCTAGTGTTGAGCACAATAAGCGTCTTGATTCTATTGCCATTTGTTTTTGATTTGACACTAAATACTTCTGATTGCCAAAAGTCTTTTTCTCTGTCTCATCTCCGCACTTTTACACCTCTCTTAACCCTTCTTGAAATACTCTCTCCCACTTCAGGTGTCATGGGCAGATTGTATTCTCCAAAGTTGGCTGCGATAATTCCACTCCTGGTTAAACATCCAAAAAAACCAAAAAAGTAATTCAAAAAGATACATACACCCCAATGTTTATAGCAGCACTATTTCCAATTGTCAAGCTATGAAAGCAACCTAAATGTCCATCAGCAATGAATGAAGATACAGCTTATATATATATATAGTGGAATATTAACCACAATTACATATACTATATATCAACAATTAACACTATATATATCTATTCCATTATATATATATATATATATATATATATATATATATGAATATTAGCCATAAAAAAGAATGAAATTTTGCCATTTGCAGCAACATGGATGGACTTGGAGTGCGTTAAGTGAAATAAGTCAGACATAGGAAGACAAATACTGGATCACATCACATATGAGGAATTTTTAAAATACAACAAACTAGCGAATATAACAAAAAAGAAACAGACTCATACATATAGAGAACAGATCAGTGGTTACTCATGGGCAATGCAGGGGTTGGGGATTATGAGGTACAAACTATTAGGTATAAAATAAGCTACCAGAATGTATTGCACAGTACAGGGAGTATATTTTGTTTTATATGTATAATAACTATATATAGAATACAATCTATAAAAATTGTGAATCACTATATTGTACACCTGTAATTTTACATAATATTGTATAGCAAATATACTTCAGTAAAAAATGCAACCCCCCTCCCTAGTTGGTTGCAAATAATATCTCCAATTCCACATGCTGCTCTTGCATTGTGACCTTGGCACTTTTTCCTTTGATAGATGGAGGATTCAATACATCTTCACCTGGAATCTGGAAGGGACTGTGACTCACTTGCAACCAAAATAATGTGGCAAAAGAGATGGGGCTTCTGCCTGGTGAATAGGAATTTTTGGGCTGGAGGCCTAAACCTTCATGTAAGCAATCTCATTGCCCCGAGGCTGCCACAATCCGAGGAAACTCAAACTAGCCCAGGTTGAGATACCACGTGGAGAAGCCCTAAGGCTAAATGAAAATAGAGCAATGCCTAACTAGCCCCCAGTACCTCCTACTCTCGCTGCTCCAGCTTCAGCCACCATCTGACCACAGCCCTGTGAAAGACCCTGAGCCACAAACACCCAGCTGAGCCCTTCCTCAGTTCTTGACCCACAGAGACTGCAGGTATTATAAAATTCAGTTTTCTTTGATTTGGGCTACCAAGTTTGGAGTGGTTTGTTATGCAGAAAAAGCATCCAATTAACCGTTCTTCCAGGCTTTTCTCTTGAATACACTCACTGCCGATTCACTTTACTACATCACATGAAACTATTGCTGGGATCTTAAATACATCCTTCCCAACCTCTAGTGTCAAATATGACACACTGGACTAAACAATGTCTTAAGGAGAGCAGGAAGAGTTCAGACAGCATCTTAGGCTACTCCTTTATTGCTCCGTGTGAATCTGTTTTATAACTAAGCTGAGCATATACAGCAAGCACACTCTCATTAGATCCTCAACAGAGTTTGCACATATGGATGATTATAACTCCACTGTCTATTAGTCATATAGCAGCCAGAGTGATGCTTGAAACACAAAACCAGACTCATACTACCATCCTGCTCAAAACTCTCCAGTGACGTCCATCACTGGCAGAGTCAAGTCCAAATGCCTTGCTGTAGTTTGGAATGGCTTATGTGACTGTGTGATTTGGCCTCTACCCACCTCTTTTATGTAACTTCTGTTACTTCTTGCCTTCATTTATTTCTACACCCCTTGGCCTTCTTCTTACTCCTTGGATAGACTTGTCTCATCCCATTTTAGCGCTTGCGCATTTGCTGTTTCTTCTGCTTAATACTCTTGCCCCAGATCTTCACCTGATTTACCCCTTAACTTCATTCAAGCATCTATTTCAATGTCTCTTCCTTTGGGTGCGTTTCTCCCCCTTATAATCCTACTGGATTTGTCCCTACAACTTGCCCTTCTGATACTCTCTGTCCTTTGCCCGTTTTCATGCTTTTCATAACACTCAGTACTATGTGAAATTATATTGGGCGTCTAACATGTTGTATGAGGATATTTTTCTGTTGTCTTAGATTTATCTGAGCTTGCGAAGGTGAAAGCCGGGGGTGCTGATTGCTGATATATTCTCAAAGAAAGTGCCAGATCTTTATGCATATCTGTGAAAGGACACTTGAAAAATTGTTCAGGAGTCCTTAGCCCTTCGTTCATCTCAAGGGCATGTAAGAAGTGAGATGGCTGGTGGAAGGAAGCCTAGTGAGCCCGTATCTCTCTTAAGAGAGTTGCCATTGGCTGTGCTGGGCATTGGCTCCCTCCCTTTGAAGGAAGGAGAACTTCCTCTTTAACATAAGCCCAGTCAATGGTCTACAAGAAAACTGCTCAGCAAATGTGACCCATGTCCCTGAATTTGGGTGCAGGTAGGAGACTGATGGACATAGGGACTAGTGCCAGATTGCTGCCTACAGAGACACAAAGGTGAGAGGCAGAGTGACCGGAGGGAGCCACTCCGAAGGTAGAGTGAGAAGGAAGGGCCAGAGTGAGAAGAGCCTCCTTCACTGATGGCAGGACAAAGATACTCACACTTTTCAGCGATCAGGTAGACCCGAATCCCATATCCAGCATTTAATCTTCTTGAAGAGGATCTTCCCTGAGAAGGTTTCCTGACAGTGGAAGGCACCCAGCAGAGAGGTAAGAGGGCAGTGATGACCGTCACAGGGTGTGTGTGGGTGGGGTCATAATTGTCCTAAGTTTGGAGATCACCTGATTGGGAAGCACAAGACCCTTGCCAGGAACTGCTCGTAAAGGTGTCTAGTGAGAGGGGGTCATTGGAAGAACTATAAAGAGCCACATAAGAGAAAGGACCAGGCTACAGTACCATTGAACAAAGACCTATCCTGCCCCTTAACTGTGCCCCCACTTCTGAAGGAATGAGAAGCAACAAAATGAGAATGAAGAGGACTAAAGAAACAGAGAGGGAACTCATCGTGTCCTCTATCCCTCTTTTGTTGCGGATTTCTTAGCCCAAGATGGAGGGTATGCTAAAACTGCCAAACTGATGAGAGAGTGATATTTTGATATCAGGTTCCTGAAAAAGAGACCCCATTTAAAAATACATGGATAAGCAACCAGGTCCTACTCTACAGCACAGGGAACTATATCTAATTTCTTGGGATAGATCATGATGGAAGATAATATAAGAAAAAAAATGTGTGTGTGTGTGTGTGTGTGTGTATATATACATGTATATGTGTATATATATATATATATATATATATATATATATATATATATATATATATCTCTGAATGACTGGGTCTCTATGCTGTACAGCAGAAATTGGCAAAACACTGTAAATCAACTATACTTTAATAAAAAATAAAAAAAATTAAAAATGATATGTGGAATGGAAAAGTTAGGCCAAGTGCCCTAGACATCATTCAAGGCTCAGGAAGAAAGCTTCATCATAGCATATGAAAATAAATTTATGATGATTAAAATGAGTTTATGATGATTTTTGCTTCACGCTCCATTGAATCTAGGTTGTTAAGTAAACTTGTTGCACACACACACACACACACACACATGCACACACACATTTATTTATCATGTGTTTTCTGTATCTTACACCAGAAGGTTAACTCCATGAGGGCAAGGATTCTGTTGACCTTGGTTCACTGTTGTATTTAAAAGAACATTGGCCCCTTGGAGCTGCTCAAGATTTTTTTTTCCTTGAAAAATGAATTCTGGTAGGATGGTAATAACCTATTTTTCTGGATATTATAATTCCTTAGGATAGCACTATTTTGACCCAGAACTCCCGTAGGAAACATCCCATAGAGTCTAGTGAGTTGGCTGGAGAAGAGGAGAGGGGAGGAGAATGGAAAATTCTGGACAAATGCACTTACTAGCTGTGTGTCGAGGAGCCTCACTTTGCTTGTGGGTTGGATCAGGAGTCCATCATCTACCTGACAAGGTCACAGTGAGGATTATATTCATTGCATTTCTTGTTCAGGGTGCCTGCTACCCCATTCATCCTCCTCTTCTCTCCTGCAGAAAGAGGACCATATTGTTTGGCTTTGTTGAGACTTCCCTGGTAGACAGAGCTACTGAACTTTTGATTTCAGGAGGATGGCTATGATTTACAGCAGGAGCAGTGTTTTCTCTGGGAGTTCTCTGGCCTCAAAGGTGATGGATGGGCACCTCTCGGGCACAGTTCCTTGATCAATAAGCCATAAAGCCTCAAATTATTTTGTTAGATCCATTGATCAAATCTGTTGAATTTTTCCCAATTCTTCTATTGTTAAGGCAAGGACAGGCGATGTTCAGTTTTTCTCTCCTTGCTACGTACTTTCCTCCTGCTGGCTTTGAGGGCTGTGCAGCAGTGTGGGAAAGGTCAGAAGTGGCGAATGAAAGTTACCACCCCCACACCTTGAAGGAAAAAAGGCTTATTTCAATTTGCCTGCTTCAGAAGTGGTTTCTCTCTTTGGTCTTTAAGAGGCTCCTTGTATTCATTCATTCATTAACTCATTCACTCGTCTATCCACTTGTTCAGTAAATATTTAATACCAATATAGCCCGAATGGGTTATATTTCTATGTCTGTTTTTTCTTTTCTTTTCTTTTCTTTCTTTCATTCATTTTTATTTTTTTGCTTTTTAGGGCTGCACCTGTGGCATGTAGAAGTTCCCAGGCTAGGAGTCGAATTGGAGTTGCAGCTGCTAACCTACACAACCACAGCAATGCAGGATCTGAGCTGCATCTGTGACCTACACCATAGCTTGGAGCAATGCCAGATCCTTTACCCAGTGAGTGAGGCCAGGGATCAAACCTACGTCCTCATGGATACTAGTTGGGTTTTTAACCTGCTGAGCCACAACAGGAAATCCTGGGTGTTTGTTTTTCTGTAAGAGTCAACTGCATTCAGATTCCCAGGCAACTGCAAGATTTGCCAGGTACATGGCACATGGCATTCCTCCACTTTTATTGTTGGATGAGAGAATTGAATTGCTTCTGAGAGTGATTTGCTAGGTAGAGCTTTTATTTACTCATTTAACAAACATATATTAATTGCTTTCTAATACAAATAACAACACTTAGCTTTTAGGATTGTCTTGATGATAGAAGAATATATAGGGTCTCCGGCACATTTTCAGGTACGAAATATATTCTTAACAACTACTAGCTATAGTTATTATTGTTATCTCCTGATAGCTTTGAGTCATGGCATTTGAATGGCACTATTTATTTGGTTGGTTTATATTAGCAAATCTTCTTGCTGAGAATCTCTTTCTCCTACACAATAAAAATAAAAAGGTTCAATTAAATATATTCTTAGTATCTAATTTGACTCCTCCTTCCTACTCTGTCCTTCCAACACGTACACAGTTATTTAGCTCAAAAAGAACACCACCATCATAGAATTACTCAGCCCTCCGGTATCCTAGGAAGGAAAGGTATAATCAAGTCTTATCTTAGTGAGTAAGACACTTACTCATCCTTGGAAATAGAACCATTTAGCTCCTTGGATAAGGCAAACTGCCTCAGGTAGCTAAGCCTCTCTTTTCTTCCAATGAGAGTCTTATTCACTCTCTTTAGAAGTGAATCCAGTATTTAGTAATTAGTTTATTGGTGTTGTTTATAGAGTAGTTTCCCACACAGAAGACTTCCAATCAAGAACTACAATTTCCTGTACTTTTTAATATTTTATGTTAAAAATGGGAAAACCTGAAATTTATTTTTTTTATATTTCCTTCTCTCCCCCCCACCCCAAATCCCTTTCCTGCTCTGCTCAGTTTATTTCAACTAACAGATGATTTTCAGACACCTTCTACCTACCTAGTACTGTGCTTGCTCTGTCTCCTCCAGGCTTTTTTGTTCGTGATCTGCCTTTTATTTGAATATATTCCCTTCCTTCCCCATTGAGACAGCTTCCACAATGACTCAATTCCAGCTTAAAGGTCTTTCCTATGAGCTTCCATATCTTCCAGTGCTTACTTTTATTTTATTTTTTTCCTGGGTCTCATTACTTTTCTTTTTTTTTAAAGGTTGAAGCATAGTTGATGCATGACATCACATAAGTTACAGATGTACGATAGTCACAATTTTTAAAGGTTATACTTCATTTATAGTTATTATAAAATATCGGCTATATTCCCTGTGTTGTACAATATATCCTTGTAGTTTATTTTATACATAATTGTTTGTACCTCTAAATCCCCTACCCCAGTATTGCTACTTCCCCCAGTACTTACTTTTTTTTTTTTTTTGGCTTTTTGCCTTATCTAGAGCCACACCTGCGGCATATGGAGGTTCCCAGGCTAGGGGTCTAACAGGAGCTGCGGCTGCCGGCCTTCGCCACAGCCACAGCAATGCGGGATCCGAGCCGTGTCTGCAACCTACACCACAGCTCACGGCAACGCCGGATCCTTAACCCACTGAGCGAGGCCAGGGATTGAACTCACAACCTCATGGTTCCTAGTTGGATTCGTCAACCACTGAGCCACGACGGGAACTCCCCCGCCCCCCAGTACTTACTTTCATCAGTACACTATTCACACTACTTGGTAAGTAGGTAAAAACCGATTTGTTTCCCCACAAAACTCGTTACTAGAGGGTGGGAACACTGGTTTGTAACCCTGGTGCCCAGCACAGTTTCTGACATGCTAGGTGCTCATCAAATATCTGTCAAATAAATGCAAAATTGAATAAGTGGTGGCTGGTGTGCAGTAAAAAGAAAAGTAAAACATGGAGTTCTTGCTGCGGCGCAGTGGGCTAACGATCTGGCTTGTCTCTGCAATCATGTGTCTGTGGAGGCGCTTGTTCAGTTCCCCGGCCCGGCACAGCAGGCTGAGGATCCAGCACTGCAGCAGCAGTGGCACTGGTCAAAAGGAAAACAAAACAAGAAAAGTGGAACACGAGATAATTATTCCGTACTCGGAGAAATGAAATTCTTTTGTGGAAAGACAATGACCACACACAGAATGTTAGCATTATTCTCCAAGACATGATGTATTTTTCAGTGGCAAGTAATCCAAGAGCTCTTCTTTCATTGAGGGCAGAGTCTGTGTGAGTTAAGGTAGTGACTAGTTTCATAGACGAGGTGGCCGTTCAGATGAGTCTTAAAGGATGCTTCAGAGTTCAATATAATCATAGAAATCTAAGAATTGACACCGAAGGTAACGAATTACAGAAATTTGAATCGTCCAGTTTCAGGGTCACCAGAATTATATCCGCAGCTGGAAAATAATCAAGGAGTTGCAAATGAGTACACAATGGCTATGAAGAAAGCACTTTGAATAACATTCAAGCAGTGCCAAGTACTTTTCTACTCAACGGGTCCTGTTAGAGTTAACATCAATACTAATAAGAAAATTAATGGATCTACAGACAGAGTTTGAATTACGTAGAGCTCGTTTGGAAAAAGACCCTCAAAACCCTATGTTTTATAACTTTTTTCAACAAATGTAGACAGGGAAGCAAAACTTTCTTTACATATATATATATATACTCAGTGTTAAAAATTCTCACAGATTTTCAGAAAATGGCATGAAAAGTTGTGATTTTGGAAATTTATTGGAGCAAAGAAGAGTTCAAGGCTACAAACCAATGATAAGTGAGCAGCGGGTAACTGAGGGAATAAGTTACCGAGGAACAGCATCATTACGGGGTCAGAAATTGGAGACCTATCGTTAAATGAGGCATGGGACATGGCGCTGCCAAAGTTTTAAGTTAATTGCTGGCACCTCTCTTTGTGCATTTGATCAGACACG
This sequence comes from Catagonus wagneri, assembly GCA_004024745.2. Classification (NCBI taxonomy): domain Eukaryota; kingdom Metazoa; phylum Chordata; class Mammalia; order Artiodactyla; family Tayassuidae; genus Catagonus; species Catagonus wagneri. The sequence continues at coordinate 2,046,790 of PVHT021183515.1, forward strand.
AGAGGGAGAAATTCTTCTTGCCCTTCATAAACTGTCAACAAGCCAAATGAAATATGTGTCTTGAGAGCAAATGAAAACCTAGTGAGAGAGGAACATGATGCAATGATTTAGGCACCTGGAAAACATAGCCTTTTTCCCATTATACTTATTTTTTATATTAAAGTAATATATGGATTGTGTACTTGAAAAGATACATTTGGGCGGTCTTCATAAGATTTTCTTCGACTTGACAGGAAAGCAATATATAGCCATCTCTGAATTGCCCGTATGTGGATTTTCCCATTTGCGAATTGTCTGTGGCACATTTTCCAACTCCGATGGCCAAACCCTGTTACCCAGAATATTGTGGAACGATTCTTCTCTGCTCAGAAAAGAAAGGACTCATCTGAATATGAACACAAACAAAAGGCAAGTCTGTAGGTCAGTGCATTGCAGTAATAGAAAGCTTTCAGGTGTATGTTTTCAAGCCTTCTAGCAGAATAAATGGTTTCCTTTATATTCCTATAGCAATTTTTACCAATGTCTATTATAACATTTATCACATTTTATTATAGTTTTTCGTTTGCCTCCTGGACCCCTTAGGCTTGTGAGAGCCCATGGTAAACGGAAGTTTTAAATTTATTTTTCTTCCCTTAGCCTCAAATTCTATGTCTGGTATTCAGTAACTTTTTGCTGAATTAGTTAATTAAGTAAAGTACAAATGATTGAAAAATGAGGTTTTGCTTGATCGAAACCAATGTACGATTCTTGTTAGGATACGGAGAATTGGCTGTAAATAACTTATATTTTGTAGTATTTGGAGCTGCAGATAATCTTAGAGAACATTCAGCATAATTTTTTTTTCTTTTTTTGCTGTGCCCATGGCATGTGGAAGTTCCCATGCCAGGGATCAATCCTGCACCACAGCTGCTGCAGTGACAAAGTGGGATCCTTAATCTACTGCCCCACAAGGGAACTCCAAGCATGATATGTTTTTAAGCTTTCTTTTTTTCTTTAAGTGAAATGATTTTTTTTTTTAAGGGGAGCTGCAAAATGGAAATTTGCAGCAAATGGAAATTCTCAGGCTAGGGGTAGAAATGGAGCTACAGCTGCTGCCCTACACCACAGCCACAGCAACTCGGGATCCAAGCTGTTGTCTGTGACCTCCACCACAGCTCATGGCAATGCCAGATCCTTAACCCACTGAGCGAAGCCAACGATAGAACCCACATCCTCAGGGATACTAGTTGGGTTTGTTACTGCTGAGCCACAATGGGAACTCGCAAATTATTTTAATTTTAATATTATCATGTATTTCTACATTTTTATATTTATATATTGTTATTTATTATATTTACAGTTCTGTATTATTGGACTATTATTTTAAAGTTTATAAAGTATGAGGTAGAGGGATGTAAAACTGACCTAGGCAAGGAGGAGATGCATAGACTAGCATTCTATCGCATGGCTACTCCACTGGCCAGACCAGAGCCTTGCCCCCACATAGAACTTCAGTTTGGAAACAACTTTAGAATTTTTTAGATGAAGCCAGAGTTTGTTGCAATTCCCCAAACCAAGCCTCGAACCCAGTTCCCCTGAAGAAACAATGCTTTTTCAACTATACCATGTTTTTACCTCAGTATTATTTCTATGGTTGTTTCAGATCTCCCCCCACTCCCAGTCCCCTTCACTGAGTCAAAGGAAAGACTGCAGACTGTAACGTCAATTAGCTTGAAAGGGGCAGACCCATGTGACTAAGCTGTTGCCATCTGAAGTACTTTCTTGGTTTTGTTTCCAGCATGCAATCACTCTGAGTGGGCTACCCTGCGGTATAGCTGAAAGGTTATTGGACAGGATGCTTTGCAAGGCCAGACATGATTTCTTAACCTGAATATGCATTAATTCTCCCATGGGCAAGAGTGTTTCAACCAGCTCTGCTCTATGTGGTCAACGGGAATTGGTATAAGAAAAAGAACAGAAATCCATAGAGAATCCAAAAACCTCAGAGTAGCTTGGCATCTCTAGATCCCTTGTTTCTCTTCTAAACTTTCATCTGGGTCTTCTGAAGGTAACCAAAGGGACAGTCTTATCTTACCTGATACATATGCAAACAAAAAATTATAAGAATGCTGATGGCCGTGATGAGGATAGTAATGTTCGTAAGCTGAAGGGCATGTTTTTGTGAACAGAGCATGGAACACCGTATTGCATGGTATTCTTGAAGCAATTTTATAAGGCAAGAAACCAAGCATATACAAAAAAAGCAATGAATGTGAAGATGAAGGTAAAAGGACTTATCCAAGATGATACAATAAGTGACAGAAATGAGAGTGAAACAAGGTGTGTTTTCCTTGAAACAATACAACCATGACATGACAGTGCTTTAGCTGTAGGGAGCAGCTAGTGGGTTCCAACAGTCTCTGCAATACTGAGCTTTGTAGCCCTTCCTCCCTTCCTTTTTTCTCTGCCACTTCTTCCTCATCATCTCAGTAAGGATTCAGTCAGAGAAGCTGAGCGACTATGAACGTAATGGAACAGAGCATTTGTTGTGGAAATTAGTCTTTACAAAACGTGGGAGCAAGAGGGGAAGTAAAAGTCAAATAAAGAGAGCAAGAGGTTATGGAGAGGTTGCTTACCAGCCTCAGTAGAGCTGAACAAATCAAAGCTTGCAGGGAAACCTGAAGGGAGGCATAACCAGGTGCCACCGCAGGACCCCAAAAAGGGCCAGCATAGAAGTCTTTAAACGGTTGTTGGTCCTTCATGGCTACCGCCTCTGTGAATTCAGAGCAAAGTTTCTGGTGGGACTAGAGTGGCTACTGGTCACATGGATAACCTATCAGAAAGAAGAGCTAGACATGAAACGAGGAAGAGAGAGGGAAAACTGGAACTTGCCCATGCCGCTGCCATCTGCCTCTCACGACCTCTAATCAGTAAAAACCTCTGCATGGTAATGGCTGCTCTATCTCCCCAAACTCATGCATCTGCACTTTTGGCCAATACCCAGAACCACAGAGAGAAGGGGATATTGAGATGTGTGGTCCCCAGCGTGAACAAATTGCAATGGAACAATCCAGTGTACTCCTGTACCTCTACACTTTCTCAGTCACACAATTTTGCACAAGTAAAAGATACACCTTCTGTACAGAGTCAACTCTTAAAATATTAAACTTCTACATTAGGGTAGGCACGTATTTCCTAAATAGGACCCGAAAAGCAATAACCGTAAAGGGAAAATTGAGAATTTGGAAATCATAAAAATTTAAACTGTTCAAGAGAAAACACTGTACAAATGAGTAAATAAGTCCAATGTAATATAATACAAATGAAAAAAAGCAATAGGAAAGCAAAAGACTGGCAGAAAATATTCTCAATACATGCATTAGTGGCAAGGGACCTTATCTAGAATATACAAAGAACTCCTGCAAAATAATAAAAAAGATAAACAGTTCAATGAAAAATGACCAAAAGACATAGATAGTACACGAATAAGACGTACAATTGACAAAAAGCACACAAAAAAGTACTCACTTTTAGCCATTAAGGAAATACAAACTAAAACCACAATGAAAAAGATGGTTTGAAAGATAGATTTATTTTAATTATTAAAGTATATAATATATTTATATGGTCCAACAAACAAAATGTATGAAAGGAAACAGTAAAAATTATATACATGTTAGAAGTAACCATTCTATTCTTTCCTGTGTATATGTGTGTGTGTGTGTGTGTGTGTGTGTGTGTGTGTGTGTATATATATATATATATATATATATATATATATATGTCAGCATATAGGAGTTCCCAGGCCAGGGCTTGTATCTGAGCTGGAGATGCAATGATGCTAGATCCTTTAACCCACTGTGTGGGGCCTGGGACTAAACCCAGGAGCAGGAGTCTGAACTTCTGCACTTGGAGTCTTAACCCATTGCACCATGGCAGGAACTCCCTATTTCTTCTTTTCAATATAAACAGATTTTGTAGTATTCTGCCCTTTGCCTAGTTTCATCTTTGATGAAAACCTTTTCATATACCACATACAAAACTATTGTGGTATATTCTTTTTACTCTTTTCTTTTTTCCTTTTTAAAAATAGCTACATAGAATTCTATTACGTGGGTGTATGATAGTGTATTTACCAGTTTCCTACTAAAGGGTATTTATATTTCTAATCCTTTGCTTTTGCAAAAAAAAAATGCTCTAACCAATAACTTTGTACATGAATAATTTTTCCAGTGTGAGTGTGTTTTTAGATGTAAGATGTGTTTTTAGAAATGGAGTTGCAGGTCTCCATGATTTTGATTAGGGCAAATATCGCCATGTTTCTAGCCAAGGATTCTTTTAATTTACATTCCCACTAACACTGCACAAAAGTGCCTGTTCCTTACAGCTTCCCTAGCAGAGACTGCTATGAAACTTTTTGTTTATTTAGGTTTTTCTTTTTTTGTCTTTTTAGGGCAGCACCCATGGCATATGGAGGTTTCCAAGTTAGGGGTCAAATCAGAGCTATGACTGCCGGCCTACACCGCAACCACACGGGATCCGAGCTGCATCGGTGACCTACACCACAGCTCACAGCAATGCTGGATCCTTAACCCACTGAGCCAGGGACTGAACCCTCATCCTCATGGACACCAGCTTTTTTTTTTTTTTTAACCGCTGAGCCACAATAGGAACTCCTGTTTAGTTTCTGGTTTTTCAACCTGTCAGGTGAATTTGTGTACTTTTAATATGCGTTTTTCTTACTATGAATGTGTAAGAAACATCTGCCTTTTTTCTTTTCCTGAGAGACATCTGTCCGTATTCTTTGCCCCCTTTTCACTGTTAAGCATTTTGATGTGAACTTTATTATTCTCCTGGCAGTGGCCTTGGAGTGGATGCTGATGTGATCAGATTTGCATTTGAGAAAGTTATCTTTAGCAGAGGGCTTGAGGAGAGAGTAGGCTGAAGCCAGGAAAGACAGGCGATAAGAACATAAGAAGAGGAATATAATTCATCTTAAAAGTTCAGTGAGACATGCTAAGGGCTAGAAACGAGTGCATTTGGGAAAGAGCTAAATCCTGGGCTAATTGGAAGATGGAATAAAGCAGGTTCAGCTGGTGGCTTGCTTGGGGTAGGGAGGGGCGGGAGTCTGGGAAGGGGCTCAGACTTCTGATCTGGGGCTGGTGGTGAGTGACCAGTAACTGGGACACACAGAGCCAGAACAGGACCAGATTCTAGAAGGAAGCTGTAAAGTCCCCACAGAGTAATTATTTGATTTGGCGTGTCCTGAATTTTCGAAGCGAGGTCGAAACTAGATCTGAAAACGGGAGATAGCTATCTATATCTATCTGTAGATTTATAGGTATTCTTATTAATCTGAGGTTCTGATGATAACACTGTTAATGGGAAAGAAGGAGCAAAAGTATCTGCGTTGGAAATGCTTGTCTTTTAACAAGTGGGTAAGATTCAGTTATAATTAGCATATTCTTTGTTTGAATGCAAATGCTCTTTCTAAAGCTCCTCATTTTCAACTAGGCTAACACTCCCCTTGTTTCTACTAGCAATTTGCCTGGCAAATCCTTTCTGCACTGTTACCGGCAAAAATCCTATTACAATGTTCTATGAAATGCTCTGTTGCCAAGCTGACTCTAGTCCAAAGTAGCAATGTTTGTGGACCTGGAGGGCCTGCCTGGTCTCCACTGGGCTCCCACAACGCTCAGGGTATTTACTATCTTTCTAATGACCTCACTCTCCTGGGGAGTCTGCCTGAGTTTAAACCTATCAGAAGAATATCTGTTTAGTCTGTACAATGTCTTACTTGGCTTTATGTTGCTAGAACACACCACAGGGCCCAGCACATAGTAGGTGTTCAAGAGCTAGTTGTTGAAAGGAAGAAATATTGACAGAGATACTTAGCAAATGCCAGGCGTTTGGGGTAAGCTGCTTTCCCTTCTGTTTCTCTCACTGCTTTGTGGTCTGCAAAACTCAGGGATTTTGAATAAAACCCTCTCACGTCTTATCAGTGAATCTTCTGATCCCTCCGTGGAAAACAATCCCGTGCAGTTTGCTCTAGATTGGGAGTAGGAGAGAACTGCTAAACTAGGATCAATTGTATTATTGCCAAGCCATGTTTCAACCCCTTACTCTGCCACAAAGTATAAAACAACTTTGAACACCACCTATCTCTCCCAAACAGGGTGTCCAAAACAGCTTTTCCTAAATTTACAAATTTAGAAGGGATTGTGACAGGTGATTTTGGAGCTGGGGGTGTGCTCTTGGTGGGGAAGAGGTGCAGAATGCATAATTACTGCATGACGCTCCCCATACCCCCACTGGTTTTACTGCCAAGGCGCTCCACAAATTACTTCCCCGACATTGCCTTAAATCTCCAGTCCAGGGGGACTTACTGGCTTCTTTATGTATCTTGAGTTTCTCAGCTCTGTGCTTGCTTTTTGTTTTGTTTTTATTGCAGGATAACCCGCATGTACAGAAATGTATAACTCGGGAGGTCCCACTGTGGCTCAGCGGGTTAAGAACCTGACATAGTGTCTGTGAAGATGTGGATTCCTCCCCTGGCCTTGCTCGTTAGGTAAAGGCTCCAGCATTGCCATGAGCTCTGATGTAGGTCATAGACGTGGCTCGGATCTGGCATTGCTATGCCTGTGGTGTAGCCCGGTGGCTATAGCTCCGATTCCACTTGGGAACTTCCATATACCGCAGGCGAGGCCATTAAAAAGAAAAAAAAAAAAAATAGAATGAAAGAAAGAACAAAAGGAAGGAAGGCAGGCAGGAAGGAATAACTCAGGAGTATCCAGCTGGATGAATTCTCACTGGATGAACACACCCATGTGAACAACATAGATGAAAAAATAGAACACTGCCATTCCCCCAACTCCAGGAGAAGTTTCTTCTTGTCCCCCCTTCCTTTCGCTACCCCTTCTGTCTCCCAGAGGTAATCACGACCCCTGACTTGATCCTAACACCATGGGTTTTGCCTCTTGGGAGGGTGTATAATTGGAACTACACACAATATGTTCTCTTTTATGTCTCGCTTCTTTTGCTTAAAATGATACATGTGAGATTCATCCATGTTGCTGCATTTAGTGTTGGTTCATTAACTTCATTGCTGTATGGTGTTACATTATATAGGTATATCACAGTATATCCATTCTTCGGATGAGAGACATTTGGGTTATTCGGGGTTTTTGCCTCTTGTGAGTTATGCTTCTGTTTGCCTTCATATCTGTGTTATTGCTTAGGGTCTTCCCTGTATTGACATTCCCCCCCCCCCAGCTCTGTCCTAAAAGGCCTTAATTCCTAACTCAGATTTACTTAATTACTCTGGCTGTAAATGAGCTTCTCTAACTCCTCCCAAAGCTTCTACTTTTCTACTTTCTTAAAATACATCTTATATACTATGAAACAGTTTCTTATATTAAAACCACTTATATATGTGAATTATTTCTACTATTAGATTGTAAGCTCCTGAGGGCAGAAAATGTCTCATTCTTCTTTTTTTTTTTTTCCAAGTTCAGTGTCTTGCTTACGTAGAAATTCAATAATTGTTCAGTTAGTGAGTAAATGTATCACTTGGGGAAATTTCTCCCTGATGTGGAGATATTAAATCAATTTCAATGACTATGCCCCATTTTGATAATGGACTGGTTAGCAATAAGATGTCTGGTCAAATAGTTAAGATACAGATACCCCCTCCCAATTCCATTGTAAGATTCATACAGACAATACTTAAAAATATCTAGAAATTAGATTTTGAAAATCAAGAAATATGGCAGTCTTAGTTTAAAAAAATCTATAAATTATCTCATATGCCACTCTAAATCCTTGGCCATATTGTTAAAAACATTTCTGTAGTTGGTATTCTTTCAACAAATAATTATTTTGTACTTATTATGTGCCAGGTGTCATGCTAGACCCACAATATGTTCTCAATTTATTTCACATATTCAAAGAAAAAGGGTCAGAATAGTCTTACTAAAGGGCTATTTTGAATTCTTCATTATGTCCATGATTTAGCTTTGAGTAGCTTCTCTCAGACAAAGAAGCTCAGGACATATTATGCTGCACAGAATTAATTAAGATCAAGAGGCAAAGAGACAGAAAAAGAAGAGGAAATGTTGGTGTTTGGGGGATGTTAATCACTCACCAGTCACTGTTTTGGCTTCTAAGCAATTAAGAACAGACGAGAAGCCAAAGAGAGGCTGCGATATTAGCTTTTTAATTGGTTAGACTGGATTGGGGAGCACAACAGAACCTTCTGTGTCTCGCTCCCTAACAAATGTACCCACCCCAGTCACGGGCAGAGAAACTGGAGGTGAGCAGGTTTCTCTCACAGGTAAGGATCCAGTCACCGAGAACCAACCCCTCTGGGTCAGGATGCAGAGAAAAGGTCTGGTTGGTTTGGGGTAAAGCTTGTTTTATAATGTTTTTGTTTGGCCCTTGGGCTGTCAGCCACTCCCCAAGCTTAGTAGTCTGGTATCATGTAGTTTGAGAATCATGTTGATGTGGGGGTTGGGGAGTGGGGGAATAAAGAAAGGATGAAGGAGCTCATTCAAGCATTTCTCCCTTCTGGAGGGTGAAGGAGAAGCCACCTCCTAGCTCTGGAAACTTGAGAGGAGGCAAAGAGAGGAGACAAGGAAGAGAGCAAGAGTACGAAGGAGAATGAGCACAGGAGATCGAGAGACAAGTGGGAGCATTTTTTCCTCCTGAAATGTGAAACTCAAGATGGCTGAGAAATGTAGAAATTTGAGGCAGAACTGTGGCACTTCTTAGGGTGACTTGAAGGACAAATTTTGAAGGATACAGAAGGGAGTTAATGTGTAGAAAAATGGGAAAAGAAATAGAAATTATAAGCAATCTCTATCACCACACCTTTTTGGTGGATCTCTACAGTTAGAAAACTGAATTGAGAACTCAAGAGTTACGGGAAAAGCCAGAGTTTCGAAGGGCATCTGTTGGCTTTGTGATGAACAAAAGGGGATATAAGAAGACTCCATGGACTCCATATACACTCAGTGGGGACAATGACCGATATAGTGGGCTTGTGTCCAATTTCAAGGGTAGTGTTTTTGTTTTTGTCTTTTTAGGGCCCCACCCACAGCATATGGAATTTCCCAGTTTAGGGGTCGAATTGGAACTGTAGCTGGAGCCTGTGCCACAGCCACAGAAACTTGGGGTTCAATCCTTGCCTTTGACCTACACCACAGCTCACAGAAATGCCAGATCCTTAACCCACTGAGTGAGGCCAGGGATTGAATCCATGTCCTCATGCATACTAGTCGGGTCCATTAGCACTGAGCCACAACAGAACTCCTCAAGCTTAGTTTTGTTTTATCGTTTTTTTTTTTTTTAAGGAAGAGAAAGATGTAGCCATCAAGGATATCTTTAAATAAAGAGCTGACAATATCTAATTAGAGCTGTGTTGCTATAAGAAAAATCTCCTTGAGAAAAGAAAACCTGTTGTGTTTTTTCTACTTTTTATTCTTGCAATGATACAGCTTTTACCTTTTAGTAAAAAAAAACCCTTATCTTCTTCAAATTAGACTGTTATAATTACTGAATTAAAATTATAGAATATGTTGGATTCTGCCTTAAATTTCTGGATTTAATGACTAGGTATCAAAAAATGATCTGAATTAAAATTCTAGGATATTTACCAATGCATTGGGGAGGACAACCTGACAATGCATGAAGAAGCCTAGATATTTTGCATGAGTAGCTACTGGGAGTGGAATATCTGTACCAAGACCATTTCTTACTCACACCTTTGAATGCACTCATTGAATCTGCTGAGGTTGCATTAGAGCTGATCGAATGCACTACCATCCTCTTGTCTTGTTGCCTGGTTTTTTTTATAAGCTTTCTCCTAATACCGAATCCTGCAGTAATGCCTCGGTCTTAATTCTGCCTTGATTTTCACACTCTCTGGAATACTGTCATGGAAAATTCAATTTTTATAGGACCATTTAGCATGAAAAAGGGGGACTTGTACCTCCTCAATTTAGAAAGACACTTCAATAGGGAAATAAGTAATGCTAGAGAAGAGAGCCAAAAACAATTTAGCAACCAATATTAATGATGAGTAGCAGCTCACAGAGGGTCAGGGTAAAGCATAACCCTCGGAAATGATTAGACCTATGAGTACATTTGAATTATCTCTGACCATTGAAGGAACGGCAAAAATTCTCTGGTCTGCATAAAGCTCTGAATGTGGTCAGTAAAATCTTTTTTTTTTTTTTTTTGGTTTTTTTAGGGCCGCACCTGCTGTATATGGAGGTTCCCAGGCTAAGGGTCTAATCAGAGCTGTTGCTGCCGGCCTTCGCCACAGCCACAGCAGCGCAGGATCCTAGCCACATTTGTGACCTACACCACAGCTCACGGCAATGCTGGATTCTTTACCCACTGAGCGAGGCCAGGAATTGAACCTGAAACCTCGTGGTTCCTAGTTGGATTCGTTTCTGCTGCACCACAATGGGAACTCCAAGGTTGGTACAATCTTGAGTTTTGAAGGAAATCTCTTGATTTTTCTAAGCAAATGTAGGCAAGACACCCAAGTATTTATTTTCAATGAAAAGAGAAGCACAATGAGATAGAAATACGATGGAAAGCAAATATGTATGAAAAAGCAGGTTCTCCTGACATTGGTTAAGTTGTGAAAGGTAATGAACGATGAATGTGACTCTGATGACATTTATGGTTGATAGAGTCCCCTCATTGAGGTGACCTCACTTGTGGTTTGGGACACAGAGAAGTGATTGCCATCTGATTTTTTTCCAACCGAGGATGTAGGTTCAGTGGGATTCGGTGCCTTGCTTAATGTCACATGATTTATAGGGAGCATAATTATGACCAGAACACAGACTTTATTGTCCCCCCTGCTTAGAGTTCTCTGATACGGACGAGGTGCAGGCTGGGAATCCCTAGTCCAGCATTTAGGCTCTGGGCAAGATGCTACTCAGCTCCACCTAGGTGCTGCCTAATTGACTCACTGATCCTAAATCAGATTTTTAGGGAAGGGGATTCAACATGGCTTTTTAAAAAATCTTTATTAGAAAAGTCCTTTCTCATATTTGACAGCTATTTTTCTTTTTCTGCCGCAACTGAAAACTGATTTTTCTAATTCTCCCTTGAAACACAAAGCCGGTTTTGGTCACACTATTTTGCTTCCTGAACAATAGTCAATTCTACTTTAAATATTATTCCTAATTCTTGAGTTAGGTGACTCTGCTCCACGTTCTCTACATGGTTCATCATCACATTAATTTCCTAATGATTCTACAGGTAAAATCCCATTGTAACCAATATCAGTATAACATAATTTATGCTGATTAAAAATTATTTGCGGTTGTGGAATTAGGATAGTGGACGGTGGATTTATTCCTTCTTCGAACATATTATTTAAACACTTTTACCCTCCCCTTCCTCATCTAAGAAATGGAGATAATCATGGATATGCCGTTGGCCTGTCGTGTTATGAAAAGCAAATGAGGCCAAGCATGAACCACTCTGTAAATTTTAAGGAGCTATAAAAATGAAAGGCTTCCATCTAGTGTAATGAAGTCATTTCACGACTAGGTGAAAAGTTGTTTTCTGAGGGTCTAGATCAGAGAGCACTTTTTCTAAGTTTTTGTGGCTAATGAGAAGCCAAAGGTGGAGGAGAAAGGGCATAAGCACTGGGCCAGACAGACCATGTGACTCTGGCTCTGTCACATCCTAATGGCATGACCTTGGAGAAACTGGAGTCACTCTGGTCTCCATCTCTTCACCAGTGATATGAGCCTAAGTCTCAGGATGTTGTGAGGAACAAGTAATCCAAATGGCACTGAATGAAAGGTCGCCCTTGTTATTTTCATGTGTGTGTGTATATAGGTATATAAAAAATTGTGTATGTTATATATAGTAGCCCTTTTTAAAGGGCTTATTAATGATGGTCATTCTGACTGGTGTGAGGTAGCATTTCATAGTAGTTTTGATTTGCATTTCTCCAATAATCAGTGATGTTGAGCATTTTTTCATGTGCTTCTTGGCCATTTGTACATCTTTGGAGAAATGTCTATTCAGGTCTTTTGCACATTTTTCCATTGGGTTGTTGGTTTTTTTTTTGCTGTTGAGGGTTTTTTTTTTTTTCCCCTGCTTTTTAGGGCCTCACCTGTGGCATATGGAGGTTCACAGGCTAAGGGTTGAACTGGAGCTACAGCTGGTGGCCTATGCCACAGCCACAGCAATGCGGGATCCGAGCCACATCAGAGACCTACATCACAGCTCACAGCAACGTCAGATCCTTAACCCCACTGAACAAGGCCAGGGATCGAATTTGCAACCTTATTGCTATTAGTTGAATTGGTTTCCACTGAGCCACAACGGGAACACCTGCTGCTGAATTATATATGTTTTTTGTATATTTTAGAGATTAAGCCCTTGTCATTTGCATCATTTGAATCTATTTTCTCCCATTCCTTAGGCTGTCTTTTTTTTTTTTGTGGTTTCCTTTGCTATATAAAAGCTTGTCAGTTTGATTGGGTCCCTTTGGTTTATTTTTGCTTTTATTTCTGTTACCTTGGGAGACTGACCTAAGAAAACATTTGTAAGGTTGCCCCATTGAGTCAGGTATGGTCACATGACTTGCTTTGGTCAATGAAATATGAACAGAAGTGACACTGGCCATTACTGAGCAGCAGCTTGAAGAACCATCATATGACTCTGCCGTTACCACCTCCCTCCCCCTCTCTTTTTACCCCTACAAACCCAATATGTTTCATACAGGAACAGTCCCTTAAGACTGAATTCTAAACACATAGAGCAGAGCTGCAGCTTACCCATAAGTGACATTTCACATGAGTAAAAAAACTAGGTCTTGCTGTTTTAAGGTGCTGAGGTGTTGGGATTATTTGTTACTGACACTTAAGCAAAAAATGACTAATATAAGAGTTCCTGTTGTGGCTCAGAGGAAATGAATCTGATATTATCCATGGGGATGCAGGTTCGATACCCGGCCTTGCTCAATGAGTTAAGGATCCAGTGTTGCTGTGAGCTGTGGTGTAGGTCAGCAGCTATAGCTCCGATTCAGCTCCTAGCCTGGGAACCTCCATATGCCACTGGTGTGGCACTAAAAAAAAAAAATGGAAAAAAAAGGCTAATACAGATAGAATGACTGACATGGAGTGGAGGAAATGGTCTTTGGAGATGAAAAGCTCACGGACATTAAAGGTCAAGGTTTTGTGATGACAGAGTTATCCACCCAAACATTGAAATTGCCACAAAGACTAGAGTTAAGTTGGAAAGAAATACTGTGAGCAAGTAGTTCAACATTTCAATGAATGAGGGCACATTAACAGGATATTGGTAGAAATAAAAAGTCAAGTAACATGATTTCTTAGAGAAGGAGGGACTTCTCCGAGAAGAAAAGAAATGAAGTTATAAAGATCAAGAAAAATGAATCCTACTTCCTGGTCTGCTAGGAAAAGCTGAAGAAGCTCCTATTGGAATACATGGTAGAGAAGGTTAGAGACTTTGGAATATGGTTATTTTCAATGTAAAATGCAATTTCCCAAAGAGGGCGTGAAAGAATATTGGGTCATTTGAGGGAGTTGGTTGTTTACAGAATGACATTCCAGAGGCAGTGAAAATGTGGGCAAGCAGGAGGAGTGAAGGATTGGGTCAGACCAGCAAATATGCAGATAATATGTGATGTAGGCTTCGGGTGATGAATAGCCTAGGAGGCCTGGACTGCTGGTCGTGAATGAGGTCCTCAGGAATGGGAGGCTTGATGGAGTAATAAGGGTGGGAGGCTGGTTCCAGTATCGTGCTTCTGAAATGCTTCCCCTGGTGCTAGAGTGGTGTCCAGGGAAAAATGCTCTCTTACCTTCTAGTCTACTTTTAATGATGCCTTCTATGATTTACCAAGAAGACAGACCGATGAAAGTTTCCCCCTTTTCTTTGGATCTCTCTCCCACCTCACATTCCCACCTCTAGATATTATTGTTTCCGGGATCCTGTAACACGGTTTCTTCAGGATTCACTCTCCCATGCAGCACTAAGTGGTTCAACAATATTTTCTTCTTTGCATGAATTCCCTTTAACAATGGGACTTCTAAAGCCATATGAGGTCATAGATTGTCCAGTGTCCTGTGAGTTACTCTATAGAGTGCCATGTGTACAGAACTGGCTTTTCTAACCCTGGCCTTCCCCGTAGATGAAGACAGAATTTGGGAACCCCAAGAGATAGTTATTAGCTGAATATTCCTAGGTGCTCCATAATATTAATAAAATGATCGTTTTATTATCATCATAGCATGTAACATTTTGTGCTTCTTTTTCATTACGCTGAGATTGCTTGCTGAAGTTGGGAATGCAAAAACAAAAAACCACATTAATAATTAAACCGAAATGGGAGTAATTGCCCTTGCATGAGCAATTGCTTGTTTATTAAATTGCTTACTCCGTGAGCATTGTTCAGTGCTCAAACACTGAAGTAGCAGTCATTAAGATCGCTAAAGTGAGGGTTCCTCTTTACTTGGCACCTTCTACACAATGACGTCAAATAAGTAAATCAGATTTCGAACACGTTATGGAAATAAACTTTGACCTTGAGGCCTCTGAATGGATTTCTGCCGTGATTATTTCACATTGTTTATCTTATTGAAGCCGGCTGACTGTCTGGTTGCATTGACAAAACTTTCATTCTTGTTGGCTTCTATTTTTAAGGCGGAGAAATATGTTACAAACTTCGTTTGAATTTCAACAGCAGAATGAACAAACTGGCAAATCTACGATTTTCTGAAGCCAGGCTTCCCCTCAGTAGATCAAGAGCTTAGTAAGAAACTCAGAGCCTCCACTTGCGCTGCTGGTGGGGAACTGACCTCTTTCTCCACTGACCCCAGGGCTGAAATTTGCAGAAGGGAAAAAATGCAAAATGACAATGATGGTGGTGATAACAGCAGCCATCTTTATAGAATGTCCCTTTTATTTCAGATACTTTAAATTAGTTTTCTGTTCTTCTCACAAAACCCCTGCAAAGTGGGCTTTATTATCCCTGTTTCGCGGATGCAGGATCTGGGACTCAGTGAGGTGATTAAACCCAAATCACACAACCACTTGTACCGGGCTGAGTCAGGATCCAGGTATAAAACACTCAACATCTTGCTGACTCTCAATCACAAAAGTTTGTATCGCTTTTCCAGCACTGTACAGCTTCTATGATTACTTTCTCACTCCCCTTTTTGTCAGGGAAATAAAAAACTGCCTCTTTGTAACAAAATATATATTAAAACTGTCATGATCATAATAATAACACTTTCATGCTTATTATTTCTGTTGATTGTCACCAAAAACCCATGAGGTAGGCCTTATTGTCACCCTGAAAACTGAAGTTCAAGGAATTTATATAAGTTGCTGAAGACCTCATGGTTATTAAGTGATAACGCTCGTAATTTTACTCATTTTCTAACTTCACATATGCCTTCCACTGTGTCCTTAGGTCTCTCAAATGATTTCTGTAGAGCAGATTACAGTTTACAAAGTCCTTTAATCATATTATTTAATTTGGGTTTATTGGGGCTTCATGCTAGAGTTTTACTCAATGTTATATTTTTTCATTTTTCAACATTTTATTAAAGTATAGTTGATTGACAATGTTGTGATAATTTCTGCTATGTGACAAAATGATTCAGTTATACACATACACATATCCACGTGGAAATTCTAAGACTAGGGGTCAAATCAGAGGTGCAGCTGCTGGCCGACACCACAGCCATCCTGGAACACCAGATCCAAGCTGCAACACCGTATCTGAGCCACATCTGTGACCCACGTCACAGCTTCTGGCAACGCTGGATCCTTAACCCAGTGAGCAAGGTTGGGCATCAAACCCGCATCCTCATGGACACTATGTCAGGTTCTTAACCCACTGAACTGCAATGAGAGCTCCCACATATCCATTCTTTTTTTTTTTTTTTTTTGTCCTTTTGCCTTATCTAGGGCCGCACCCACGGCATATGGAGGTTCCCAGGCTAGGGGTCTAACAGGAGCTGTAGCTGCCGGCCTTCGCCACAGCCACAGCAACGCGGGATCCGAGCCATGTCTGTAACCTACACCACAGCTCACGGCCACGCTGGATCCTTAACCCACTGAGCAAGGCCAGGGATCGAACCTGCAACCTCATGGTTCCTAGTCAGATTCGTTAACCACTGAGCTATGACGGGAACTCCCCACATATCCATTCTTTTTCAAATTCTTTTCCCACACAGATTATCACAGAATATCGGGTAGAGTTCCCTGTGCGACACAGCAGGTCCCTGTTGGCCAATCATTCCACATACCACAGCGTGCTTATGCCAATCCCAAACCCCCAGTCCATCCTTTCCCCCACCTGTCCCCTTTGGTACCCTTAAGTTTGTTTTCAAAGTCTGCGGGTGTGTTTCTGTTCTGCAGATAAGTTTATTTGCATGTTATAAATTTTATAAAATTATTTTAGGATGTATCTAAAATTGATTCTTGTGGTTTGAGGTTAGGTCATTTTAGAAAACTACCTGTCTCTATCTGTCCAGTACCAGCTAAGTGTAATCCCCAAATGAGTGCCAACAAATATCTTTTAGTAAATAAGTTACATGTTAGGAAGCAAAAATGTCAGTCTTATCTGTGTCATGGAGGCACTGAGAATATCAGATGAATAATATAACTGCCCCCCCATTCTGTAGAATAAGGGTGAGTCTTTAGAATAAGGGTGAGTCTTTAGAATAAGGGTGAGTTTTTAGAATAAGGGTGAGTCTCCAGTAGTTTTTCTCTCTGTCTTCTGGATTGTAGCCTGAGATCATTTAGCTATGAAGGAATAGAGCTGTGACTTGAATCCTGATCCTGAAGCCAGTATTCCCTTCCGGTATGTTGTGCAGCCTCCCTGAAGTCTTTTATATCCATCCTTCAAGTTTTTTACCACAACGCTCTCTGGGTGAAATGCTTTCCATTTCCTCTTCTCCTCTCCTTAACCGCTTGATAAATATTTGTTCATATTTCACAATCCAGCTCCAATATGACTTCATTTCTTCAACCACCTTTATCAACTGCTCACCATATGCTAGTGATGATGATATTGTTGAGAAAGACATAGTTTCTGGCCAGAGAAAGAAGTAGTCTAAGGGGGAAGATAGACAATTAAGCCAACAGTAATGTGATTAGGAAACCAGGAAAGGAAACCAGGAATTGAAGACACCGGCACCGCCCGAGGTCCCATTGTGATTAGATCAGGAAAACTTAAACCATGACAAGAGCCCCCACAGCAAATTAGATCCTCCAAAATAATATCCAGCTCAGTATAGAATCATGTAAGTTCCTTTTAGTTTCATTGATCTTTTCTATGGTTTTCTTTGTTTCTGTTTCGTTGATTTCTGCTCTGATCTTTATGATTTCTTTTCTTCTACTAACTTTAGGCCTTGTCAGTTCTTCCCTCTCTAGCTGCTTTAGATGTAAAGTTAGGTTGTTTATTTGAGCTTTTTCTTGTTTCCTGGGGTAGGCTTGTATTGCTATAAACTTTCCTCTTAGAACTGCTTTTGCTGCATCCCAGAGGTTTTGGGGTGTCGTGTCTTTGTTGTTATTTGCTTCTAGATATTTTTTAATTTCCTCTTTGACTTCTTCTGTGATCCATTGGTTATTTAGTAGCATGTTGTTTAGTCTCCACGTATTTGTATTTTTGGCCAGACTTATCAAGAAAAAAAGAGAGAGGACACAAATCAATAAAATTAGAAATGAAAAAGGAGAAGTAACAACAGACATCACAGAAATACAAAGGATCATAAGAGACTACTATATGTAATTATATGGCAATAAAATGGAAAACCTAGAAGAAATGGACAAATTCTTAGAAAAGTACAATCTCCCAAGACTAAACCATGATGAAATAGAAAATATGAATAGACCAATCACAAGTTCTGAAATTGAAACTGTGATTAGAATCATGTAAGTTCCTCAGATTCCTAGAGTGTTGGGAACCCAGTAACATCAGCCTGTAGGGGTTATTTTAATGAACCATAAATAGTCACATTTTGACTATGGGTGTAATCAGATTCCATGCAGGTTATAATCCGGGTGAGTTAAGTTTCTCTATATCTTTGTTTTCACTATCTTCTGACCTCCACAGTGCAGTTCCACTTTCTGTAATGACAGAAGGGTCCACCTCATGCCCGAATTAGTTTAACTACCTGTGTCGGACACCTGCCTGGCGATCACACCTTGCGACACCAGAACTCCATGTCGCCAAGAGCAGTTATCACCACTCTAACGTAAATGTGTGCGAGCAGGAGCACCATGCCGACCTCCCTTATCATCACGCAGAATTCATTCACCACCAGGGTCTTCATAATGAGAACTCTCCATCCCTTTGTATCCCTCCTTCCTTCTGTTTCACAGACTTGTCATCGCTGAGCCTGCCCTTCACTCTCTGTCCCTCCAGACCTGGTACCTATTCTAGTCATAGGACATTAGCCTTGTCACTTAAGGTTTTAGACCCCCAGCATCCTTGTCTCTATAATAGGGGTCATGCTACTGCCTTGAGGAACTACTAAAAATTCGTTTAGATAAACCGTAAAAGTGCTTCTGATTTTTTCACCACTTGGTTTGCATGGCTTGGATGACATTCACCGTCCACTGCTTTTTGGCAGGACAGAGTGTCAACCTCATCTGTCTCCTATTGGATTTTAAACCCAAGAAGGAATATATCTAATCTCTGCCTCTCATGAACTCATGAAAAATAATAGATGATAAACAGGTAAGATGCTGTAAAGTTTTTACTTTTTAATTTTTATGTTTGTCTTTTGAGGGCTATACCCATGGAGTATGGAAATTCCCAGGCTAGGGGTTGAATCGGAGCTGCAGCTACTGGCCTATGCCACAGCTACAGCAATGCCAGATCTGAGCTGCTTCTGTGACCTATACTGTAGCTTGCAGCAACACTGGATCCTTAACCCACTGAGCAGGGCCAGGGATGGAACCCTTGTCCTCATGGATATTAGTTTGTTATCGCTGAGCCACAATGGGAACTCCTACTATAAAGTCTGTAATGAAGGAAATGCAATTTTTCTGTGTCCTCAAATCATCCTTGATATTCCATTTTAATACCCCCTTCCCTCTTTATTGAAAGGATTGTTTTAATATGTGCAGTCAGATTAAGATAAATTTGCCCTGAGCTTTTTCCCCTGCTGCTCAGAACCTACTTCTTCCTGCACGTCTCTAACTTAATATCCAACAAAAGCCTTTTAAAGGTCAGAACTGGAGCTGCAGTTCCTGCAGCTGCCTTGGGGTTGGGGATTCAATGAGAATGTCTCATGGCTACAGTGACCTTGATAGGCTTTTTATTTTTTTCATGAAATCTATCACCTGTCCTCATTTACCTCTATACCATCCCCATGTAGGGACATGAAGTCCCAATCCGGAGAAAGACTGCCAGAGATGTGAAATTCTCCTGGCAGTTTTTTAACGTGCCATGGCTTCATTCCCTTTGGCCAGCCAGTTTAACATTTAATAAACAGTTGCTTAGTACATGTTATTTGTAAAGAACAGTGTTCATGTAAGGGGGAAAAAAAGAACTAGGATTTCATCAGATGTACATGCTTATAAAAATTGGACTCGGGAAGTATTTCTTCCCTGTGTGTCCTCATTATTAAGTTAGTAAGCAAGACAGGATAACGTACCCACATCTTATATAATAAGGACCCCCAAGATTGTGACATAAAGAAAGTGGACACAATTCTCTCTCAAATCTCTTCCAGTTCTAAGAGACTGGCAAATCCCCTATTGGAATCAGGGACCACCCATGAATTAAACCATCCATTCCAAAGACTGAAATTTGTTTCAAGGAAGATTCACGCGATTATCACTGGTCTCTCCAGTCCCACGGTTCCTGCAGACCTGAGGATAATTATTATGAAGGGTGATAACCAAACATTATGATCATGTCTGCGTGTGGTCAGTGAGTCAAACCAAATTGCGAGTTTAGTCATGATTGATTTTCTTGGCATCCTGCGAGGTGATGACTGTTTTATAGGAGCAAATGAGTGGTTTTGTGAGTGGTGGCGCCATGTATTCCCAGCCAAACTGGTGACTGTGTTTGCCACCTGGGGTTTTGATGGCAGGAAGCTGTGTCCTGGTGTCTGGCCAGCTGACTCAGCCACGGCCTGGACCCTGAGCCAATGATGTTCCCCAGGAGATGGGACCAAATCTCCCCTCTGGTCCAACCTATGAGAGTCTCAGGAAAACCTGTGGTCATCTGCATGTTCCTCTACTTTCTAGCCGTGTTGGCTTAGGACAAATCATGTACTTTCTCTTAGTCTCTGTTTCCTCATATGTAATATGAGGAAAATATCTACTTCACAGTGTCGTAGTGAGAATTATAGGAAATTTAAAGCATGGGGTCGGGGGTAGGGGCTCCAGTAAATGTTAAAATTTTCCTTTTGCCACGTCATCCTTTCCTCATCCATAGCTGTGATGCCCCTTGGCGCAGCTGGCATCTGAACATTTAATTGCAACAATTATTCACTGGGGCAAAAACATATCCTGGGCTCAATCCTACCCGCCATCTACTGTGCTGTACCTGCACAGTGGAACCTGGTGGAGTAAAGCACACGGTCATGCTGCCGGACGTATAATGACCGCTCAGCACCAACGGGTTGCAGGCTGCCAGGCAGACCCACTCCACTCACTCTTCTACTCTTCTCCATGACGGCTGCATAAATTCCCTCTCTTCTCCAGCCTCCATCATTTCCTATTCCAATGGGAAAATTGAGGCATTCAGCAGATGACCTCCCAACCCTCCGTTGACTGGCACCCATGCTCACAGATGCCACCTTCTTTTTTATTTGTGTGGATTGACTGTCTTCACCGCACCCATGGCCACCTCTTCCCTTAGGCAAAAACTTCCATCCCTCCTTGTCGATTCCCAGTAAGTCTTCTCTCTTTTGCATCAACACATTTTTCTCTCTCTGTTGCATCTTTCTCAACATAAACAGGCTTTTATTTCTCCTATCTAAAAACAAAAATTGTCTTTCACTTTACTTCTCCCTTAGCCAGGATCCTACTTCTTGGCTTATTTGAAATGCAAATCAAAACCACAATAAGGTATCAACTCACACCAGTTAGAATGGTCACCTTTAAAAAGGGTACAAACAATATATCCTGGAGAGGATGGAGGAAAGGGAGCCCTTGTATACAACTGGTGGGAATGTAAATTGGTGCAGCCACTATGATAAACAGAATGGAGTTTTCTTAAAAAACTAAAAACAGAGCTACCATATGATCCAGCAATCCCACCCCTGGTTATATATCTGGAAAAAATAAAAACTCTAATTTGAAAAGATACCCCCCCCCGCCCATATTCACTGCTTACAGTAGTCAAGACATGGGACAAACCCACGTGCTCACAACTGATTTAATAAGATGTAATGGAATATTAGTCATAAAAAATAAAACATTACCATTTGCAGCAACATGGATGGACCTAGAGAATATTCTACTAAGTGAAATAAATCAGAGAAAGACAAATACTGTATGATATCACTTATATATGGAATATAAAAAATAATACAAATGAATCTGTATATAAAACCGAAACAGACTCACAGAAAACCAACTTAAGGCTGCCAGAGGGAAAAGAGAAGGGGGATATGATAGCTTGTATCTGTTAATCTCTCACTCTGACAGAGATTAACAGATACAAACTATTGTACATAAATACTAAGCAACAGGAATTTACTGTATAGCATAAGGAATTATATTCAGTATCTTATAATAACCCATAATGGATTATAAAGCAAAATAATACATACAGCTGAATCACTATGCTGTATACCTGAAACTAACATTGTATATCAACTAACCTCAACAAAAAATACTTGTCTTGTCTTTGCTGTTTCACTTTTTTTCCCATTCTCTCTTAAACTCTCCTCAGTCAAGCTTTCGATTTCATCTCTGCCTCAAAGTAATTCTTGTCATGGCTGCCAATAACCTCTGTGTTACTAAATCTAGACGTTATTGTGCGGTGCTCATCTTATCTGATCTTCGAACAGCATTTAATACAGGGGGTCATTTTCTCTTCCTACAAATACCTTCTTCTCCACGTTACTTTGGGATTCTCTTCAGCCTCACTGATCACTACTTCGTCTCTTTACTTGTACCTCCTCTTTTCCTCAAACACTTAGGAATGTCCTTAATACAGCAACTTTGCCACCCCAGTTGCTGAGGTCAAATGTTTTCAAGTCACTTTCTTTCACTCCCTATAAATCCTGTTGGCTCTATCTACAACATATATCCCAAATCTGGCTTCTCATCACCTCCTGCTATTTTCCTGCCCAGGCCACCACAGTCTCTTCTCTGAATTGTTGCATTCATCTCCAAACTCGCCTTCTTGCTTATTCTGTCCATCTACCAACTAGTTGTATCAGAGCAGCCAGAATGACCTGGTTAAAGTGGATGACAGACTGTTTCATAGGACGATTATCTCATGTTTTCTCCCTATCATCCAATGGCTCCCGCCTGATACAAAGCCAAATCAAGAGTCCTTACAATGGTCCACAAGGCTATTCATACATGATATGGATCTCAGCTGTTTGGGGTCATTAGTGTCTTCATGTTGTCATGTCTACTGATGTGTCCTTGGTCCTCATCTTTACATGTCAGCAGCATTTGCCTTAATTGATCATTACCTTAAAAAAAACGCTTTCTACACTTGGCTTTTGAAAGGCACATTTTCTTGGTTTACTGCTAGGCTAACTAGCTGGTGGCTTCAAATCAGTTTTCATTGATTCATCCTCCTCCTGTCTTCTTGATGTCGTGATACACCAGCACTTGTATTGGAATGTTTTCTACTTCTCTCTTATTTTCAATTTCCACAGCTTTAAATATCATTTGTAGGCTCATGCTTCTCAAGTTGGTGGCTCTGGCCCTGGGCTCCAGGTATGTCTGTGCTACTTCTATTCTACTTCTGGGTGTCTAAAAGTCATCTCGAGCAGAATATATACAAAAGATAGTTTTTGAGTTTCAACCCTAAACTCGTGTCCCCTGCTCAGGATTCCCCACCTTAGTAAATGATACCATTTTCTGTGAGTACTTAGGCTAAAGACCATCTTTTTTTTTTTCCCCTCATCATACATCCAACTCATTAGCAAATACCGTTGAGTCTATATTTGAAATGTGTATGCTAAATCTGACATTGTTTAAATAAAAGAAATAAAATAATGAATGAATAGGTGGATGAATGGACAGATAGATATGGTCCTAATTTTTAACCTCTTTCTACTCTCTTGGAAATTGCTCTAAAAAATCCCAGGAGAATATAAAATGAAGGACTTACTTTCTGGGATATTAATTCAGGAGGTTCCACTGTATATAGTAGGTGCCCAGCTAATGTTTATTAATGTCAGAAGAGAAGTATTATCAAACTACAACTAAAGTTACAATCTAATGTAACTTTTGTGACTCAAATGTGTCACAAAAAATGCTGGAAAAAAAACCCACAATCAATTTAGAGAAATAATCATGCTCATTTTATAGCCAAGGAAAAACACAACATTGAAAAGCAGAGTAACTTGTATAAAATATGGCAATGAGTCACTTAGTTGTAATGGACAAGAGTGGGCCAGGTTGGGGGCAATTTCAACAACCGAGGCAAAATATAGGGATTTTTCTCCTATAGCATAGATATGTTTGGAGTAAAGATGCCTACAAAGCAGATATCTGTAAAGATATTATAGTTTATCTTTGAACGTTATTTTCGACTAGACATGTTATCACAGAATGAACTATCTAACAAACTTATTGTATAGTCTTGAATGTATCCCTTTTCTGTTCACAAATACAGAGTTTAAATAATTTAACTCTACCTGCTTGTTTAAAATTGTGTTGGGAATGCTTTTGGGAAAATCCAACTTAAGTAAACTTACCAGTTTCCTATGTTATTTATTTTCAGAGTCTCTAATATAGTTATAAATACTAAGAATGATGAAGAAGGAGATACAACCTGCAGTATTTCCATGTTAATTTGATCAAGTAATCTCTTTTCATTAGCACAGATTTATTTCTTGAGGCACATTAGTTTTTTGTAGAAGAGAAGTTGGAAAGCTGTCCATAATTAACAGTTTCCTAAAGGGCTACTCTTAATCCTCAACATGCTGTTTTTCTCCTTTGTTTTTTAAAAACAAGGGCATATGGAAGTTCCCAGGCCAGGAAGTGACTCCTAGACAGCAGCTGTGACCTATGCTGCAGCCATGGCAATGCCGCATCCTTTAACTCACTGTACCAGGCTGAGGATCAAAAACTTCCCTGGGTAGCAACCTGAGCTGCTGCAGTTAGACTCTTCACCCACCGAGCCGTGGTATGTACTCACTCTCCTCCTTTAATATAGTTATCTGTAGTTCAATTCCACGTCATCCTGACGTCCTGAATATTATAAGAAAGTACTCTCCGATCCATTACATAAGGCGATGTAACTTGAGAATACTATTAATTCCAGACCTTAGGAAAAAGAATATAATATATTCCTGATTACTATAAGCACTCTCTTATGTAACTTTTCATATTTCTATGGCTCTCCTCACCCACAAGATCTGACTCCCGGCAGCAATCATGTTCTGCACCCAATACACATTTTAATTTAGCATAATACGTATAATAAAACACATAGACGTGCATTCCATTCAGCGAGACTGACAACTGCATACAGCCAGAATGTTGCCCCAGAAAGTTCCCTCATGCCCCCTCCCAATAGATCCTTCTTATAACTCCAATGAGGTAACTGCTTTCTAGTTTCTATTACCATAGATTTGTTATTACCCATTCTGATACTTCCTGTAAGTTAAATAATTTAGAATGTACTCTTTCGTTTCCAGCTTCTGCTTTATTGCAATTTGTTTTTGAAACTCATCCATGTCATTCTATGATACCAGTGGTTTATTCCTTTGTATTTCAAAGCAGCAATCTACTTTATGAATATATCACATTGTGTTCAGCAGCTCTTCTGCTGAGGAACATTTGGATTGTTTACAGTTTTCGATTTTTATGACTGATATTGCCAGAAACATTCTTAAGCAAATCTTTTAGCTGATCATTTTTCACAAATAAATATCTAAGGTTGGAATTATTAATTAATAGGGCAGCTGTGTATTTAAGTTTATAAGATCCTGCCAAATAATTTCCCAAAGGAATTGAATCATTTTACACATCACCAAAAAAGTATGAGTCCCAGCTTTTCAACATCTTTGATAGCATCTGTGTTGTTTTTTTAAATTTTAGCCATCTTAGTGAATGTGAAATATCACATTTAAAAAGAAATTCAAATTTATTTATTTATTTATTTATTTATTTATGCTTTTTAGGACTACACCTGTGGCATATGGAAGTACCAAGGCTAGGGGTCAAATTGGAGCTGCAGCTGCAGGCATACACCACAGCAATGCGGGATCCGCACACTGTCTGTGACCTACACCACAGCTCATGGCAATGCTGGCTCCTTAACCCACTGAGTGAGGCCAGGGACTGAACCTACATCCTCATGGATATTAGTTGGATTTGTAACCCACTGAGCCAGAATGGGAACTCCCAAATATCACATTGTTTTAATTTGTATCTAGCTGATGATTCAAAAGGAACATCATCTCATGTGCTTATTGATACATTTAATATGTTCTTTGGTGAAACGTCTGTTTATGTCTATTGCCCAGTTTTCCTGAACTGTTGACCTTTTAACTCTTGATTTATAGGTGTTCTTTCTGTATTCTGGAAAAAAATTCTTTGTCAGCTATATGTATTGCAAATATTTTTTCCCAGGCTATGGCTTGCCTATTTATTTTCTTACTGGTATATTTTGATGAACAGAAATTCCAATTGCAATAAAGTCTTATTTATCTATGTTTCTTCATATGGTATTATTGTTATGTCCTATTTAAGAAATCTCTGCTCACCCATGGTCATGAAAATATTTTTACGAATTTTTGTCTAGAAATTTTATTTGTTCTAGCTTTTACATTTATATTTGTGTCCCATCTCAGGTCAGTTTTTATTTATGCAGTGAGGTAAGGGTTGAGGTATATTTTTTCCATGATGTAATGCAGTACCTGTGGTCAGCACCCTTTCTTTTCTTTCCTTTCTTTCTTTCTTCCTTCCTTCCTTCCTTCCTTCCTTCCCTATCTCTCTCTCTCTCTCTCCCTCCCTTTCTTTTTGTCTTTTTAGGGCTGTACCAGCGGCATATGGAAGTGCCCAGGCTAGGGGTCAAATCAGAGCTGTAGCTGCCAGCCTACACCACAGCCACAGTCACGTGGGATCCAAGCTGTGACTGCAACCTACACCACAGCTCACAGCAACACCAGATCCTTAACCCACTGAGCAAGGCCGGGAATTGAACCTGGGTCCTAATGGATGCTAATCCGATTCTCAGATACATTTCCACTGAGCCACGACGGCAACTCCTAGGTCAGCACCATTTCTTAAAAGCCTGTCTTTTTTCTTCATTGATTTTATTTGGTGCTTCTGGCAGTCATGTTGGTGGTATGTGATTTTATCTCTCTGGCTTAGACAATAGGACCAAATCAATCATTTTGCTAGTAATCCCTAACCTCTGCTCTGAATCCAGCACTGTGCTAGTCCCCGAACATGCCATGAAAACAACAGAGTCGATGTCCCTACCCTTAGATGATTAGCCAGATCATGAGATCTTGTCCTAAAGTAGCTCAGATGTAAGGATACATGTAGTCTCACAAACCCAGAATTCTGCAAAAGGGCTGACTTCAGGGTTTGTTAATTTTGTGGCTCAAGGGTATCATCAATGTCTAGTTTTTTTTCATCTCTCCGCTCTGCCATCCCCACTCAAATTGGTCGCAATCTTCAGACTGTAAAGCAAGGTGGCTGCTGTAGTTCCAGGCATTACTACAAGACGCCAGAATCCTGAGATGTAAAAGAGAACTCGTTTTAACTTTTAGCTCTGGTTTTGGAGTGAAGATTCTTTTCCAAGAATGGACTGTCACTCTTGCCTCATTGAAAAGAACAAAATCGTATTCATTCCATTGGCCAGGGGAGTGAGATTGCTTTTAGACCCATCAGAACCCCCCTTCTGGACCTGAGGGGAGGCTGCTTCTTCTGAGATGCATGGAAATTTGGGGGAGGGCTAAGGACTTGAAAAAATTAGGGAATTTTTAGTAAGCCACCCAGGGAAAAACGAATGATGGCAACAATTGGTGTTCATGGTCTGTTCCTTACGCTCAATCAGGGGAGATGGACGTTACCCAAGTGTATAAGCAAACGGCAAAGGAAATGATTGGATTGTGATGAGCATTTAAATGTTAATCAAGGTCCTGTGATAGAGAACGAACAGAGTGGATGGGCAAGACATTCCCATTTTAGGTAGAATGTTCAAGCCTGTCTTTTCAGAGGCAATGACATCTCAGGAAAAATGTGACTGAGAATGAACCAGCCGTGGCCCCGTCTGGAGTGAGAATGTTCTTGTCAAGGAGGATAGCAGAGCAAAGCGTCTGGGGAGAGAGAGGGCTTTTCCTTTTCCTTTTTTTTTTGTCTTTTTGCCTTATCTAGGGCCGCACCCACGGCATATGGAGGTTCCCAGGCTAGGGGTCTAACAGGAGCTGTAGCCGCCGGCCTTCGCCACAGCCACAGCAACGCGGGATCCGAGCCGCGTCTGCGACCTACACCACAGCTCACGGCAACGCCGGATCCTTAATCCACTGAACGAGGCCAGGGATCGAACCCGCAACCTCACGGTTCTTAGTCGGATTCGTTAACCACTGAGCCACGACGGGAACTCCGAGCTTTTCATTTTCTAAGAACTGCAAAGGGCTCTGATTCATTCAGAGGGGGACATGGTGTGAAGCTGGAGCAAGAGGAAGGGCCACATCGTTCAAGGTCTGGAAGGACTTGTTGGACCTACTTTAAATCCTCAAATATTCTCTTCTGGGAAAGCAGGACAGAGAACAGCAGGATGTACTTCAGTTTGGAACAGTGACTCAAGAGAGAGGAATATTAGCTGTAGAGCTGGAGAGGGGGCAGGAAGATGAGGGAAAATCTGCCTGGCCTGTGGCGCGAGAAGCAGAGAAAGTCTGTCTGGAAAGAGAAAGAGAAGAAGCAGATGCATAGAAAGGAGCAGAGACAAGGCAAAAGGAAGAAATCCTGATTGCTTTTAGCTTCTTTGTTCCACTACCTTCCTCGAAGCCTTCCTTTAAATTGCATGAACGAGCTGGATTCATTTAGTCAATTCACCTTTCTTGCTTAAACTAACTTGAATTGGATTTTATCACTTATAACTAAAAAGCTGTGAATCGATGCACATATAATTTCTGTGAGTTTGACATTCGGCGGGGCGAGTTAACTAAAATCAAGTCATTTATATGAGTCAATCCCAGCTAAAAATCATTTATTTTCCAGATTTGCTTTCTTTTGGCAGAGCAGCTAAAATGCTGGAAGGATTAAAAAAAAAGAGAGAGAGAGGACAGAAAAGGGAAAGAAAACCCCTATGATTGCAACAAATTCCTTTCCTATAAATATGTTTTTCATATGTCCATAAAAAAGGTTCTGTTTACATTCTATTCTCTTATGCTTATTTTGCCCATATTTTTGAGATTTCATCACATTTTTTTTCCATGGCATTCCTCTCCCATTATGACAAGTAATTAATAATTATCAGGGGTTGGAGTACAAGAAAGATTAACCATTTCTACTGCTAGGACCAGACTAAACATTTCTTAAAAGAACCATCAATTTCTTTTCATTCTTGGTTATTCTTTTCGTCACATTAACTGGAGAGGTGATTCTTTTGTCACACTTGAAATCCCACACGTCTTTCTCTCTCCAGGGATAGCTTTCATATACACACCCCAGTTTATTTTGTTAATTCTTTCTTTCTTTCATTCTGACTCTTTTCTTCACCCTTTATTTGGTTGGCTTGTTAAGAGTTCCATTTCTTCTCTTCCCCGTCCAAATCCTCTGCTTCTTCTAAGACCCAGATCAGGTTCAGTCTTCTGCTGGAAAACTTTGAGGGTTTCTACCCGCAGAGCTTTTTACCTTCTCTTGTTCGTATAATCAGATCCGCGGCGTTTAGGATGTAACTGTTTCCTCTTCTTCTCTTTGAAGATAGGCTTATCCATTTTCTCAGTAAGGTTATAAATTTTAGAGAATGGGATCTCTGTTTTACACATTGTACAAGTTAGAATTAGGTTTTGGTTCATAAAACAATAAAGCCAAATAAGTTGGTTAAACAGGATAGAGATTTATTACTTGCTAATATAAAAGATAATCTAGAGCTGTAGTTTCAGGAGGGTGTGGCAGTTCCACGGTCATCAGAGACCCAGGCTCCTTGCTTCTTTTTGTTTTGCCTTCATTTCTAACCTGCTTGGAAGGCGTAAGGCACCAGCTTGCGGACAGCATTGAGTGGTAGGAGTCCTGTTTCCTGCGATGTTGTATTTGTGCTGATATATGCTATATGACCCTGTGCTGTGTTGAATAACGCCCTCTCCTGGGAGTTCCCATTGTGGCACAGCGGAAATGAATCTGACTAGTATCAATGAGGATGCATGTTCGATCCCTGGCCTTGCTCAGTGGGTCAGGGATCTGGCGTTGCCATGAGCTGTGATGTAGGTCACAGATGTGGCTCGTATCCCATGTTGCTGTGGCTGTGGCCTGTGTGGCTGCAGCTCTGATCTGATCCCTAGCCTGGGAACTTCCGTATGCCATGGGTGCGGCCCTAAAAAGCAAAATAAAACAAAATGCAATAAAATAAGATAATAAAGCTCTCTCCCCCAATTCCTGTACACTTAGCAACTGTAAATGTGACTTTATTTGGAAACAGGGTCTTTGCAGATGTACTCAAAACAAAGTCCTACTGGATTGGCAACACCTAACAATCTAATGACTGGAGTATTCATAAGAAGAGGGAAGTTTAGACACAGACTCACAGAGAGACACAAGGAAGAAGCCCATGTAATGAAGGAGGGAAAAACTGGAGTCATGCAGCTACCAGCCAAAGAACAGTAAGGACTGATGGCAAACACCAGAAGCTAGGAAGAGGCAAGGAATCATCCTTTCCTAGAGTCTTCAGAGAATTCTAACTTCTAATATCCAGAATTGTGAGAGAATAAATGTCTACAGTTTTTAAGTCATCCAGTTGGTGGTAATTTGTCACATCAAAAATATTGGGGGACACTAATATAGTCCACCAATGGAGTCAATGCATGAGTCTATGAACCAAAGGGTGGAAGTAAGATAGATTCGCTTACCATCACCCCATGTGACTCCCCTGTAGAATCTGTACCTCCGTCTCAATAGTTTTGGTTGTGCCCAACTAGAATTTCTTGGTTCCTGAAGTGAGGATGATGGCAGTGGGGCAGGGGTCCCACCAGGGGACACACTCTTTAAATTTAAATCTACAATTACAACCTGCTCATTTTGGCCACCTCATGCCAAAGTACCAACAGGCAAAGAAAAGATCGATGATACTGACAGGATAATTGATCCAGATTATCAACAGGATTTAGAGTTGCTTACACAAAGAGGTCAGAGAAGAGCATATCTGGAATCTGAAGGAATCACTGTGACATCTTTTGAGCTTCTACACCTGGGGATAATGATGAACAGATAACATTCATAACTATTGCTTGAAAAGGACAAGGCCACCTAAGGATGCAGACTCTTTAAGGATGAAGGTCTGGGTCACTCCATCAAGCAAGCAGTCTAGATCAACTGAAGTGCTGGCTGATGGAGAGGAAAATACAGAATTGGCTGGGCTGGAGGTGAATGATGAATGTCAATTACTATTTCAAGACTTGCTGTTTATTCCACTAACTTTTTGTATTTAACACATGCAGAGATTATGGCTAGTCACCACCTTAAATAGGGCTAAAAGCTTGGGCTTAAGGGAGAGCTAAGTGATAGAAGGGGTGGACTGTATTGAATACCTTTTGTGTGCCATTCAAAGCCACTCGGTCTCATTTTTCATTTCGGCCATGGCTGTAGCAGCATCTTCTGTGGACTAGCTTTGCATGGTGAAGCCTGCTATAAGACTTCTACCTGGGCCAACACTAAATACCTCTTGCTTCCTTTCTCAAGATTTTCCTGATGCCATAATCTGGGTTCTTGCTGGAATCCACTTGACGTTTTTGCCGATGAAGACATCCTTGACAAGGAGGAAGAGGTAATGGATAAATCTGTCTTACTACCAAATCTAAAGTGTATAGCTTGAGACTCATTTCATAATATTCTTTAGAAAGTCTCATGAGGTTGAATGCCAGATGCCCATCCCTGGGGTGAATTTGTATATTGGATTTTCCTCCTTTGCCTGTTTTACTGCCCCTTAACTTTTTTCCTCTTCAGAGCTCTATATCCCAAATAAATTACCTATGTGTCAGTTTCCTTTTTTAATCAGCCTCTGCATTTGAGGAAACACCAGCTAAGTTAAAAAAAAAAAAAAGGATTTAATATTTATTCTGCCTGAGGCACAAGTGTCTGACAGTGTTTTTATGTTACATTGCTCAGAATATTTGCAGTTTAACAGAGTATAACATCTATATATGTTCAATGGATTGACTCTTCATATGGGTTTTCAGACATTGGTGACCCCTAATAAAGTACTTTTGCCTTGAGAGAGTTTTCTTACACTTTTTAACTAAGGCAGGATCGAGAACTGACTTATTTAGCTCATTCCGGGTTCTTAGGCATTTATTCTTAGGCTTTTAGCATCCAAGTAATACTAAAACCCCAATAACTTCCTGAAGAAGTCACAGCTTGAGAAAGAAACATCAGAAACATGTACATGTTAGAATGCTCTACTACTTTTACAGCAGGTTTCAGGAAAATATACTTTTCTTTGGCTCTCTGACCTCTGGCTTCATTCCAACAGGGTTTCACCCATTTTCAGTCATGTTAGGTGTTCATGGAAAAAAAAAGCAAGCTTGTTCCTGGGGTGACTGCAGCTGTATTATTAGTCTTATGTTTGTTTCATATAGGACTTAAAACACTCCATTAATTTGGTTCATACTGCTTTGAGAACTAATTTACTACACTTTTTTTTTTTTTGGTCTTTTTGCCTTTATGTAGAGCCGCACCCACGGCATATGGAGGTTCCCAGGCTAGGGGTCTAACAGGAGCTGTAGCTGCCAGCCTTCATCACAGCCACAGCAACGTGGGATCCGAGCCGCGTCTGCAACCTACACCACGGCTCACGGCAACGCCGGATCTTTAACCCACTGAGCGAGGCCAGGGATCGAACCCGCAACCTCATAGTTCTTAGTCAGATTCGTTAACCACTGAGCCACGAAGGGAACTCCCCTAATTTACTACACTTTATCTGACTTACTCCTATTTGTCATCGAGGAAAATTGCACCTATTTTACTAACCCATGAAATTCAACCTGAGTAGGGTAATGTCTGGTAGGAGATAGGAGTTGCCTGGTAGGGAAGTCCCAACACCTCATGGATTAGACTTTCTTTATGTGCAGACATCCCTCGAGCACTCTTAAAAAATATTTTGTGGGGGATGGAAAAAAATATATTAGAAAGATTACAGATCCTACATTTGTGGATGAGTTTAGAACTAGAAAAAATTGCCTTGTTCTTGTTAATGTGATTTCTTTTTCCTTTTTTTTTGGACCGCACCTATGGCATATGGAAGTTCCCAGGCTAGGGATAGAATCAGAACTACAGCTGCCAGCCTATGCCACAGACACGGCAACATGGGATCCAGGTTGCATCTGCGACCTACACCACAGCTCACGGCAACCCTGGATCCTTAACCCACTGAGTGAGGCCAGGGATCGAACCCAGGTCCTCATGGATACTAATCGGATTCTTTGCTACTGAACAACAACAGGAACTCCCTTTTAACATTTTTAGGACTTGTTTTCTGTCTACTCTTATGCCTACTTTTCAGAACTTCTCCCACAGTGTCTTTTCTTTCATATATTCCTTCTTATGAAACAGGAGTTGTGGTCCCCTGTGGCCTCTGAACAACTGGAATGTGTCTAGTAAGAACTGAGATGAGCTGTAAAGATAAACAATACCCCAGCTTTCAAAGACTAAATAGGAAAACAAAGATTATAAAATATCTCATTCATATATTTCATACTGATTTCAGGTAGAAACTGTAATATTTTAGATATATCGGGTTAAATATATTATTAAATTAATTTAACCTGTTTCATATTGCTTTTTAATGTGACTATCAGAAAATTAAAAATTACACGTAACTCATATTTGTGGCTTAAATTCTATTTCTTTTCTTCTTTTTTCTTTTTTGTCTTTTTAAGGCCACACTCGCAGCATGTGGAGGTTCCCAGGCTGGGGGTTGAATCAGAGCTATAGCCGCTGGCCTACCACTCGGCCACAGCAATGCCAGATCCGAACCTCGTCTGCAACCTACACCACAGCTTATGGCAATGCCAGATGTTTAACCCACTGAGCAAGACCAGGTATCAAACACGCGTCCTCATGGAGGCTAGTTGGATTTGTTTCCCCCGAGCCACAACGGGAACTCCTTAAATTATATTTCTATTGGTAGCCCTGCTCTACATCTCGTCAGAGGAGAGAGGATACATAGGCTAAGGTTCTGAAGACCGAGGCCAGTTAAGTGGAGCCTTTGAGAATTCTAAGGCTGAATTACTGAATCTCAGGGTCCACGTGGGCTCCAGTCTGCTCTGTGCAGCATCTAAAACCCCGACTTGCCTGTGAGCTTCACGAGGGCAGAATCAGAGCCCGTCTCATTTACCAGGCTATCCGGTGGTATCAGGATCCATGCTTGGCTCATGTAGGGACTCATGAGTCTTGGGTGGCAATTGTTAGCGGAAAGTCTAGGATGGGGTCACTTGTGTTTGCCAAGGGACCGGATCACAGTTTCAGAAAGGGTGGGTGCCATTTTCTTCTTGGTTAACTTCCTCTTTGTGACATCTCGGGGCTCTGACTTCAGCATTCATGACCTCATTTCTGATACCTCTCTTCCTGGGCTAGGACTTGATCTAAGATATCCTGGAGTTTCTAATGATAGTGTACAGTGTGGAATGCCACTTTTACCAGCTCTTCAAAATGTGCTGGCGACTACATTTATTCTTCATTCTCTCATTCCCTCACTCACACATTTCTTCTTTAATAAACATTTATTTCATGCCTGTTTTCCATATTGCACAGTATCAGTTACTGTGGGTGGATGAAGAAGAAAATATCAGGAGTTTATGGTAAAAGTTCTGTGCCTTTCTGTCCATGTTCTCAGGATGAATTTCACAACTCTTTCTGTCATTTTGTAAATCTATCCCGTACTTACCTGTTTTGCCTTCATTTGCTCCTCCTGTTCTTATTACCTAAAAAGCCTATCATCTTATCTCTATTTTGAGCACTCAACCCAAATTCTGTTTTTTTCCTTGGGACTTGTTTCCTCTTCCTCGTCACAATAAGATGTGACTTCTCTCTCATGGGGTATGAGCTGCAATGAAGGACACCAAAGATGCATTATTATGGCTGTTTCAAGTGAAATGAATCGGGACATTGGGGTAATTCAATGAACATATCACTTGAACTGTCTGCTTAGTGGAAACTGGTTGTTTTCATTTATAGTTGGCCTATTTTGTTTCACCTTACTTTAGATGTGCTTTGAACCTATTTTGACTTTCTTCTGCTGAGTCTGTCCTGATGATAAGCACACTGAAAGGATCCTTTATCTCTAATTGAATTTTGTTTACTTCTAGGATTTCCATTTGGCTATTTTCATAGTTTCTACCTGTCTGCTGAAATTCCTCATCCGTTCCTGTGACTTTTCCCACTAGATTCTTTAAAACTTTTAGCACAGAGGCATTAAAACCTGTGTTGCTAATTCCAATATCTGGGCAATTTCTAGGTCTGATTCTATTGACCATTTCCTTTCTTGGGCAAATGGTCACAATTTATTGCTTCTTCATTGTCTAGAGATTTATGATTAAATGCCAGAAAGTTCATATAAAAGAAACATAGAAACTAGATAAATAACTTTTAACCTTAGAAAAGGGGGTCACTGGAGGTTGGATGGAAGCTGAATCAGTCTAGTCTGTGGTTGACCTGAGTGTGCGCTTTGTGGTAGCTTTAGTTAGATTCCTTACACCACAGCATCAAACGGTTCAAGGGCTGGAAAGAATCCTGCCTTTAGCAGGGATCTGAGGTCCTGAAGGGCTTTATGTCTGTTCTCCTGCCCTGCCCTTGGCACGCTCATGCCTCTGGGTAGCGATGGGGGACTTCTCTCAGTTCTCCTGTCTCTCTTAGAGCCACGCCTGTCTTCTATCTTACACTCAGTGTAAGCCCCAGAGTTCTTTTTTTTTTTTTAGGCCAGCACCTGATGCATATGGAAGTTCTTGGGCTAGGGGTCAAACTGGAGCTGCAGCTGCCAGCCACAGCCACAGCCACAGCAACACGGGATCCGAGCTGCATCTGTGACCTACACTACAGCTTGTGGCAACACTGGATCCTTGACCCACTGAGCGAGGCCACCATATTCTCATGGATACTAGTTGGGTTCTTACCACTGAGCTACAATGGGACCTCCAGTACCAGAGTTTCTAGAGGAATTTCTTGGCTTTCAGACTTCAATAGGCTCTGGCTGCTCCCTTGTCCCTTTTCTAACTATAGCAGCTGCCATATCAACAGAAGATCAGGAGTTTCTGGGTGCTTCTCTTGGTTCTCCCACCCTGCCTTGAGATTTCAGCCAGCCCCCTTTAGATCTGTAGCATTTTTGAGGCTACTCATTCTGTCTCTTCCTTTCTGATTTCATTCAGCACAACTTAACTGCTCCCCATTGTACCTTCCTATAATGCATCTTTTCATTTAAAACTGACAAACAGTTTCAGGTTCTAACTCTTCCATCCTTCCAAATGGTCAGAGAGACTGCAAAAAAAAAAAAAAAAAGACTGTTTCTAATGTCCCGGGCATTATGTCGAGCACTTTACATACATATATTTCATTTTATCCTTATAACAATAACATTATTATCACCCTTGTACAGATAAAGAAACTAGGACTCAGAAAGGGTAAATTCATTCCTTTATTCTGGAAATAATTCTGAGTGCTTACAACAGTATTTTCAACGCTAAGATGCCCGTTTAAGTGTTTCTGAAATTGTGACATACTTCATGGTAGATTTAAACATTTAATGTGGTAGTAGCTCCTTCCCACCAGGAAGCTATTATTAAATTCTACCTAAACATTAGAGTAGGGGAAATAGATACCTAGTGGCAAAAGTGCCTCATTGAGACTTATACTCATGGAGTCTGTAGACCAATCATCACAGAGAGAGTAGGAAGTGGAAAAGGGACTCAAGTCAAAATTCCATCATTTTTTTCCACTTCTTAAAATTAATTAAAATTGTTTTAAAATTTTTTATCGGGGTGTAAATTCCATCTTGACGCTAGTCTAAGAAGCACCCTGGTTGCTGTTTCCTCGTTCCCTGCATCGATTGCATATCAATAGCTCTTAACTTGATGATGAGAGCTGAGGTACTAGGGAAACAGTCATTAATTAATTGAATTTATTTTTGTCTTTTAATCACATCTAGCTTCAACTGCTTCAATTACGAAAGATTTCTATACTTTTTTTTTGTTGCTTTATCATGTCCCCAACTTAGTTTTTCTATCCTTGGGACCCATCCCTCACCCTGGGTATCGTCTATTATCTGTTTCTGGTTCAGCCATGCCCTGAGCCCCTCCTCCCTTTCTTGTTGGTGACGGACCATGACTCTGCCAGCGGGTACTATTGCCATTAAATGCTTTTTTATTTCCTTGATTTTGGCCCATTGACCATTTTGTCTTTGTGGAGCCACTCAGCTCTAATCGGGCTTATCTTTGGGTATGTGGTTCATACTGGAAAACTTGGCTTGGGCCCTGGCTTCATGGAAGTTTGCCTGGCTCGCTTTTGAAGGCAGTGCCAACCTCATTACATATGATCTGTGCACATGGCCATGTCCTACCCTTTTGTGTGTTCTCTGTCTATGTTTCTTGCACTGTGATAGACTGGGAGTGATAAATAAGGACATAATAAGGCCACTAACTGTATAAGTACTCCCAGGTGCCACCTTCTTCTACTAAGGTGAGGGCTTTGACCCATGGGGAAGTCTCTGCAGGTTTTTTCTTGAAATTCTCAAGGAGAGAAAATATGTCTCAAACGTAGCACCTTTAGCTATTACATGATTACTGCTATTGCTCGCTTTTATTGCTTTGACTTTTTGCTGTTTTCAACTTCCTTTATCACCTGTGATATCCAATGAGGACACTTCAGAGCTGTGGTGCCATCAAAGCTGTACTGAATCCATGAACACACTGAATTCTGGTATGCCCAAACCACTAAGTCTGATCCCATAATATTTCTGACATTAATGAGGGGATGGTGTCCTTGGTATGTGCTCTTCCAAGTAGGAAAGAATTATTCCTTTGTGTTTTACAACAAATGACACGGCAAAGTGACAAGTTAGTGCTATTCTCTGATGCTGCACCTATGGTGAAGTTTTTCTGAAGAAAGTTGCACTTTCACCCCTCTTTTCATAAAACGCAGATATGATTTCATAAGGCTCTGGGCCAAAGGACAAATTAGTTGACAGGCATCACGGGGCACAGAGGATGCTCCCCCAGGTAGAGCTGGGTGTCATAATTGGCCCAAGCTTGTGGGCCCTATTCTCTCCTTTGAAGGAGGTCTTTCCTTGTTGATTTCTTTTGGAGTTAAGGCACACAATTCCTCCAGACATCCAACCCTATAGGAGTTTCTCACTCTGTCCAAATTCTAGCATGAACACAGTTTAGGGTCTTATCCACCTCCCTCACTCCATCTTTATAAGCTTTTTAAACGGTCAGATGTTATTCTTTTTGTCCTCAAGTTTTTTCTTTTATCCAGTGACATAAGGGTAGCATTTTACCTCCAAGCGAAGAAATGTGAAAACCTGTAAAACAGACCAATAGGTTCTTATCTGTAAGTTTTTCTTTGTGTCACCGAGCTGCTCTATGAGACTCTCACAACCTTGGCTTTGTATCAGATGATTAGTGCTCACAGGCAGTGAGCTGTACATATTTAGAAGCCATTAGTATCACATTTGCTGTGTCTGTAGTTTGTCTTTATTTGTATTATTCTCAGAAGTAAACCACCCCGTACCCCAGCATGAGTTGCTTGCAAAAAAGGTGACTTTTTTGGTTATACATCTTTAAAAAATCAATTGAGATGACTGGAATATAGATTAAAAGGATAGAATCAGAGTTAATGTATTATGAGGGTGATATTTTCAACATTAAATATGAAAAAGTAACATATGGTTCGTCAGCCCAAATAGTATGCATAAGTTGAGATAGGTTTAATGATCATGTATACACGCATGGGTATATATCTATATCTATATGTATATATGCATGCGCATACACACACACACACACACAGGAAAAAAAGAGAAAGAGAGGGAAAATGAATATAGATATATGCTGTGGTTTGTGAAATAGCTCTGCTACATACACTGTAGAATATGATCCAGTCATTAAACTACTAGAGGATAGTCCTAATGAAATCTGGCATTTTTATTCTTAGGCAGTATAGATCCGATAACTACCATTTTGTGAAAAAAAATACACTAATGGTCCTATTAAAAATAATGACTTTGTGCTTGTTAAGTGCTCATTGATTACTTAAAAACTCACATCCATTTAAGCTGGAAGAATAATTAATAGAAGAATCATTTCAGAATTCAATTTTCCAATTACAAAGTTTATTTCTACTTGTACTGTGAAAGAGACAATATTGTCGCAAAACACAAGGCTGTAATTTGCCCTTTTTTTTTGTCTTTTTGCCTTATCTAGGGCCGCACCCGCGGCATCCTAGGCTAGGGGTCTAACAGGAGCTGTAGCCACTGGCCTTCGCCACAGCCACAGCAACGTGGGATCTGAGCTGCGTCTGCGACCTACACCACAGCTCACGGCAACGCCGGATCCTTAACACACTGAGCGAGGCCAGGGATCGAACCCGCAACCTCATGGTTCTTAGTCGGATTCATTAACCCCTGAGCCACGACAGGAACTCCTAATTTGCCCCATTTTAACTGCTTCCGTTCTTCAGGCCTTTCCTGGGAATGCTGCTGCTCCTTCACTTTCATGGAGGCAAGTTGGAACTCAGATGCCAAGATGCTGTTGTTCCGTGAGACCCCTGAAGGCCTGACTGTGGAGAGCCCGATCCTCATATACGTGTGTGAACTGAAATAAACTTTTGCAAAAAATTGTGCTTAACTCTGCCCAAATGTCATTGGCTCTGATAGAGTCTAAAATTATTGTTTGGGGTTCCACAGAACATGCCCGATGCATTCACTCATGGTTACCAAGAGTTTCACAGAAAGCATAAAAATGGAGGCTAATGGAAGGCTTTAATAAAAACAATTTGCTTATAGTCAATTTCCATTAAAAGGCCAAATAGCTTGCATCTGCTGGGGCTCTTTTTCCAGGGTGATGTACATACCTAATGCCCCAAAGAGTCTATTTTACTCTACGGCCGATTTGAGAAAGTGTGAGAATCAAAACACCCTTGCACTGCTTTTGTCACTTTCAATTCCAGACTTCTCTAGCCGCGAACAACTTTTCCTGTTCTAAAAGTCCGCAGGGGATTCTCGCTTAGCAAACCTCTGCAGCAGTATGGGCTACCCAGTGCGCTCACTAGCTCTGCCTGTGCCGTTCTTCGAGGCTATTGGCCATGCCTATGCCACACCATAAGGACACCTCCCTCCAACACTTTATGAATGAGGAAATTGGGTTTGCCCTTTGATCCAAAGCAAACGACATCCAAAACACACGTAATGGGTGAGATGAACCATCCGCGGTAATAAACTTAAAGAATGTCAGAAAATATGTGATGGTAACATCTAGGGTGCCTAAAACTTCCACCAAATGTACTGGGTATTATCTAAGGGGAGAGGGCTGGATGTGCTTGTAATTCGGGAAGGGTATGCCTAATTCATGTCATTTTACCCAACCTGGAAAAACTAAAAGAGAACAAGCTGACATAAAGCATAAGAGCTCGTAATCAGTTCCAAAGAGCTAGAAATCAACAGCCCTTACCTAGGACTGTCTAAAGGAAAGAAACAAACGCCATAGAAGCACCAACTTTCTCGTCATTGGAGAGGAGTTGTCTCTTATGGCATAGGAGTGCTTCATTGGGCCTATGGCTAGCTCTAGACCTTGCATTTGGCAATGCCTCTTTCTGCAGCAAAAGGAGCTATGAAAGTATTATATCTCCAAGCCAATTTTTTAAAGACTGTGATTTTATACAGACCTTCCCATTCATTGAAATAGTAAAGAAAAATGATAAAAATAAAGCTGTTTTATGAATAGATACAACCGTCCCTACAGAAGGGGTTCAGTTTCTACCTAAGAAAGGCCTTGGGTTGACCTCCAGTAAGGCACTTGCCTGACTGTGGAATAGGCCTCAAGGTCCTCTCCCACCATCCCTCATTTCCTACGGACTGAAAACAAGACTCAAATACTTAGGGGCCTGAGACACAAGCACAAACCTACCCATCAGAAGGTCAAAAATAAAAACATAATATTTTTCCATCTAAAATCAGCAGATACCTGGGAAGCAGTGGGTGGAAATGGAAAATGGATTCTGAGTGTGTTAAACCACGGAGGAAGGTCTATAATGACGGACTGGGCCACACTGATTCATAAGGGAGCACTAACCAGAGGTTACATCTGTTATCTCAGACATCTGGAAGGGGCTTTCATAATATTCTCTGTTGGCGGATTGAAACATCTACTCAATCTTAAATGAAGATGAGAAGCTGGGACTTGCTTGGTGTACTCGAAGAGAATTTAAAGGCTGAGGGAGATAGGAAGGCTGGAGTGGCTTTATGACGTACAGCCTGTAACCCTCCCCCATGCAAGCCCCCCACTGGGGTCCAAAGGGGCCTCCCTTTATCAGGCACTGAGAAATACACTGGTTAGAGAAACGTCACCAGCCCTGGAAGGCTCTGCAGTGGTTGCTCTCTGGAGGTCAAGGTGGACAGTGGGAAAGGCCATCCCTGATGGAGTCCATCAGTTTCGCGGGGATGGTAGGATCCCAGAAAGGGAGAGGAAGACACTTGAACATCAGGGACAAGGTGACATCAGTCTAATAAACGTCAAGGCCAAAGCATTAATCTGAATGATTTTAGTCCAAAGATGAAATAGATGTGTAGACTCCTGTTACTTGAGCTGTATAAGAAAACAAACAGAAAATTCTCAAGGTCTGCTTCTTCCCCAGCGATGGATTTCTTTCATTGACTCATCTGAGCCTTGGTTCTGATACTGAATGTAAATTTCTTGGTGGCATGAGATATGACTGTGGTTGGGCACAGAGTTAACAGTGTTGCCAACTGTGTCTAGGTTTTATGAGGAAGACCCTCTGGCTGCCTCAAAGGAGACTCGAGAAATG
Source organism: Catagonus wagneri (assembly GCA_004024745.2). NCBI lineage: Eukaryota > Metazoa > Chordata > Mammalia > Artiodactyla > Tayassuidae > Catagonus > Catagonus wagneri. The sequence goes on from PVHT021183515.1 coordinate 2,088,172, forward strand.
AAAATTAGACTGGGCCCATGGGAGAAATAAAAACTCATCCAGTATGGAAGAGTTTTGTGTTTGTACTGCCTATTTGCTTATGATTTTTGCTTCCCTTTCTTTAGCCCCTGTGACAAACCCTTGACCCTGTTGCTATTCAATAAAAACCCGCAGCATTTTTTCTGGCTCAGTGAGCTCACAGACCCTGTCTATGGAGGGGTATCAATCGTTGAAATTTCTCTGAACAGGAGTTCCCGTCATGGCTCAGTGGTTAACGAAACTGACTAGCATCCATGAGGACTCAGGTTCAATCCCTGGCCTTGCTCAGTGGGTTAAGAATCTGGTGTTGCTGTGAGCTGTGGTGTAGGTTACAGATGAGGCTCGGATCTCACATTGCTGTGGCTGTGGTGTAGGCTGGCAGCTAAGCTCTGATTTGACCCCTAGCCTAACCTCCACATGCTGTGTGTGAGGCCTTAAAAAGACAAAAAGATGAATAAATAATTAAATAGTTCTGAACAATCCATCGACAACTTTTCTCTATGAGACCACAAGAAGATGTAGCAGACCACAAAAATGACACCGCTGATGCCCACAGACTAGTGTCCTGGTCAGGAAACAACACTGAGCTCACGTCATTATGGCGGCTACAATGACCCTATGATATACACCAGGGCGGACATCAGGGCTGTGTAGGGAGAACCTGGATGTGGAGGTTAGAAACTTGGGGGTGGCCCCTGAAGCTGGACCCTACTCTAGATGGTAGAAATAATAGAGTCATGAGGAGTTCCCGTCGTGGCTTAGTGGTTAACGGATCTGACTAGGAACCATGAGGTTGCGGGTTCGATCCCTGGCCTTGCTCAGTGGGTTAAGGATCCGGCGTTGTCGCGAGCTGTGGTGTAGGTTGCAGACGCGGCTTGGATCCCGCGTTGCTGTGGCTGTGGCATAGGCTGGCGGCTACAGCTCCTATTAGACCCCTAGCCTGGGAACCTCCACATGCCGTGGGTGTGGCCCTAGATAAGCCAAAATTCAAAAAAAAAAAAAAAATAGAGTCATGATTTGAATTCAAGATGTTCAACAAGTATAGTGATGGGTGATTATGAGTTTTGCTCCTCCTCATGGGAACAGGTGGTTATGCATTATCTTCATGGAACAGGGGGCATCCATGTTCGAGACCGGGAGAAGCAGAAAAATGGATCAGTGGAAGTGTGGGTGATGGAGGAGTTAGAAAGATCAGCAGTTCTTGGAGGCCAAAGGGAGAAGTGAGCTGGCACATGGAGGTAGAAGTTTAGAGTCAAGGAGCAAAGTTTCAGGAAGAGCAGGTTAAGATGAATTGGAAACTTGCC
>PVHT021183515.1:2100566-2173611 GCA_004024745.2 Catagonus wagneri
GGAGGTTCCCAGGCTAGGGGTCTAACAGGAGCTGTAGCTGCCGGCCTTCGCCACAGCCACAGCAACGCGGGATCCGAGCCGCGTCTGCAACCTACACCACAGCTCACGGCAACGCCGGATCCTTAACCCACTGAGCAAGGCCAGGGATCGAACCCGCAACCTCATGGTTCCTAGTCGGATTCGTTAACCACTGAGCCACACCTGAGGTTTTGACTCAATGGGTCTGGGTGGAGCTTCAGAATTTTCATATCTAATAGGCTCCAGGGAGTGACAGTGCTGTTGGCCCAGAGATCACATTTGGAGAGTCACTGGCCAGAGGAAATGGCGCCAGGTTCTCCTTCTGACCCCATCACTGACTGGCTGCATCACCTTGAGAAATTCAAGAACAGAAATTCATGCCATTGCCCTCTTTATTCCAAAGAAAATAAGATAACATCGGTGGAAGTACTTTGTAAACTATAAACATAGGGTGAAAATTGATTTTTAATTATTGCTCTTCAAATTTCCATTTTGCTCGGTGTTTAACAGATCTAGCTGTGACCATTGCAACTTACAGCCAGATTTATTCATTCATTAAAAAAGTAACTAAAACGTGCCATTATATATCAGGCCCTGGACCAAATGCTGGGGCATAGCAGTGACATGACAAGTGTTCTCTCTCTCCTCACAAAGCTCATTGGCCCTACTCTGGTGCAGGGCCAATTCACCTGATTTTGTATGGCCTGTGAGCTAAGTATGGTTTTTACTCTTTTTTTTTTCCTTGTTTTTTTTTTGTCTTTTTAAGGCCACACTCACGGCATGTGGACGTTCCCAGGCTAGGGGTCAAATTGGAGATGTCACTACTGGTCTACACCATACAACAGCAACACAGGATCTGAGCCGAGTCTGCAAACTACATCATGGCTCACGGCCACGCTGGATCCTTAACCCACTGAGCAAGACCGGGGATAAAACCTGTGTCCTTATAAATGCTAGTCAGATTCATTTCTGCTGAGCCATGAAGGGAACTCCTTTACAGGTTTTAATGGTTGAAAACGATCAAACGAATATATCGCATGATTCAAAAATATGGAATTCAAATTTCAGTGTCCAGAAATAAAGCTTTATTGGAACACAGATATACTTAATCATTTTTATGCTTTTAACAACTTTGGACATTATTTTAGGGAAGAGAAGGCAGTGATGATAAAAATAGCTCTTACTGCGCATGCTTACTATGTGCTAGGTATTATTTTAAGGGCAGTCCAGTTTTCAAAAGGCTGTGAGATAGGGGCTGTTATGGTCCTTATTTTACTGACGACAAAATAAGGTACACAGATGTTAATCCCCAAGTGCCACACCGCTGATACAGTCAGAACAGAGCTTGGAAACCAGAGAGTATAGCAAGAGGAGAAACAGACCTGCTGGGAAGCTATTCAATCATTCCAAGCAAGAGACAGTGTGGACCAGTGTAAGGAGTCAGGGGAAGAGACGGGCAGAAGAAGAGGTGGCTGAGATGTAATCAAGGGGTTGGATTAATGGGACCTGTGATTGTCTAGCTGAGGCCGTGAAAGTGAGAGAAGGGTCAAGGACAATTGCCAAATTTCAGGTCTGGATACATGGCTGTTCACTGAAAATGCCATGTCCAGAAGCCTCAGTAGACTATATTTTGATTTGGAACAGGAATCACAAAGGCACCTAAGTACATACCCGACTCTCACCCATCTCCCAGAACTGCACTCTTTGAGGGTAGAGATAATGATCCTTATATCGATCTCTAACATGTAATATAGTGTGTGTGATATTAAAGCTGGTCAATAAGATTTACACAAAATTTTTAAGTATTTATTTGTATCACACATGGGTAAATCGACTAGGCTAGTTTGAATGGCAAACTGATATTTGAAAATTTGAGTGTCAGTGTTCAGGTAGATTGATTTATTTTGCAAGGTGGTGTTTTTGGTTTTTTTTTTGTCTTTTGTTTTCATTTTTGTTTTGCTTTGTCATGTCTAAAAACTCTTCAGGTTTTGATTCCCTCCTGGCCAGTCCTTGAAATTCTCTGAGTATTCCTCAAAGTACTTAGAATTCTTAAACTCAAATATTAAAAAAGATCAGAGAAGGACTCAGAAATGTGTGGGCACACAATTTCTGTCCCTTCCTTTTAGGGATAATAGCATGTTAAATTCAAGACCGACTGGATTTGGTAGATACATATTTCTATTCGTGGATTCTTCGATTTCATCTCATAGAGATCAGTAGAGAGTTTTGTGGATCCTTAATGACCCTTCAATTCCCTTGATCCTAATGCCATGACCTTTCCTGATTCATTGGATCCCTTCAGATTCTCCAAGACATGGCCCATTGGTTGCCAGGCAACATTGACAAGATTGGTCCTTACTCTGGAGTTAGGCATCAGCAGCAGTTATTGCATTTTAAGTGATTATTACTGTTTAACAGAACAAGGGCCAAAGCCTGTGTTGTTCTCAGTGGGGTACTCTCTATGGAGAAAATGCTCATGTAGATTTCCTGGGAAACTAATTTATTTCCTTTTCTTAAAACAGATCACAGTTAAGTCTGTAAAGGATAGGAAAGGTCTAGGACAGAGTAAAGGGAATGTGGTGCTGGATGGATGAAAAGACACAACACAGGCTGTTTTGAGTAGATAAATAATCAGTATGTGCAAATTATACATAGGAATGGAGCAGAAGATACATTTATTTTCTGACAGTTGCTAAGACTACTGGCATTTTGGTAAATTCCTAAGTATGAGCCTGAACTTGAATTATAGAAACTGTGTACCCTGGAGCCGACCTTTCAGTGTGAGGATGAGCTTTAACAAGCAGGATTTTCACTTCTCAGAGTTTTAGAGATTTTTTTCTGTTTGTTCCTAATTCTTTTTTTTTTTTTTTTTTTTTGCTTTTTAGGGCCACACCCGAGGCATATGGAAGGGGTCGACTCAGAGCAGCAGCTGCCAGTCTATGCCAAGCAATGGCCAGATCTGAGACACACCTGCGACCTACATCATAGCTTGTGACAATGCAGGATCCTTAACCCACTGAGCAGGGCCAGGGATGGAACCTGCATCCTCATGGACATCAGTAAGGTTCTTAACCTGCTAAGCCACCATGGGAACTCCCTGTTTCTAATTCTTTACTGACACCTGGCTAACCTAATGACTAGCACAATTTCTGGGTTGTTGTCATTATTTAATAAATATCTGTGCCTTTGGGTTGTTTATACAACAAATTTTCCCATTGTGCTTAGGGCTGGAGTTTTATCAGTCAAGCAGGCAAGCATGTATTTATTAAGCTCCTATCACCTGTCCTTCAGTGTTCCAGGGAATCTGAGAAATATGAAGTAGAAGACCTGATGGGAGCTTTTAAGTGCATTACTGATTTGAGAATTTAAATAGTCATTACTATTATTGCATATCTACTATGGGCCAGGCACGGGGATAAACACTTTCTAGTCTCTGTCTCCAGTCCCTACAAGAGCCCTTCATGGATGCTGTTGCCTGTGTAATCTTGTCCAGCGTCACACAGCTTGTTATGGGAACGGCCCAAGTTCTGTACCAGGTAGGTCTCAGGCCACAGCTCTCATATTTCTCCCCATGCCTGTGGCGTTAACACATGAAAACATTTATGCCTTCATTTGCGTGGTCACTCATCTCTATGAATCTATAACCGACAGAGTGCTCAGTGCTTGTGAGAGAAAGACTTTTGGGACCCACTGAACAACTCAGACAAGGTTCTCGCCCTCATGGAGCTTATACTCTAGCAGGAAAGAAAAACAAGCGAGGAACCAAACGGTAAGCATACAAGTGAGTAAGCCGGCCAGCGAGCATCAAAAATTTCTGGTAATAAAATATTCCATGATGAAAATAAAGCAGGGCAAAAGTGGTTTGCTCCAGGCTGGGATTAACGTATACACACTACTGTATGTAGAATAGGTATTCAACAAGGTCCTGCTGTAGAGTGCAGGGAATGCTACTCAACATTCTGTAATGAGCCTGTATGGGAAAAGAAGCAGAAAAAGAATAGAAATGTGTATGTGTATATATATATATATATATATATATATATATATATATATATATATCACACACACACACACACACACACACATAGGGTATGCCTTACTTTGCCATACCCCTGAAACTAACTCATCACTGTAAATCAGTAATACTCCAATATAAAATAAAAATTAAATTACGAAAAGAAAAAAATGACTTGCTCCAGGTTGGAATTCATACGTACAACACTATTATACATGGAATAGATAACTGACAAGGACCTAGTGTATAGCACAGGGAACTCATTATTTAGTAATAACCCACAAGAGAAAAGAATCTGAAAAAGAATATAGATATATTTGTATATACGTGTACATGTATAACAATTACTTGTGCTGTATACCTGAAACTAACATGAGATTGTAAATCAATTATATTTCAATTAAAAAATTACAATTAAAAAATTAAAAAGTGTTGCTCCATTCTACCTATTATAGACCCAGAATTGCTGACTTCTCATCCGGTGTACTTTTTACTTCATGATTTCCTAGGAAAGCCAGAATCTTCAAGCATTCCCAACTCCTGACATAATTTGCTGATCATGCTCTTTTTAACATCACAATGTAATATTCTATTTAAAATCTAGTCCAATAACTTTGAAAGTAGAAAGTCAAAACAAAATTACATCTTTGTGATAGATGTAACTGGACCATCTGCCTCATGTTACAAGTCCCAATTCTTTGACTTATATTGATAGCTGTGATAATGATGATGAAACAATTCTGAGTATGTACTATATGATAGGTCCTGCAGTACTATCGAAAACAAGAACAAACAAACAAAATCCCCTTGTCTTTTCCCCATGTCTTATGACCCTGTGGAGAGAAGAGGCACAAATGGAGGTCTTTTAAGTTCTCTCGCCTGCCTCCCTATCTCCCCCCCCTGCCAAATAAAGTGAAGTCGCAAGTAGAAAGGCAGACAAACACTGCTGCAAATGGGAAGAGTAATTCTACTATTAAAGAAGAACAACCCAGGAAGACACAACCACTAACAAGCATTAAAAAAGGCAGAACAAACCCTTGTATAGAATCTTGCTGACAAGTGCTATTAAATATTAATTCTATAGACCGTGGAGACATCATTAAACAAACATATATACCCTGATGCTGAATGTGCACTGGTCTAGGCATTTGTTTTACACGTGGTTGTTGGCTAGGCATAGTCTTTTGTGCTGCTTTACCAGGCAGAAGACAACTTTCCCTCTTCTTCCATTAATTGTATCCTTACACATCACGGAAATTCTCATTGCCTTTTTGGTTATTTGTCTTGTGCTTTCCTTTCATTTAATTGGAAAGACAATTTTAGGGAGAATGAAGGGAGTTACCTGTTTTAAGGCTGTCATGCATGGATAAAAATGCTTCATGTTGAGATGGTGATTGGCCAGATTTAAAGAACCAGTGCTACATACTCGCCATTTAGACAAACGAGAGCACTGGGTGAACTTCACCCAGCTTAAGACTACTTTCCAATTTCTCCTCATCAAGACTCTTTCAATAAAGCTCCTAAATTTTGAACGGGAAAAAAAAAATCTACCTCAAAATTAGCAAAGCTTATCTATGAAGTTTGTTCTTACAATATGGTTGGATTTTAAATACCGTAAATAAGAAGCAAGAACTTCCCCGTGTTTGGAATTAGAGTCATGGGGCTACAATGGGCCTCAGGGAGCGTGGAGTGCAAGGATGCTCCAATTTCAGTGATATCAGAATATCCTTTATAAAACACAGATTGCCAAATTCTGTGCCCCTGCCTCAGATTTTTGGATGCAGTAGATCTAGGCTGAGGCCAGAGAATTTGTGTTTCTAACAAGCTCCCTGCTGCTGCGGCTGCTGCTGCTCTGGAACCTTACTTGGAGAACCGCTGATCTGATCTAACCCTCACATTTTGCAGATGAGGAAACTGAGATCCTGAGCAGTTACTATAATTTCCCAAGGTTACATGTTTAGTCAAAGGTGGATTCTCCATTGGAACCTGAGTCTGCAGAGCCTAGATCATGCTTTTGCCACTATACCATGGAGAATTTTAGACAGATACCATAGGAAGGTTTTGACTCTGTTAGTGTATCAGGAAATCACACTCTGGTTTAGTCAGCGATTGTACTGAGGAATAGGAGAATCATTCAGCCATACATTTCGGAGCACCTAAACAGTCGCCCATTCCCATTGCCCTCTTGTAGGTTGGCCACCAAGCTTTGGATGCAGGTGACACGTTCATGGCTACAGCACTGTCAGTGACTGAGATAGAGTCCAGTTCTCCAGAATCCCAGTGCCGGACACCTTCTGACCTTGTGTCCCAAGCTGGGACAGCCATTGCCTGCCCCTGCAGGATGTTGGGGCTAACTGAAAAACCGGTAACTACTCTTGCCCACGTGTCAGGAAGACTTGGTCGGCACAGAATTAGAGCCAGGACATAAGTGTCAAAACCTCCTAGAGAGCACGTCCTGTAACACCGTGCACTCCAGGGCCGCCTTATGTCTTTCGTGGGCCTTTACTATCCGCCCCCACTCCCCGCCCCCGTGGCTCCCTTCTTCCATCAAAAAAGCAGAAACAATCATTTATCTTTACATTGACAAATGCAAGTATAAAGTATAGTTCAGGCTGCCTTCATGATTACATATCCGTTATAATTGCTTCTGGTTTTTGAAGAAATTACAATTAAAGCATTCTCGTGGGCGCCTCCACGAGCAGGCGCTGTGCCAAGTGTGCCCAATGGGCGAGTGGGCGCTGAAGAGCCAGGCCGTCTGCTGTGCCTGCAGCTCTGGGCTCTGCACTCGAGACAAAGGCCCTCCCTCCTGGGACCGCCGTCTGGGCAGCATCTGGGGGCAGCGACGCCCCCGCAGTTCCGAGCAGCGCGCAGAGGCGGCAGGGACTGCTGGGCTGCGGCCGGGCTCGCGAGGCCCCGGCCGGGCTGCGGGCGCTGGAAGCGCCGTCCCTGGAGCGGGTGGCGGCGCCTGTGACCCGCGTGCGCCGAGAAGGCGCGGCCCCGGCTCCTCGGACGCGGCGCACACAACAGAGGGGAGCTCAGCGCTGGATTTTCTTTCTTTCTCTCTCTCTCTCTCTCTCTTTTTTTTTTTTTTTTTTTTTTTTTTTGCATACAATTATAGTGATGGCCTCATTTTTTTTGAAACAAACTGTCCATAAATGTCACTGGAAATCCGGGTCTCCTTTTATTAAAACTGAAAAATGTGTATAAATGTAAATAACAAATGACTGATACAGGGATAAGAACACCAGAGCGACTGCTGGCGTCTCTCTCTCTCTCTCTTTTTTTTCTCTCCTCCTCATGTAATTTGCATTAATAAAGAGGCTGTTCCTTGTCGGAATGTGTTTCATCCGGTTTAAAATCCCAGGGCGATCCACTAGGAAGAGCTCTGGGAGAATCCAACTGTCAGAGCCGACAAGACAAATGAATCCCGATGTCAGGAGCGTGTGGTTCAACGATGACAGATTGAGAAGAACTGTCCCCCTCTCGACAGGCGGGCTTCATTTTCAAATTAATAAATCTGAATAAAATATTTTTCCTTTCATTACGAGCGGAGCCTGTTTGACAGTTCCTGTGACAGGAGGGAGTAGCAGTGTTGATGAGAACAGTTTGCCTGAATTCCACCTGGGCTTTTTCTGTTTTATTTTTACCTGAAGTCTCTTCCCTGTTTGCCTCTCTCCTTACCCCCTCCCTCACCTCCCGGGTCTCCCTTTTCCCCTCCCTTCCCTTCCTTTCCATCTTCTGTTTCCCCCTGTACTCTTGTCTCATGATTCTTCCCTCCCTTCCAATCCCTTCGCTGTTGCTCGCTCTCTGAAATGTCACCCACTCCTATTTTTTTTGCCATGCTTTTGATTCACCTGCAGGCTGTTACCTTGAATTAAAGGCCAGAGTATTATTTCACTAAAAACCAAAACAAACAACAACAACAAAAACCCAAACACACACACACACACACACACACACACACTAATTATTATGAAATGTTTGTTTTATTCTGTGGTTGCTTATCCCTGATTATGATAATAACTCACGCCCAGGCAGGAGGAAGGAGTGGATTTCTCTAATTTATAATTTAATTTTAGGAAACAATCCTCATCATTTCCTCTTCACACACACACAAGAAAAGCAACCCTTTCAAACAGACAAACAAAAAACAAAAACAACCCCCTCCCACAAAAAAAAAACCTTTGTTGTCAATTTTCTTCCCAAAGCCAAAAGAATGAGATCAAGTGTACCTTAGGAATTGGATATGCACAGGCAAATCTTAATGCACAGGGTGACAGGCTGTTCTTCTTAAATAATTTAGGAGCGCTTTCTGGGAAACAATATGTGATCATTAGAGAAATACTACTGAGAAAAACTGACTTCTTGATAACACAGGGGGTTTTGTTTTTGCATTTGGTGTAGAATCCAGGCACAGCAGGCAACTTTCAAGGTCTCTGTTCTCCAGCCTTAAGATCCACAGAGTCAGAGGAAAATTAATGGGACTGCAGGAGTAAGGGACTCACAAGTCCCCAGTCTTGAAAGCAGAACCCCTCCCTTTCTTTCTTTCTTCTTTTTTTTTTTTTTTTTGCTTTTTAGGGTCACATCAGCAGCAGATGGAGGTTCCCAGGCTAAGGGTCTAATGGGAGCTATAGCTGAGACCTACGCCACAGCCACAGCAACTGTAGATCTGAGCCTCTCTGCGACCTACACCACAACTCACGGAAACGCTGGATTCTTAACCCTCTGAGCGAGGCCAGGGATCTAACCCACAGCCTCATGGTTCCTAGTCAGATTCGTTTCTGCTGCGCCACGATGGCAACTCTTTTTTTTTCTTTTTCTTTTCCCTTCCTACTTTCTCTTCAACTTGCAAGGAAGGAAGAAATCTGCCAAGGCTACCACAGTGAAAAGGAGGAGGCACCAGGAGATCCTGAGCTCTTTAGCCCAAGGGTCTGGTCTTTAACCCTGATGTGTCACAGCCTGCCCAGCTGCTGTTACTGCTCTTTCCCAACTCTTCACAAGGCCACGAGTCTGCAATGTCTTCTCTGTGGTTGCATAGGACAAACTTATGTCTCTTACGATTTTGCATCCGATGGACATGAAAAATTTGCTTCCCTTCTCCCCAGTAGTCTTTGAGAGCATAGGTCATAAGGTATCAAGATTGTGTTTTAGGAGTTCCTATCGTGGCTCAGTGGTTAATGAATCCGACGAAGAACCACGAGGTTGCGGGTTCGATCCCTGGCCTTGCTCAGTGCGTTAAGGATCTGGCTTTTTAGGGTCACATCAGCAGCAGATGAGCTGTGAGCTGTGGTGTAGGTTGCAGACGCAGCTCGGATCCCGTGTTGCTGTGGCTGTGGCGAAGGCCGGCAGCTACAGCTCCTGTTAGACCCCTAGCCTGGGAACCTCCATATGCCGCGGGTGCGGCCCTAGATAAGGCAAAAAGACACACACACAAAAAAAAGATTGTGTTTTAATGTAGACAGAATCTTCAAGCAACAGTCTTAAGGAAATATGTATAAATGTGTGTGTGTGATCTTTTGGATTTGGTTCTTGAATTATTCAGCTGGTAGAAATCACGACAAAGGCAAAATCAGAAGAGCTTCCTAAATGCCCATGTTTAAGCATGACGAACTGCACTAGGGAGAAGCAGAGGGTAATAGTCAAATTGCTGAGAGGTGACTTCCAGCTTTAATTTTGTTGAAATCCCAGCTCAGTCATTAGAATGAATAGAAAAGGTGCTCACTGAAGTTTCCAGAGCAAGTCATCACCGAGCGGATGGGAGGAAGTTTGATGGTCAGTGTCAAGATTCTGGAAGTTCTCACCCAGGTGTTTGTAGTAGCCTTATTATACATTTCCCGAGTTGTGCTTTTCCCACATGGATAAAAATACCATTCTAAGACTGTCTACCAGTGATTCCAAAGCCCAATATCATAAATCCAGACTTGAATATCTACATAGATATTGTGACACTATAGGAATAGAAGAAAAGAAATGTGAATGTTTTTGAGGGTTTTTTTTAGATTCATTAATCCGTTTGATTTTCACAGCAACCACGGTAGGCAAGGTGGATACTGCAACCTTCATTTTTCAGAATTTACAGGAAAATGAGTGTCAAGATTGTGACTTACATCACTTAGATCACTCGATTCATAAATAGAAAAAAGGAGGACTGATTTTTTTCCTTACTCTATGTGCCATTACCTTTTCGCTAAATTCTACTGCATTATTCTGTGAGTGTGTGTGTATGTGTGTGAGCGTAGAAGTTCTTGGGTAAATCATCCAATGGTGGAGTTGACTACTATTCATGTTCCAATGGTTGGAAGCACTGCTTTTGAATCTTACCAATCCACATTCCATTTTGAAGACTGATTTGTATTTGTATCTGTCTCCCATATATATATATATATATATATATATATATCTCCCATTCATATATATATATATATATATATATATATATATATATATATATATATATATATTTATTTTAGGGCCATACCCATGGCATATGGGCGTTCCCAGGCTAGGGGTTGAGTCAGAGCTGTAGCTGTCCACCTACACCACAGTCACAGCGACGCAGTATCCAAGCCGTGCCTGCGACCTACACCACAGCTCACGCCAACGTGGATTCTTAACCCACCGAGCGAGGCCAGGGGTGGAACCTGCATCCTCATGGATGATAGATTTGTTTCTGCTGAGCCACGATGGGAACTTCCTCTCCCACACCTTTTTTTTCCAGATTTTCTCTTACATTCTGTTTCAGGTGGTTAACCATTTCAGGTGGTCAACAGTCATCCCAAGACCGTTACTGCCCTCAAATAAGCAGTGGTATTGATTATTGTATGGAAAATAGCCTACAAAAATTTGAGATCCTTTACAGTTTTAAAAGCATTCATAACATTGAAAGAGGATCATAATATGTAAAATGATTTATGTATTTATTTTTTAAAGCTGTGACTCAATTTAAATTATGTGAGCATGGGGAATTATGTCCTATTAAAATTCAGTGAGCCGGTTACTTATTGGGTATTGGATTTTTGACAATCTCTCTTCCTTGTGGTGTATTAATAAAAGTAGACAATAATTATTTTATAGAAGACATGTGAGGATAACACCTTACATTTCCATAGTACAATTTTTCTTTTTCTTTCTTTCTGTCTGTCTTTTTAGGGCTGCACCCATGGCATATAAAGGTTCCCAGGCGAGGGACCCAATCAGAGCTGTAGCTGCTGGCCTACACCACAGCCATAGCAACACAGGATCCAAGCCTCATCTGTGTCCTACACCACAGTTCAGGGCAACACTGGATCCTTAACCCACTGAGCGAGGCCAGGGATCGAACACATGTCCTCATGGATACTAGTTCGGTTCGTTAACCACTGAGCCGTGACGGCAACTCCATCAAACTACCACAGAAACATTTTTTCTTTCTGTTCTTGAATCAGAGAGAATAGGAATGAATGAATGAGTAAACAAAAAAAATAAACAAATCTCTTTATCTTCATGAAAACCCCTGAAGGTGGGCCTATTTATTCCCATTTTACTGCCCAAACGACAATACAGAGAGATTATATGGTTGAGAAGATACAAAGAACTAACCTTGAAGCAGAGCCAAATTCACGCCCACCTTGCCGCAGCCTAAGGTTTTTTTTCTACTTTATCATAAGTAGGCTTTACATTGAATTGTGTCTTTTATGTTATTAGAGCAATCAGCTTCCCCCACCCACCGCCTCCCTAAGGTAATGCGTTGAACTGGCAAATTGGAACAAATCCTTGGGGGGTAATGGGGAAGCACTGAAAAGACAGAATGAGTCACTCATTCCAGGGGTCACTTTTTAGGTTTCAGTTTCATTAAATGTAACTGCATGGTTTACTTAGAAGATGTGGCTAAGACTTAGGATCTGGTTGTAGCTCCATGGGCCCAAGACCACTGTGAGTACCGAGAACACCAGAAACACTGGGCTTCACGGCCAGCTGAGGCCAGCCCAGGGCCCAGCACGGTTGTCCTCCTCCCAGTTTGCCTGAATGCTGCTGCAAGAAATCAAACCTCAAGAGTTTCTTTTGCTCCTTTATGGGAGAGAAGAACCAGAGGCAGCTAGAAAGGAAGAGCCAGTGATTCATATAAATGTTTCCTAGCTCCCATTCTATGCCAGGCATGCTCCGGGAAATGGGGCTAGAAAGCTCAACAGGACTCGTCTGTCCTCGTGGAGCTGAGGGTCATGCAAATCCTAAGTTCTTCGGGCTAAGTTCTCTGCTAGAGGTGTGTTCACAGCCTCTGCTTTGGGAGCCGAGGATGGAGTAACTGACCTTGTGCGAGATTCACGGGAGGCTTGTGTTTTTGGTTGATGCCGAGAAATAGGAGCATTTCACTGACAGGCACGTTCTGTTGACTATTGGCTGGTGTTCTCGATCTGGATTTACCTATCTTATCTTTCCATTATTCATTTACACCCATTCAATTTTCCACTTAAATTCAATCACTCTCCTTTGTGTAGTAGTGATTACTACCATTAATATCAGTACTATACCATTAATGAGGCACCTACGGTGTACCAGGTATTTTACTATCTCTCCCGTGTATGTCTCATTTAATCCTGCCGACAGTTATGTGAAAGCATTTTTATCTTTTTCTCATTACAAAGATGAGGAAATTGAGGCTCGGAAGCCAAGCAACTCCTCCTGGGTCACGTGACCAACAAGGAGGAGAGCTGCCTGGATTCAAAGTGTGGATTTATTAACTCCTACGACTGCGTCACTAATTCTGAGGTGTTCTCCTCCCTTCCCTCATTTACACAAGGTTTCCTTGCCTTTTGTTTCATTTGCCTGGAGTGGCCTTTCCCTTTATTTTCACTTGTCAAAATCTCACTCAGGGCTTCGTCTAAATGCCTCTTCCGCCGTGAAGTCTTTCTTGAGTTTGCACTGCCAGAGTCATGTCTCCACATCTGGAAGATCCTTGAGCTGGGAAATCAAGAGAATCATTTCAGGATAATTGTGAAATCATGACCTAAGACCCCCCCTGCCTTCAAACGGACTTGATTCACCCTGTCTCTCCCTCTCTGTTCTTCCTTAAATCTCTCCAGGGATAGAATTTCTACAGTCTCTAAGTAGTCCATTTCTTTTGGCAGATCAACATTTCCTCCACTTAATCTAAAAGCATTCCCTCTTGTTTGATATTCAGCTGCGTTAGAGGCTACCTGCTCATAGATAATGCACCATCTGAAAACCATCCGTAGGCTCCAAAACAGTAACCAAGCAACACTTTTGCCTTTCCCTCTCTGACTAACCTTTTGCAGTTCTTGTGACCTTTCCTCCAAAGTCTATTTTTCATTCCTTTAATCTTTTTGTCACTGCCCTTTCTCACCTCTAGCATCAACAGCAAGGAGACCAGGTTCTGACACACAGAAATGCCACTGGCAGGTGGCAGGTAAATTGGCATGCTTAGTGCAGCCCCACGCACCCTCCGGGGATTAATAATAAATACTATTTGATGATGAAATCTGAGTGCATTTTCTTTTCAATGAGACAGTGTCAACTGTTTTCTTCTAAAACAGGAATGAGCAGAATACAAAATTGAACAGCCTTCATTTCTCTCTACTCAGGAGACTGTTATTACTGATCTGCTTGGCATTCCTCCTGGCTCAGCCCAGACAGAAAGAACCTTAGCAGGTGCCACTGCACCTTCCCTTGATAACTAGCTATTATTTATGAAAAATTGGAGATGAGTACTTTGAATCCTTTATTTCCTGGTTTGGTTGGTGTACACTGCATGATTAAAGTGGATGATTTTAACCTCTAACTAGAACTGCAAAACAAAGTAGGAAAACGTAAATAAATTGTAAAAATTGGATGACTGTGATTGGACTAGTAGGATTCATTCCTTTGACACTTAATGAGCCCATCCTATCTTCGAGGGTTGAAGTAGTTTTGAGAGATGACGGTGGAGATTCTCAAAATAATCTACCGTAAGGCTTTAATTCCCAAATAAGAAATCTGAGGCTCTTAGAAGCTGAATTATATGTACATAATTCCCCAGGTGTTTATTGGTAGAATTTGGGACAGGACAGGTCTTATTCTGCTCACGGCAAGTCTATTTCCAGTACAACCATGCTACCTCTGTTTTTCTTCAAAAAACACTGCATCAGTGGGATGGCGAAAAAAAGTATAAAATTATGGCAAAAAGAATTATAAAAGTATTAAAGTGTCCAAGGACAATGAAATACAGATCAGGAGAACTTGGAGCTCTGCTTGAATTAGAAATAGAGACCTGGAGTTCTGCCTCCCTGGCCTTCCTTTGTCTCTCTCGCTCCTAGAACCCCAGGGCCTAGAAAAGCATATAACAATGCCATCTGTCTGGGGAAATGCAAAAGAAAAATAGGAAACTTTTCCTGGGTCAAGGAGAATCCATGTTAGTTAAGGGTAAATGTCAGAAAAATGCAGAGTTAATAATACCAGTGATAAGCAAACAAGGCAATCAAATATACACTAAAAATGATTAATTGCCAAGTGAATGATTCTATAAATGCTGTAAGGATTTAGATACAGAAGAAAAACTGTGAGTAAGGAGGGGAGAAATTTTAGCCTCCTCTGCAAGAACCTGTATGATCTGAATACGGAGAAAGTAAAGAAAAGAACATTTAAGGAGATACAAGGAAGACCTTGCATCAAGAAAATGTAAAATGGGTTTGGATAATAAATGAATCATTTATTATACTGGGGTATTTGATAAAGTGTGCTGTTAGAGATAATATTGGAAAGGCAGGTTTCGGTCAGGCAATGAAAAGTGCTGAAAGTCAGGCCAAGGAAAATGGAATGTATTTAAATTCCTCAGTATTGGACAGTTGCAGTATTATCCACGGAGCCAACACATAGGAACCAATCCACATATCTTCCGTGATGGAATTTTTTTTTTTTTGGTCTTTTTAGGGCCGTACTCGCAGCATATGGAAGTCTACAGATAACAGTCGAATTGGAGCTGTAGCTGCCAGCCTATGCTACAGCCACAGCGACACCAGATCCAAGCCTTGTCTGCGACCTACATCACAGCTTATAGCAATGCTGGATCCTTAACCCACTGAACGAGGCCAGCGATTGAACCCACATCCTCAAGGATACCAGTCTGGTTGTTACCACTGAACCATGATGGAAACTTCTGGAAATTTTTGGTTTTTTATTTTTTGATGACTTTCACCAAGTCTTTAAATTATGAGCCAACAGTGACATCTACAACTTGTCCCACTTCAGTTTGGCAAGTATTCTTCCCCCCATCTCATGTCTATGCCACAGCCTGCACTGCTCTCCAATCCTGTCATAGCAACTGACCACGAACTACTTTTATGTTTGTGCGGCTTTGAATCGCTAGGGAATGACACATGGCAGGAAACCAATTTGCTGATCTGCCTCTAGTTGTCCAGCCACCCTCTGATTTCCTGGGTGATGTTAGTTGCAACTTCTTATCTTTAAAATGGGGGTAGCACTCAGACTGCCTGCTTCTCACTCTTAGGTAGTCTGATTATTTTAATTTACAAAACTGCAAATGCAAATACCGTACTTAAAATGCTCAACAAGATAACAAGTGTCTATGGAAAAATCTGGTACGTAGATGTGACATAAAAAGAGACCAAAGTGTATTACTTGCCATGTGATTGGGGAAAAGAGCTAACAGACATAAAAAAAAATGTCGGAAAGTCTTAGGAACACACTCACAATGAGGGTGCAGTGTGGGAAGATACTAGTCAGAATAATTGCTTAGTTGGATATTATTTGATTACATTAAATTGTCTATAGGATACTCATGATTTTGTTATCTGCCTTGTGGTTAAAGATTAAAAAAAAAGGCATGTTATTAGATCTATAGTAAAATACTTTCAGAAGGAGCATCCATTTTTAATTGATGAAAAGTTAATTATCAGCAAGTGTTATGCAATGGGCCAGAAGGGAAATAAAGGGAGTTAATAGCGACCACCACATTTTGGAAGTAGTTTTGGAATTCACTCCATTTTGGAAGTGAATCTTGGAGTGGAATATTTAGGAGATTCTCTATATGCTTATAAAAAGTGTAAAAAGCACTGGAAAGAGCATTACATACTCAAAGAGGGAGAGGTGGCGTGCTAATCTTGGCCTTATTACTAAACATGTTATTTGGAGTTAAGTCACCTACAGGGGACCGAATGATTTTCTGGAGATGTGACAATATGTAATCTAAGAGAACTATCTACTCAGTTTACCATATAACACTGAAAAAGTTGTGAAATTTTGGGAACTATTTTTCAACTTGAGGTCTCAAATTTTATAACTTTGAAATTTTCTGTCGCATAAACCAGAAGGTTTCATTGGTGATTCTCCAAAGAACCTTTACAAGATGACCCTCTGGAACTTTCTATGTGCATGGCTTTAATTTTCTACTGCATTTAAAAAAAGACATGTTAGTAGTTTTTCTTTATAGTACACGCATTTAAATGGTGGAGTCTAAATTAGAATAACTATTTGGATTATTTTGCCATCTATCAAGTGTATACATTTTTATAAAAATTTTTTAAAACCGGATGAAATAAAATAAGAATACAAATTTAAATCTTTGGGAGTCTGGGGTTAATAGAGGCAAAGTATTGCATTTGGAGTGGATAAGCACAGGGAACTATACCCAGTCACTTGAGAGAAAAGAAAAAATATATATGTGTATATATATACTGGATCACTTTGCAGTACAGTAGAAATTGACAGAACACTGTAAATCAACTACAATGGAAAAAATAAAAATCATAAGATAAAAACATTCCACCTTAAGGAAACAAAGTTTCAAGTGACTAGAGCACGAATCCATAACCTATCGAAGCCATAGCTGGAACTTGAGCCTAGATCCTCTGACTCCAAATTCCGCGCGCTTTTCAATGTATCATCCATCCAACATATCACATGTAATTTACAGACGAATGCAAAAAATTTGGATATTTTAGTTGAGATTCTCAGCTTTGTTTTTAAAAACACTTCGCACTTTGTTTTTGAAAAATCACCTTCATTTATGAATCACAGGCTGGTTGTATGACCACAGGCGAGGTGCATTCCATTTCACCTTTCCTATCTGTAAAACAGAGTTAATGGTACCTGCCATCTTTGGCTGCTTGCAGAGTGGTTGTGACGATAAGTGATGCAAGGGATGCATGGCTCCTTGGAGTACGGAAGCCGTATAAATCCAAGGTATTTCATCAAGATGCTCCTGATATTTACATAGCTCTCTTCTCCAGGGCATAGTGGGCTTTTATGGCTTCACAGAGCTCTAGAAAGTAGAGCAGTAATGATCTTTTCAAAGGGGAAGCTGACCGATAGAGTGGCTAAGTGGCTGACCCCCACATGGCACAGCGAGGTGATAGTGTTCTTGCCCAGTGATGTTGATTAATAATTGCCAATAACGATCAGTCCAGTGAGTCTAGCTTGCTGCTGGCAATCACTCTAGTATAGAAGAGTCAGGGTTTCCAAAATGGAATTTAAACTCAACTTTTTTTGTTTTTCCTGCAGCTCTTAAACTCTCAGGTAACTTTCCCCTATACTTACTTTCTGGTTTCACTAGAAATAGCACACGAATGCTGACTGTGGAATTCCTGGCCATCAGAACATCAGAGGGTTAGAATGTCGCAAGAAATATTGGTTTCTCTGAGGCTTTCAGATTTTTTTTCTAACTACCTAAATAGCTTGCAGTGGGGGGTGGGGAAGAGAAGGGAAATGATGGGAAAGTTGACAAGAGGGTGAAATTGTTGTATTTGCAAAAGAGAAGTAGGGGTGACTCTAGTAGGGGCTTGTGACACCAAGAGAGTCCCTCACTTTTTGAACCAAGGAATGAGAAGAGTTGATTCTCTTCACAGGCTCCAAGAACAGGTGTTCATCTCTATCAGCTTTCATATTCCAAAGGCTTTGACCACCAGACCTGCTAATTCATTACATAAAGTGTCTCTGTGCTTAACCCCTGACAGATAGGCTTTGGATAAACAACAAGAGATACGAAAGAAGAGATAAAAAAGATATCACTCCACTGAATTTCCAAGACAATCAGTGTGAGTGGAAATCTGGATGCCTGAAAATTTGGTTGACTAGAACATTTATCTCAAATGGCCAGAAATCTTCAAATGAGTGGAAATTTACCTGATTTGGTCTAGGTAGAAATTGTTCCACTGAGTTAATTGTTATTCAATACAATGAATTTTAATAATAAAAATTTAAGTATTTGCTGCCAAATATAGAGGGTTCTGGAATCACCCACTTTTTCTTAAGCAAAAAAAAAAAAGAATATTAATTTATTCACATATGTATTATTTTCATATAGAGTAAAATTTCAGAAATCGTGGCACTACTTAGCTTAGTGATAGAAAAAGCATAAAACCAAGCATGAGCATGAACTAAGGTAAGTAGCAACTCTGTGTGCTTAGGAAGAAAGATGGAATCACCCACTTTTATATGGCTCCTTATATCTTACAAAAAAGTAAGCAGTATGTGACTAACTGTTACTGTGTAGTCTTAGGTAAAGATCTGAGGTCTTTTTCTTGCTAGTGAGAGCTGAAATTCAGTTATTTTCTACCCAAAAGAGGTAGTTAATACTGCCATGGTGGTGTTGTAAAATCCACCAAATTTACAGGTGCTTTCTGTTTCACAGCTCATTTCAAGAGTAGCCCTGATTTCTGAGAAGGACAAATTGAGGGTCGAGAAATTCATGAGTCTTTCCTCTCTAGCTGAGATCATGTCACTTGGATCATGTCTTATGATGTTTAGTACTACTCCACAAGGCTTCTGCCATCAGAAATTTCTCTTGTGACCGCTTCGGGTGATGGTTATAAAGGAACATCATCCAGGATTATAACTAAAAGTTTTATTTTGCTTTCTCAGACTATTCTACCTAGGATAAGAAGAGGCACAGCTCTCTAAGCGCATTCAGTTGCAACCTCCAGTTCATATACACGTCATAGATTTGGATCTAAGTTTTGTGACCACAAGACACAGAAAATATTAGCTCTGATTTAAACCGAAGTTTCTATGTGGGAATTCTTTTTGTTCTTACAAATGAACAATTGTTTTAATTTGCTGTATGACTCTGCAATTATCCCTCTGTGACGATCCAGCTCTGGACCAAAGCTTAGAATGTTAATCTAATGGAATTGGATAATTGCGTAGCACCACTTCGCACATAAAGACTGGAGACTGTGCTTACAGAAGTAATTGTCTTTTTTCTCCTACTTTTAAAAAATACTTATTATAGTTGATTTACAGTGTTCTGTCAATCTCTGCTCTATAGCATAGTGACCCAGTTATACATATATACATACACATTCTTTTTCTCAGACCATCTTCAATCAGGTTCTACCCCAAGTGATTTGACCTAGTTCCCTGAGCTGTACAGTAGGACCCCATTCTTAACCGCTGTGTAAACCCATCATATTTGACAATGGAGCATTCTCCTCACAAGTATAGCCCAGGGGCTAATTTGCATAGTCCCTAATACACGCCTCAGGACCCTCCTCAGAAAAGGCTGACCCCCTGGTTTGGAGTACAAGGAGGACTTTTCCCAAAGATCCAGATACTTACACGAGGGACACGGTCCCCCTTGGGGAGAAGGTCTTGATGAAAGCAAAATGGCAGGAGAGAGCAGGAGGGCAGTGTGTTTGGCTTAGGAAGACTCCATAGCAGGTAGGTAACATGTACTTAGTTTTCACCCTTTGGGACTCAGCCAGTGCAGCATGGAATAGTGCCCCGATCATTTGCTTCTCTGGCACAAACCATCTAGTTTAGTCCTGATATAGTTGGAGCCTGTAAGAGCAAAGCCTCTCTATGCCAAGCATGCTCTGGCAGACAAAAACGTTGACCTAGAGGAGGGGCAGCAGGCTCAGTCAGAGTTGGGAGACGTGTTCCTGGCAGGAATATGAAAGCAACAGATGTAGGCCTCAGAGGAGAGCACCGGGCACTTACGGTACCAACTGGAATTGGATGGTGGGGCCTTGGCCTCTCAACAGGAAATGCAGCCATAGTAGTAGTAATAATATTATTAACACTTTTTGGCTGGGTTCTTTTCATATATTATCGTATCTAATTCTCATAATAACCATGTGAAAGGGCTATTGTGATCCTTCTTAATGTAGATTAAAAAAAAAAGCTTTAAGGGGTGACTAAAACCACTAGCTATAAAATTGGAGCTAAGATTTAGACTCATTCTGTTTTGAACCTAAACCACTTCAATGTCACAAACAATAGAAATTGTCCCTGTAATGAATGGGCCTTTAGTGACTCAGGGATTAGAACGAACACATTCTCAATAGAACCATCTTGCTGGTTGTGCAGTACTGGAAAATGATGGAACACGGCTGGAGTGTCCGATGGAAGTGTTGTAGAAACAAAATAGGGGTATAAGAGGCAGAGGCAACCCAGTGGAGTGGCTCGTGGAGATGGAAACAGACACCAATATCAATAATGGCAACTGTGCTTTCCATCTGATCTAGGAACATATGAAGCACAAGAGTTATCTTATTAATTTTTGAATTCGCATTACTTAGGATAATATTTGGTATCTTCAAAGTGGTGAGCAAATTCTTCTTGAATGGTCAAACTCAAGATACTTGCCCAAGACTCCAGGTAGCACGTAGGTGGAGGTTAACCAGGATGGCAACAGGGTGGTGACAGAGAGGCTCTGCCATACAGAGGGACAAGTCTACCCCAGTTCAGCAGGGTCATTCGGATCCACAGGAGACAGAAGATATTGTAGGTGTTTCCACTTATGTCAGAATTCTTAAAAATTCTTTAAAAATTTTATTTTTATTAGACTACAGTTGATTTACAATATTGTGTCAATTCCTGCTGTATAGCATAGTGACCCGGTGTCATATATATATATATATATATATATATATATATATATACACACATATATATATATATACACACACACACTCATATATATATGAGTGTGTACATATATACACACACACTCATATATATACACTCATTTTCTCATACTATCTTCTATAGAGGCAGAATTCCATGACAGATAATTTTTACTTCTAGGGAATATGATATGATATATTTATTGGTTACTACTGACTTACTGTGGGTGAGTTACTGTGCTAAGTTCTGAGGCAAACAAGACTCCCCGAATCCTTCCCCAAAGAAAATTAGCAGGTGGGTTATAGACCATAAAGCAACCAACGTAAGCATTACATCAACAATAACACTTACGTCTGGAATCTAATATGTGACACAAACTAACCTTTCCACAGAAAAGAAACTCATGGACTTGGAGAACAGACTTGTGGCGGCCAAGGGGAGGGGGAGGGGTGGACTGGGAGTTTGGGGTTAATAGATGCAAACTGTTGCATTTGGAGTGGATAAGCAGTGAGATCCTGCTGTATATAGCACTGGGAACTACATCTAGACACTTATGATGAAACATGGCAGAGGATAATGTGAGAAAAAGAATGTATATATATATTTGTGTGACTGGGTCACTTTGCTGTACAATAGAAATTGACAGAACACTGTAAACCAGCTATAATGGAAAAAATAAAAAAAACATTATGAATAAATAAATAAATAAAAACATTTAAGAAAAAAAAATTACATCGACAGGAGAAATGCAGGGTGCAATAGAAGTAAATAGTAGAAACATCTATTCCAGATATGGAGGTTTCCAGAAAAAGTGGAACGAGGCATTCAGCTTGGATTAGACCTGGGTTTGAAGTCTCATTCTGTTACTTTTTTAGCTGCAATGCATTTGGAAAATTGCTTAACTATCAGAGCTGCAGTTTTCCCATCTTTAAAAGGGGGAAAGTAGAAGTTGACTGTTAGTGTTTATTTAATAATTGTGTGAATTAAGGTACATAGAGTACTCAGCACAATGCTGGGTGCAAAACAGATGCTCAAGAAAGTTTTCATCCATCTCCATCTTTCCCTTTACTTGGAAATACCAATATACAGTGGTGGCCATGCTGACACAGAGTACACACATTCCATAAATATTTCTTAAAATGATCTGAATCTCAACAAAATAAGTTTTTGTCAAGTGTTCCATATTTTTCTGGGATATTGGCGTTTTGAACATCGTTTAGAATCTGCGGTCATGAGGTCATCTCGTTCAGTGACAGCCTCCAGGTAATGCTTCACTTTATCAATTGGAAAATATTCAGCTCTCATGGGAACGCAGAATAGCTTAGAAGGTTTAGATAATAAGCATATGCAGATAATTATGGGTTTTCAGTTTTTCAGAATGATTTGCCCAGATTTTTGTCAAACTTTACTTTCCTCGGGCATGTACACAGAGTCCGGGAATACTGGACAGGGAGGCGAAGTGTTTTAGCTGCAGAACACAATCCTTTTTCCTTCTGGCTCCATAGCGACTGTCTCACACAGTGAAATGTGAGTGCAAAATTTAGTAGAGATGTTAACAGCAGTGTCCTACCAGTGATTACAATTACCATATTCCTTAATCTGGCAATATCCACCAATTTGCAATGCATATCGCTAATATGGTGGGAGAGAACGCCCCGGGCCGAGCCATTCCCATTGCTGTGGAGACCTGGCATAAAAAGTTCCACACAAAATCTATCACATTGACTTGTGATGATCTTTTTACACCTACAATGGAAATAAAATTCATCGTTATAAAAAAAAAAGTTCCACACAAACTTACAAAACTATCCCTGTTGACTTTTGCACAACAGTAACGGCCAGAACACAGGAGCAACACTTTCGCAAGCAGAAACTTCAAGAGATGGTGAAACTGAATATCTATTCACCACATGGAGCTGTTTCCTGGAAGAGACCTCAGGCCCTTCCAGTGAATGGAGGCTCAGCATCTTCTAAACTGCAATTCTAAAAACACTTAACAATTCCCATTACTTTATGAGTAAAAAGAAAAATCCTAGGGGCATTTGAAGATATTTGGTTCAGGTTTTGAAGTGTGCCAGTGCCCTATAAATTTTTTCTTGTTTTGTACCCCTAGGGCTCTTTTGCATAGATTTCATTCACTTCCAAAGGGAGGCAAACGGAAATCATGCAGCCAGTCCTGAGGACCAGTGTCAGGATAAATGTAAAAAGAAGTTATGCAAAACAATGGCGCGGAGGGCAGCGGGAGTCTGAAGTTGCCTTGGAATTTGTCTTTCTGAAGGGCTGTAAACATATTGGTGGGAAGATGGGGCACAATGAATTCTCTTAAAAGTTATTTATTTTTAAAAATTGACGTACAGTTGATTTACGATACTGTGGTAGTTTCAGGCATATAGTACAATGATTCAGTTATACCTACATGCATATACATATATATACACACATATATATATACGCATACATATATATGTAGGTTTCCCATATAAGTTATTATAAAATATTGAGTAGAGTACCTCTGTACTATACAGAACTATACAGTAGGTCCTTGTTGCTTATCTATTTTATATATAGTAGTATGCATATGTTGATCCCAACCTCCTAATTCAAAAGGCTTTTTTTGCCTCTGTTTATGATTCTTGTCCTCCGTACACAAAATATGTTGTCCTGAAGTGACTTTGTTTCTATTCCTGTGACACAGACACTCTAAAACGCCTGATTACATTTTTTTGCAACACTTGGAGCTGTGCAGAGTATATTTTTCCATATTTCACTCAATGATCCCACACTTTTGTAAAGTGAGGCAGCTGACATTTCCCCCGTTTTACAGAAGCAGAAATAGATATTGGGGGATTTTAGAACAGTGGGAGAGTTGAGTCGAGAGACCAAAAGTTCCTCAGTCTAGGTCTTCTTCCCTGTAAACTCTGTTTCCACCCTAGTCCTGGCTATTGTTGAATTTCAATACGAAGCTGATTTCTTCATTATTGATTAATGACATGAAGCTGTATCATCAGCAGATGCATATAATGCGATTTCTCTTCCTCTTCTCTTCTGCATCACAGGGAAGCCATTTATGCTTGCTATAATCAAGTTTCTTCCATCTATGAAATAGAGGGAGCAGGCAAAGAATCAGAGAGAGTTAATATTCAACCCCTTCCTTCTACAGATGAATCCGTGACTATATACATACATGAGATAATAATTACCAGGTAAGCCATTTGAGCTCTGAAGGAAAAAAAAAGTCACATAAATATAAGGCATTATCATTATTTTTCTTGCTTGGATTAATTGGGTTTTAACCTAATATAAAAATAAAGATGTTATCAAGATACATTTTAATTGTCTGTTTTGAGGTAAATATGACAGGGGTGCAGAAACCTATTTTGATGCCTAGGTATGACAATCCTGCAGCTTCTCGCTATATGTGGGATCACTCTAATAGTTGAACTGCCTGACATCTGTTTAATTCTCCCCAGTCTCTGGCTTTCTTTTAGCTCTTATAAGTAATATAATCTTATTAGACATCTTGGCATATGTTATTGGGATATTGCTACTTAAAGGGATCTCTCTATTGAAATTCACTGTTTTCAGATGGTCTATCTCTGCCTGGTTCAAATCTCATCATAGAGCAACATTCAACCTCCTCTAAAAGCTGCCAGGCACACTCTTCCAGTACCAATGGGTCTAACTGGGCATGGTGTTAACCCTCTTGCCTGAGTAAGCAGAGGAGTTTAGGAGAGCTTGCCTAGTTTGAATCTCAGATCCAACACTTATTTTACAAACAGGGTGATCACATTCCTGGTTTGACCTGGACAATTCTGGGTTGTCTATTTTGCCAGAGTAATTATTAGAGCTCCCCCCTTTCAGTCTTAAGGGCCTTAGCCACTCTATATGTGTGGCACCCCAGGCAAATTGCAAACTCTTTCATCTTTATCTTTTTTCACCTGAAACTTTTTGGCAAAACTCCTAGCACAGAGCAGGTATTTAAGAAATATTGACTTTTATTGTTATTCTTTTGCAGTGTTCCCTCTGTGGGTCTTTGGAGGGTGGTGGAGTTATTCTGTGGGTCTTCTGTGGCAGTTCTGGAAAAGAGCTGCTGGAGTCCATCTTTCATAAGACTCTCATCTGACAATCTATTCATCTTTGGTTTAGGTTGGCAGGGCAACTGGAGTTTTTCTACCTGATAGCGCTCATTTCTGGTTGAAAAGACTTTTCCTGTGCTCCAGTTGGACATCTGGGCACCGACAGCATTGTTTCCCAGGTTGGAGCTGATCCTACTCTTTCTCAAGCCATGGATTTCTCTGGATACCTGTGCTTTGCCTCGCCTTGAAAGTCTTGAGCTCTCACCTTGGCCTGCCCACTTCAGTCCTCAATGATTATGCAATGTAGGGTGAAAGGTATGATGCAGACAAACAGATGGTGAGGAAAGGAGGAGAACTGTAAGGAAAATGTGAAGAGCCAGGGGGCCAGCCAAAGCTGAAGCCCTTTAAAGAAAGTGGAAATCAAACGTTAGGTACCAAAGGCAAAGGCAGAACCCAGGGTAACGTGTAGAGCCAGATGCCTGAAGTTTGACAGATGCAAGTTCAGAGCAAGAGCAGACAGAGTGCACGTAAGAAAAGTCTGGGTGGTTGCTGAAACAGCACTGAGATGTCTTGTGCTTTCCTAACTGGCTGCTTTGAGGGTACATGTGAGTGTCACAGGTATAAAGGGACAGGGGTGAGTGGATATACTTCTGCTCTCTTAAACGGAGGTCTTCGTGGATGTGAGTGCCTTCTCAGAACTGGACGAGGGTCATTGCAATCTCATCAATTTGTTCTTCATTATGATTCTTTTTTTTTTTTTTTTTTTTTTGTCTTTTTGCCTTATCTAGAGCCGCACCCGCGGCATGTGGAGGTTCCCAGGCTAGGGGTCTAACAGGAGCTGTAGCCACCGGCCTTCGCCACAGCCACAGCAACGTGGGATCTGAGCCGCGTCTGCGACCTACAGCACAGCTCACGGCAACGCCGGATCCTTAACCCACTGAGCGAGGCCAGGGATCGAACCCGCAACCTCATGGTTCCTAGTCGGATTCGTTAACCACTGAGCCACAAAGGGAACTCCTTCATTATGATTCTTGCCTAGTCCTTGGCCCATTGCTTGCCCTGAAATCCCGCTAAATCTCTTTCCAGAACTCAGTCTGCCTCTGCTCTCTGAATGATGAGGCCCGCTGTGGCCTAAATATCTCCTGGGAAATGAAAGGGTCACCCACAGCAGGTGAGGATCCCACGCACAGCCCCAGAACAGGATTTCAAGTTCCATATTGCAATCCGGATTCCAAGGATGCACTGGAGAATGGATGCTTCTGTACTGAGCCAACATTTTGCACATCGCTACCTATATTAGCTCTACTTACTTATTTTCTATTTTCTTGTTGCTTTGACATCAGAGGCCTAACCTTGCAATGAGAAGACCCAACTAATTCCTGGGGATAGTAAAGGCTCACCTGCAAACATGCCTTTGATAGACAAACCAACCAATGCTCAGTCCATATACCCCTCAGCCCGAAATTCTGTGGCCCTGTCCTAATCACCCCAGTCAGGAGCTAGATGACTAGGGACCACCTCTATAGCCCAGAGCCCACTGGAATTATTCAAACAATCCAATCTTAAACTGCTTGCCCTGCCTCATGGTTCCTTCCTTTGAGAAGCACAATCAAGTGTTCTGCCATCAATTCCTTTCTCTCTGAACCTGTTTATCTTGCCTTGGTGCTTCCCACTGGTATGCTGATGACTTCTGTGTTTGTATGTGTTACCACACATGATTAAAACAAATCCAGGGCACTATCACAAACCCTCTGTTAATGCTCTGGTAGAATGGTTTTTGTGCACGACTGTTTTAGGGTGAAGACTAAGCTTTGCTCTTCTATGTATCTGCCCCTTCTCATCACAAAACACTTGTAACATAATGACTATATTTTCTAAGTGACTAGAATCTTAGAGGGTAGGTTTATCCCTATGTGGGAAGGAGAAGCCTAGGTCAAGTTTGAGACAGTGACCCTTGGTCTTGATGACGGCAAATTTAGCTTCAGCTAATGAACAATGTGAAGAGTTCCCACAAGGTCACAGATACTTGATGGTACATGTGGACACGTTCCCTCACACCCACCAACCATCCTTTTTAAATTTCCTCAAGAATGTATCCCAGATTTCAGAAGTTTCGGCAGATGGCACAGAGTGAGGACTCTGCCTGTCCAGAGAAAGAGTAGAGGCTTACTGCTTTTTTATATTGTTTCAGACTGGACTAGTAGTAGAAGGGGGACCACTTTCAGTACTTAAATTCTAAATTATTAGCATAAAAATAATTTTTTGCCTCACTGTAATTCTATACCTCCACTTTCATTTCTTTCTGCATTTATTCGTGAAGACTGTGATGGACTGAATGTTAACGTCTCCACAAACCCATATGTGAAAGCCCTAAACCCAAAGGTGGTGGTATTTGGGCATGAGGTGTTTGAGAAATAATTAGACTTAGATGAAGTCATGAGGATGAAGCTCCAGTGATGGGGTTAGTATCCTTGTAAGAAAAGAAAGAGACACCAGAACTCTATCTCTTCATGATGTTGGAATGTAGAGAGAAAGTGTCTATATATAAGCCAGAAAGAGTATCACCAAGAACTAAATCTACCAGGACTTGATCTTGGACTTCCCAGCTTCAAGAACTGTGAGAAATAAGTGTCTATTGCTTAGGCCATCCAGTCTGGATTTTTGTTGTAGCAAAGACAGAGACAAGGCCAGTTATTTAGGAAACGAAGGTCTCCTAAGACGAGACACAGAGCCACCCAACTTCTCCCGTGAACAGGCTTAAGGTTTTAAAAAGCCCTGGTTTCCTCAGCAGGGCATCAAAGCATAGGATGAGAATTTGTGCTTTGGTGTGCTTAGTGGGAAAAATAGGGAAAAAGGTGCCAAAGTTCCTTCCCTAAGTAATCTTCTCCTGAGGTAGCATTGGATCTCGGAAGTCTGGGGCGAGCTCAACTGAAGCATATCTCAGTTGATGCTAGTGTCATATGAGGGCTATCATATCCTATTGGTTGAAGGTGTGGCCTGGTTTCCAGCTCACAAGTCTCCTGCGGAGTTTGGATATGAAAGGCCATTCCCTAGGGATTGAGAAGAGCTTATCTGTTCCCAAATTCCTTGCCAGTTCATTTGCAGAAAGCAGGTATGCTTCATTAGGACTGTGATGGGAAAAGATAAAAAAGCATTGGCTCAATACCTGAGACACATTGAAGGACTTGTGGAAAAAAATTAACAGGTAGTTCAAGTAAATTATGTAGTGGAATATGTACAATAATGTAGTGGAATTGAAGCATTATGCTGGAGCAGTAAAGAATGTAGGATTTGTAATCAATCTGCCAATTTCAAATCCCAATTCTGCCCTTTATTAAATGTAAGACTTCAGGAAATCTATTAAAGTCTAAATTTACTCATTGGCTAATTTTTACTCGAAGATTAAAGAAGATCAAGAAAATATGTGGTACATAGAATGGTTAAGAGAAGGAAATGATAGGAAGCAAAGGAAAAGAAACTTGCCTAGTGACTGACATTTAGTAAAACTTCAATAAATGGCAGCTATACCTGGCACTGGTATAGGATTTGATATCTTGATTGCTCCAAGTGGTATCAATTCACCTTAAAGTTATCACGGAAGGGATTACTTTTCTCCAAATGCAGGTGGTTTTCCTCAGCTTGGATCAAATTCTACAGGAAAGATAAGAGTTCCTTGTCAGCAGTTTAGGATCTGGTTTTGTTACTGCTGTGGCTTGTTTGGGTCACTGCTGTGATGCAGGTTCAACCCCTGGCCCAGGAACTTCTGCATGCTGCATGTGTGGCCAAAAACAATTTACAAGAAAGAAGAAGATAAAAAGATGAACTTTGCGTTTGCTTAGGTGACGGTTTCCAAGAAAAGTGACACACATCTGCCACTAGGATGCACAAACTTGAATGTGAGTATTTTAGGATGGGGGCTGTCATGTTGTGACATTTGATTAACCAACTGAATGGGTGGCCCTTTTAAAGATTTGTTAAGGGTACATTCACAAGAACAGGAAATTCACTACTTCAGTTATAGGACATAAAATCAAACTTGACATTTAATTAATCTTGGGATATCTAAGGAAGTAATGATCTATAGCAACTTTTGATCAGCAAACTTTTTCTGT
Organism: Catagonus wagneri; assembly: GCA_004024745.2. Lineage (NCBI taxonomy): Eukaryota > Metazoa > Chordata > Mammalia > Artiodactyla > Tayassuidae > Catagonus > Catagonus wagneri. The sequence continues at coordinate 2,129,624 of PVHT021183515.1, forward strand.
GAAGGACCAAATAATAAATCTGATTTTGTGAACCTGGCAATAGGTATCTATAACAACTATTCAACTCTGTCACTGTAGTATTAGCCACAGGTAATACATAACTTATGGGTGTGTCTGTGTTTCAATAAACTTTTATTTATAAAACAGATTACAGGTTGAGTTTGGCTCATAGGCTGTAGTTGCCAAGCCCTTATCTGTAGAAACTAAGCCTCTGTATTTGTATATCTGCATCTAAGTAACCACAATGTATGAAAGCTAAGGTATTCAAAAATAGGTTCTTGGGTTGAGATGGATCTGAAAAGAAAAAAAAAAGGTCAGTTAAAGAACCATATTTATGCTACGATATTTTCTTATTTTTTTCTTTTTTTTCTTTCAGTGTGTCATTCATTTGAAAGATTTTATTACTAACAGAAAACCAATGTTTACTGAATCAGCAAACAGTTATTGACCTACTATGTGAAAACCATTTTGTAAGGTCTGCAAATAGAAAAGAAAATCAGGGAAAACTGTATGTTTAGTAAGCTTATAGTTTGTATGTAAGATAGTTATGTAGACAGATTATTGTAGTTTGGTGTAGCGTATTATTATTTTTTTTGTCTTTTTTTTTTTTTTTTTTTGTCTTTCTAGGGCTGCACTCGTGGTATATGGAGATTCCCAGGCTAGGGGTCAAATTGGAACTGTAGGTGCTGGCCTACACCCGAACCACAGCAATGCAGGATCCGAGCCACATCTGCGACCTATACCACAGCTCACGGCAATGCTGGATCATTAACCCGTTGAGCAAGGCCAGGGATCGAACCCATGTCCTCACGGATGCTAGCTGGGTTCATTAACTGCTGAGCCACGACAGGCACTCCAGTGTAGTGTATTGGAATAGAGATGTTTTATACTCCAGTTGAAACACCAGGCCTTACCAGCTCTATTTTCTAGTGTGAAAATGTTTCCTCTTTCTTTCCTGAAGTATTTTCATAGTTTTATAAACATAAGGGTAATTTAAAAATAGCATGGACACACTATCCATAATAAAACTAATAGCAGTGCTCTGTTAATGGTAGTGCTATATTAATTGGGTTGGCTTTGCTGATTTGGTTTGGAAGAGATCATAAATTTGGGTGAAAAAGGATACATTTTGAGGGAAGGAAGCGAAAATTGAAATACCGTTTAGGCATGTATGCTACGTTATTATCTTCATTCTTTTGTATTTAACAGATTAGGGGCAGGGGAGAGAGAGAGATAATTAGCAGTAGTTAGCAACAGTAGTTGACAATTTTTTATTTGCAAAATAGTGCCATTATAAACAAAAATTATCTATTGCTTTCATCATCATTGCATAAAAGAAACACTATTTTCACATCAACCTCAAAATTACCAGGAAACATAGAAATTATCTGGTATAATATAATCCATCTGAAAAATTAATATGTGGTTCTTTTTTCTCTTACGTAAACAGGTGAAAATGTCATCACAGATTGGTATCAATCCACCACAAATCAGATTTGGGAACTCCTGGGCTGGATTTCGAATGTGGACAGAATCTGGATAGTCTCCATCCACATGGCAATGTCTTATAGGGCATTCAGCAACCTTTCCCAGCCCTGGTTCAGAAAGGGCCTCTTCAGTGCGTTTTTGGTAATAGACCTGGCTAGAAGGGTTGAGACGTAATAAGTGAAGATAGTGTTTATAATGCACGGGGTTGAGTCCTTGCACCCACAGCATATGGAGGTTCCCAAGCTAGGGGTCAAATCGGAGCTACAGCTGCTGGCTTGCACTACCGCCAAAGCAAGGCAGGATCTGAACCTCATCTGTGACCTACACTACAGTTTATGGCAATGCTGGATCCTTAAGCCACAGCAATGCCAGGGATCAAACCCACAACGTCATGGTTCCTAATTGGATTCGTTTCCGCTGCACCATGACGGGAACTCCCAGATCCCTAGTTTTAACTTCCATTGCCTTTGCTGCTGCCACAGCATAACTTTTTTTTTTTTTTTTTGCTTTTTAGGGCCTCACCCGCGCCATATGGAGGTTCCCAGGCTAGGGGTCTAATTGGAGCTGTAGCTGCCGGCCTTCGCCACAGCCACAGCAACGCGGGATCCGAGCCACGTCTGCGACCTACACCACAGCTCACGGCAACACCAGATCCTTAACCCACTGAACAAGGCCAGGGATTGAACCTGCAACCTCATGATTCCTAGTTGGATTTCTTAACCATTGAGCCATGACGGGAACTCCCCACAGCATAGCTTTTGAAACCAGTGCCTCCTAACTGAGTGGGAGTCTTATCTGCGTGTTTGCTGCCACAATGATTCCTCATGCAGACAACATGGTGTTTTTAAGGGAGACTGATAGGAGCCCATCCTTTTGGCTAAGGATACTCCTTAGTTTAGAAGCTCAGACCAGACCAAGCCATTATCCTTAAAGCATTGTTCTCCATGTCACGGTGGCTGGTTAGAAAGTGGTGTGAGACGCAGTCCCACGTGCCAGAACCAGACCTCTTTGTACAACTGACTACACCACAGTGCTGAGCCTGAATCACCTGCCAGATCCTCCCCTCTTGATGGATTAAACTTGGACACCACTAATGTTCTTAAACTCCAAAGCATCTTGGTCAAAAGTATCTCAATTCATCAAAGATATTCTGACGACACTGGTCTTCAGAATGAATGCGGCCAGGATCCTTAGTTTTTCCTTCTACTTGATCCCCTAATCCTTACATAAGATATAACTGCCATCTTTCTCAGAGAGGGACCTTGTATATCCAAAACAGCATTTTTCAAGGCACAAATGGTTCCTTTTCACCCTTCAGCACAGCAGCAATTGCCAAATTAACTTATATCTGTGTAATGAAGGGGGGCAAATTCAGACATGACACAGAACCATAAGATTTGCTTTGAGGTGACTTTCTGTCATACCTTGACAGAAGAATATCAGGCAGTCTTTAAATTTAAATAACAACTCTTTTCACTTTAGTTCCACTTAGCTTGATCCCTTGTTAGGTTGGTTTATTAGTCAACAAAAATGTAAGCCTGTTATTCACATTTTCATTTAATGATATAATTTTTAATGAGTGTATATAATTGTCCTCTCACTTGACTCTAGCTTCATACTTTTAAATGTGGCTCTTGCTGCCTTAAAATGTTCACTTATAAGCTGAAACAATGGTTGATAACCACGGTTTAATAATTTTTGAAAGAGCTTTGAGATCTTCAGTTTAACAAGTGAGCAGAAATCCAGGCGATTATTTCCTTTGCAGTTTAAAAAAAATGCCAACACAGTCCATTTATTTATTTTATTTTATTGACTACACAAAAAGCAATGCTTCTGTGTGGTCAGTGAAGAATTTTCTGTAGGATTTGAACAAAGATTTAGGTTGTAAGACTTGTATGTTCTCCATTACCGATTCAATTCACTTTCAAGGCATCAGTATTTCTCCATTCCTTTCTAGCTTCTTAGGACATTACAAGAAGAAAGACACAGTGAGAGGATGTGGAAACAATGGAATATATGGGTCACAAAAGTAAAATATGCCTACTTCATAGGATGAAAGAGAAGGAAATAAAATTTCACCAAAAGTTAAAACAGTAATCAGAGAGCAGCTCTTCAGAAGCAAGAGATAAAAGGAAATGGCAGAAAGGCCAAGGGAAGCTGAGTGCTGGGAACTGGCAGAAGGGCTTGAAGCCTCGGAGTGATTGGCTCAAAGAGAGTGCAACATTAAAGAAGGCTTTGAAAACACCTCAAACGCAGAATGAAAAAGGCTAGTTAAGTGGGGATTACTTTGTCTTGAGGAAGGACATGTTTTATTTATGTCTATATAAACAGATATAAAAAGTTATATCGCTTCGCTTGTTTCTTTTTCTTGTTAGGAACAGCACTCTTTTGTACAGATGGTCCCTGGGCTTGACTTCAGCCGTTCGGATGGTATGACACTCATTTAGTTGAAAGAAGTTCTTGAAGGATAAAGCAAGAAAGATGGTATTCAGGGTGCTTTGAAAAGAATGGTCATTAATCCATTTACCTATACACTGTGGAGCTGGGGTAAATGTCGCAGGTAAATTAAAGGAAGGATCCACGTAATATCAATAAATTTGAGCTAGAAAATGGGAGAATTGGGAAGAGATGAGTAATGGAATCAAATATGAAATTTCCCCCTTCCCTCCCAACTTAATTTTTATAAAGTATGGTTGATTTACAGCATTGTGCCAATTTCTGCTGCACAGCAGTGACTCAGTTATACAGATACATAAATATATACATATACGTGTATATGTACACACACACATTCTTTTTTATATTCTTATCCATCATCGTCTATCGCAGGAGATTGCATATAGTTCCCTGTGCCTACTAGTTCCAGTAGGACCTTATTGTTTATCCTTCCTAAAAGTAATAGTTTGCATCTACTAACCCAAAGTCCCAGTCCATCCCTCTCCCTCCCCTCTCACTCTGGGCAACCACAAGTCTTTTCTCTTTTCTATGAATCTGTTTCTATTTGTAGATCAGTTCATTTCTGCCATATTTTAGATTCCACATGTAAGTGATATAATATTGTAATTGTCTTTTTCTTTCTGACTTACTTCACTTAGTATGATGATATCTAGTCGCATCCATGTTGCTGCAGATGGTATTATCTTGTTCTTTTTAATGGCTGAGTAGTATTCCATTGTATATATATATATATATACCACATCTTCTTATTTTATTCATCTGTCAATGGACATTTAGCTTGTTTCCCTGTCCTGGCTATTGTCAATCGTGCTGCTATGAATGTAGGGGTGTATATGTCTTTCTGAATTATAGTTTAGTCCAGATATATTCCTAGGAGTTGGATTGCTGGATCATGTGGTAATTATACAACTTAACTTTTAAGTTTATCTTTCTTGTGTGCTTCCAAAAGACTCAGTAATTGTTTCTAATATATTCCTTAAGTGGAATTGTCTTCCTGATTCTTGTTCCTGCTGGCTGTATTGCAAGAGGGATTAAACACTGGGTCCTAAAATATACCTTCCTTGATTCCCATCCTTAAATATAAGTCCTTAGAAAACTTAGAAGATGCGTGTGCATGTGTTCTTTACTGCAGTGTAAAAGCTCCATCCAGTTACTTTTCTTAACCAAGGGTCTCTTTCTGGCTAGTTGGTATTGGTACATGTTCCTACCTCAATAGTTTTCACAGAGATTCAATCTCATAAATCAATACAATTACTACTCCTATCCATTACAACCACTACAGTTATTGTTTCTACCATGATGGCCACTGTTACCATTAGCTGACATTTATCAAGCACTTGCTATGTGTTAAGCAACATATTTAACCTTTTCTAGGCATTATCTCATTAAGCTTTACAATAAACCCCTAAGATAGATGTGCAGATTTATATAGCAAGAAACTCTCAGAGCAAGAACTCAGGCTTTGATCTGATCTTTCACTATATTTACTCTGCCTTGTTATTGGATGTCTTGGGTATCTTTCTGTTGGTACTGCCTGAGCTCTTTCTCCTAAACCATTACTCCCTTACTGCTTCCATCAGCACGTTGCTCTCTCTGAGAGGAGTATTCCACTCAGTTCTGAAGACTTGCGGGTGGGGGTTTTTATTTAGCTGGAGTTGTCCCCCTCTGTGGCTGAAGGACATGTGTTTTGAGTATCTGTGCAACGCTATTATGGCATGTTCCTCTCTCATTTCAGCGTGCTTCTAGGATTCTACTGTGGTTCTGTGATTCTGGTGGGTACCCCAGGTCAACCTTGCTCTGTGGTCTCTAGCTCTTCTCCACTCTAAGTTGGTCAGCATTTCCTAGAAGACCTGCCACCTTCTTTGCCAAAATAATGTTCTCTTCCTGCTAGAAGTCAGCAGTCTTTCCTTACCTTTGTCACCCAACTTTCTTTCCCTAAGGTGCTCTGACTTCTTTTCCATTTTTGGCATAGTGGTGATTGGAAGATGGGGGGTATGAGGAATGGAGTGCTCTACTTAAGACACACCATGTGCAGTCTAACAGTGCCTCTGCCACCTGGACTCCCCGGGCTTGCACAGGTAGATCTCGGTGTCAGGGATTTCCTCAGCTCCTGCAGGGACGTGTTCCATTCTCTGTAGGCACTCTGTACAGAGTAACTGATTCAACAGCCACTAGTCATAGCCAGTCATTATCTTTGAATCCAGCACACCAACTCACTGCTCATTGGGCAGAGGACAACGTTACCCATCTGCATCTTCCTCATGGTGTTCCCTTCTCCAGGTACTTGACCAAGTAAAAAGTAATGGCGTCCCTTCAGGAGGTGTGCTTTCTCTTGGGGTGAACAATTGCATTAAAATTTGCTTGTAAACCTGTGAAATCCCAGCTCTTAGCCACTGTGGGAGACACTAGTTAGTTGTGCATCAAACTGATTTCCTTTTTCTGCAGGAGCCATGGCTAGACTACCTTTTCAGCCTCCCTTGTTTGAACATGTAGATGAGGACTAGTCAGTGCAATGAAGACAGAAATGATGTGCCTCACCCACCCATAAAATCGCCAGTGCATCTTCTCTCTCTTCCGTCATCACTTGTATAGCTCCCGAGTCCTTATGGGATAGCAGAGCCCTCAGATACAAGGAGTCTGGGTCTCTAAGTGAACTCTTTCATCTCCATTAGGCTTCAATGCACCAGAACAATAGAAAGAAGAAATGAATCCTTATTGTGTTCAATTACTGAGAGTGGAGTTCTTCGTTACAGTAGCTGCTATGACTTATCCAAAGGAATACATCATTGTAATTGGTCCTCCTTTCATCCTCACACTTTTTTTTTTTTTTTTTTTTTTTTTACTTTTTAGGGCCACACTTATGGCATAGGCGTTGAATTGGAGCTATAGCAACACAAGATCCTAGATCCAAGCTGGGTCTGCGACCTACACTAAAACTCACAGCGGTGCCCAATCCCTAACCCACTGAGCAGGGCCAGTGATCAAACCTGCATCTTTATGGATACTAGTTGGATTCGTTACCACTAAGCCATGATAGGAACTCATCCGCACGCATTTTTTTTTTTTTTTACTAGCTTGACAGTTTTTTTTTTTTTTGCATTATAGCTAGTTTAATGCGAAATTCTGTCAAATTTTCCAACTGCACTGCATGGTGAGCCAGTTACATGTACATATATGGATTTGTCACATGTGATTAGACATAGTTCCCTGTACTATACAGCTGGATCTCCTTGCTTTTCCATCACCGAAGCACCAGTTAACCCCATTCCCTCCTACCCCCTCCCCCACCCCCTTGGCAACCACAAGTCTGTTCCCCAAGTTCGTGATTTTCTTTTCTGTTGAGAGGTTCATTTGTGCAGTATATTAGACTCTAGTTATAACGGATATCATACGGCATCTGTCTTTCTCCTTCTGACTTGCTTCACTCAGTATGAGGGTCTCTAATCCTCACACATTTTAATACAAGCTTTGGATCTGATCAGGATGGAAATAATAGCATAAGGAAATGAAAGAAGGGGTGTGGAAAGGAGGAAAGAAGGAAATGAGGGAGGGGGAAATGACAAAGTGAAGGAGGGAAGGAAGGAGGAGCAGTATTTAAATACAGCTTTTTGAGGAGAAAAAGACTTACAGTTATGCTAGTCCCAGTTCTGGCTACACAGTCCCGGTCTTGTTTGTACCCATTATGGTTTATGGCTCGCTGCTGGGGATACCACCCAACCGACAGATACACACGGACTGTTTTCCGGTACCACCAAGCAGTTCTTCAGTTCTCAGTGGACACTGACCGAGTGTCCTACAAACTTAACTCAGTTCAGACCGGAGACAGTGTCAGATCCCACAGGTCAAGTTTCTTCCCACTGCAAACAAGTCCACGTTTTCACTTGCACTCCTATTCGACTGTCTATCAACCAGAGGTTCCTTTGATCCCCTCCTCGGGTTTGATATTTGTTAGGATGGCTCGCAAAGCTCAGGGGAACATTTGCATTTACTGTTTTATTACAAAGGCTATTATCGAGGATACAGATATACAGCCAGGTAAAGAAGGACACAAGACAATGCCTGGAACATTTCCAAGTGGAAAAGCTCTGTCTCTCAGAAACTGGGGTGTTTTATCCCTTGAGCATGTGAATGTGTTCATGAACTCGGAAGTTCATCAAATCTTATGGTTCAAGAGTTTTCATAGAGCTTAATCTTACAGCCAGAGTTCCTACAGTGGCTCAGTGGTTAACGAACCCGACTAGTATCCATGAGGACACAGGTTCAATCCCTGGCCTTGCTCAGTGGGTTAAGGATCTGGTGTTGCCGTGAGCTGTGGAGTAGGTTGCAGACATTGCTTGGATCTGGCATTGCTGTGGCTGTGACATAGGCCAGCTGGCAGCTACAGCTCGGATTCAACCCCGAGCCTGGAAATCTCCATATGCTGCGAGTGTGGACCTAAAAAGACAAAACAAAAAACAACAAAAAAACAAACCTTACAGCCTATTCCCCATTTCCCTTTCCAGAGGTTGGTGGGTGTGGCTAAAAGCTCTAATCTTCTGCTCACTGGATCTTCCTTGTGACCGGTCCTACCCTAATGCTATCTAGGGGCCCCACTCTAAGTCACTTCACTTGTCTAAACTCTGGTGTGCTCGGAAAGGGCTCCTTATGCATAACAAAAGACAACGCTGTCACTCAGGAAAGTCTAGCGATTTTTAGGAGCTTCGTGCCAGGAACTGAGGACAAAAATGAAATGTATGTCTTAAAATACCAGAGGTCACCATTTTTGGAATACCTCCTCTGGCTTTGAGCCCTCCCCTTTTTTCCCTTTCTCTCTCTCTCTCTCTCTTTTTTTTTTGCTTTTTATGGCTGCTCCTGTGGCACACAGAAATTCCCAGGCTAGGGGTCGAACTGAAGCTGCAACTGCTGGTCGATGCCACAGCCACAGCAAGGCCCGGTACAAGCCGTGTCTTTGACCTACACCACAACTCACAACAATGCTGGATCCTTAACCCACAGAGTGAGGCCAGGGACCGAACCCACATTCTCATGAATTCTAGTCGGGTTCTTAACCTGCTGATCCATGACAGGAACTCCTGGCTTTTGAGCGCTTATTTCTTCCTGCTGTCACTTTGCTCCCCATTCCTCTAGGGACATATTTTCTTCTTCTTCTTTTTTTAGTATAAATTTTACCTTTCCCTTAATGTCCAACTCAAATCCTCTCCACTTTAGTCACATTCACTTTAATCTTTAGAAATGATTTCGATATACAGTGGCATTTATAATCTCACATTTTGTCTTTCCTTAGTCATTTTGTCAGTTAGCCATGTATTACATTGCCTGATATTATCCTTATTTCTATGTATATAATTTGTGTATCTAGATTGCAAGCTTCTCGGGGACTATGGTGTGCGTCGTTCTTCACTCATAGGGTTCTCAGGCATAATGTGGGCGCTAGACAATTAGCAGGTTTCCATTATTATTATTAGAGGACAGGTTCCTATTAGGAGTATGTTTACATGTTTATGAAAATTAAATACTAGATGATGGTTTATAATGGTGAAGGAACTCTGAACAGCATTCTTCTGATACCTGTATGTCTCTTCATTGTTTGATCACAGGCTTCCTGTTTTTGGTAATTGATAAATGGCCTGTTTTATATCACCTGGGTCCAGGTCTCCATCCTATCCTACCTAACATGGACATCCAGAGGTATAGGTTTCTGAAAACTCTCTTCAATATTATCATCACAGTAAGAAAGAAAACTTCCTAGCTCTGCTTGCCCCGTTGCTTTATTAGTCTTCCAGTGGAAGCTGTTTATAGGTCAATGGAGTAGAAGAAAAAGCAAGACCCCAGAAAAGAGAAGTAACCAGGAGCTAGAGGGTATCTGGGGAAAAGGAATGGAGAGTGTAGTTGAAACTTGGCCGCCTGGCCAGCTAGGTCCATGAGGGTGATAGGATTTCGAAGGCGCGGACAATTCTGGGGCTTTCTTTAACTTAAAGGCAGAAAACATCTGGCCAAAAGTGCTATTTCAATTTAAATGTGTGAATGGGAGACATTATGTCCACATCATATTAATTTGGGCTATGCAAAGAAGAACTGAAAGAGTCCCATTTTCTCTTTGGACACCCCTGCGTTTCTTAATCTATTTTTAGCTTTGGTCCTTTCAGCTCTGCCAGGAGCTGCCTTGAGACTCAGTCTATGGAAATGTGCTGGGCTCTGAGCTGAGCCGTAAAGAATGAAGGCGAAGCTTTGAGCTGCTAGATTCATGGCTGCGGTTTTTACACTCACATAAAATATGAATCTCAGTTGTATACAAAGCTGAACCCATCGTGCCAAAAGGATCCCAGTCAAGCAGGCCTGTAAAATGAAATCCTCTTGGACTAATTTAAGGAGACTTGAGTGATATAAATTGTGGCCTGTTCAAATGCAGGAAACAAAAAAAAAAAATTCCAACGTGAATACATGCTTCTCTCTTGGTGCTGTTGGCTGCCCCGGCGTGTGAGCGATGGGAACAAAAAACAGACCCAGAAGTTAGAGCTCGATTCATTTTCCAAATAACTCTGCAGCTCCCTGTCTATACGGGTCTTGCGGGCCTAATGAAACCCTCTTCCGTGAGAATTTAATACAGAGATAAACTTTTCAATAAATAAATGGAGCTGAGTTGACTCAACTCTAATGCCTTTCAATGTGGTATCGCCCCTTCTCTGGAATTGGTATGCATAGAAGGAAAAGGCTCGTAAAACCATTGCCGATAAAAGAATTAATTCGCACAGGACACTGAGCCGGAACCTCTGCCTATCAGACTAAGATTTCTCTATTTCATTCGATTTTTCACTAACCGTCTTAGAGGTCTTTTGTTATCTTACTAGGTACAAACGCTCAAGGTCCCTCTGACCTTCTTAAGCAGGCACTTAAATGGCTATTAGAGCAATTAAATACAGTTGTATTTAAAAAGATTTCAATATCTGCTGAGGCGATTTCAGAAGATGCATTGCAGGTCATATGTGTAACCTTGAGGATGAGTTTCATTGGCAGCAACTTCAAGCTCTTATCTTCTGTGAGAAATTAACTTGTTAGGATTTGCGAAGTACATCATCTTCCATACGCTGGGAGAGAGGATCTGCTCTTTTCTGTATAAAGAAAATAATCTCCATGACTGCCTCTTAGTAAGTTTTTAGGGAAAGGTACTTCCATCAAGTCACCAATGTATTCATTAATTTTTTTTTTCAATTCAAAGACTTTAACAAATATTTTTTTAAGCATCAGCCAGGATTCTGGGTGTTCATCATATTCCAGACTATGATTCTTTACTGGGTAAATCAATTAACGTGAGAAGAAGAACAGCACAGTCACGAATATTTTATCAAAAATTAGGTTTCTACTTTCTTGTGGTACACAGGAGAGTCTTAGAAGTCAAAACAGGCTTTTCTTTTCAATTTCAAAAGCAGCGCAAAAACCTACAACTTTGTGAAAATTGACGTGGCTTATTTTTTTTTTTTTCAAATGTTGGTTAAATCCCTCTCTTCCAACCTCACATGGTTATAAGAGAAAAGATTAATGTTGTCCTCAATTACGTAAGTGGCTCCTAAGTATTAGAAGTGTAAGAGAAAGTAGACCTCTCAAGAGCTGCTTTATGAAACACTGAAAATATGTTTTATATAAATATAATACAAAAATTTTCCAACACAATATATAAACACTTGCTTTTTTTTTTGGGTGTCTAAGGGAACAATTTACCAAAAGAAAATGTGAATCTCCAGTGTACAGTCGCAATATTGTTACCACATAAAGATAGTTTAGTAAGCCAAATACAAATTTTCAGAAGCTATTTTCTATTGAGACATGTGCTCTGGAAATTCAAAAAAGCATTCTGAATAGAGCCTCTAAAATAGAGACAATAATTTTTCTCTTTGAGAGTCTCTCTCCAGATGTCAAAAGTTTTGTGTCTCCTCTAGAGTTTCTCTGTTTATAATACGTATAAGAAAAGATTTTATTTTTCTAATACACTTAAAACTTACCTCTAGTGGTTACTACTTTTGTAAGTTTATTCTAATAGGACCTTTTACAGAAACGATGGGCCTTAGTTCTGATTGAAGTTCAGAGTGTCAGGCCTGGCAGCTTGCTATAAGCTTCGGGGCAAAGCCAGGCTTATTCTGGGGCAGAAATAGGTGCCTGCCTCCCCGAGTGATCAGAGGCGTGCTGAGGTCTGATAACCTAGAGCCTTCTCCCGTCAGCCTAATATCACTGCTGAGTTTGGGTCCTAGTGTTAAGGATTTCTTTTTATGCTTTACCCAGAGATAGCCATAGATTTCATTTTCCAAAGTTGGCAGTGGTTTCTGGGACTGCATCTTTAAGATTGTTTAAACTGCTAAAAAGATGAGCGGAAAAGTGTAATACAATTGTTTAACAGTGTCTGTCATGTGTCAGGGCTAGATTGTATCTGACAACTTTGCAGGTTATTAATTTGGCCTATAAAGCATAAATGCCTCCTAGAAGGATACTTAATATGCCTTTTATTTAGTCTATGGAAACCCTTTTTATTTGGGTAAGTGTGTGTGTACATATATACATACATATGTATACCCATACACACATAAGTATACACGCATGCATATGTATGTATACATGCATTAGCATACATATATAATTACAGATATCAGGAATCTGTAAATATATCTATATTTTTACACAGATTGTGAGTACAGAGTTCAATGAAATTTTACAAAGTGAACATAATAGTATAACCATCACTCAGATGGAATATTAGAATAGAAATATAATATTACCGTACCTTAGAAGCCTTCATAGTCATTATTTACTCCCCTCAATGACAACATATTTTGACTTCTAACCCACAGATTAGATTTGTCTGCTTTGAAATTTACATTAATGAAATCATACAGTATGTCTTTTGTGTATGCCTCTTTAACTCAACATTATGCTTTAAGATTGACTCATGCTGAGGCACATAGCAATGGTTTATTTTCATTGCTGTATAATATTTCATTTTATGATTATGCCACCATGTATTGTCGCATTTTACTGCTAATTATCATTTGGGCTGTTTCTAGTTTTGGGTTATTAACACTGCTGTGAACATTCTATGCATGTCTTACAGCATATACGCCTACATTTCTGTTGGGTATAGGCTTAAAAGTGCAATTTCTTGGTATTAGAGGACGCATGCATTCAGTTTTAATAAATACCGCTCAATGGCTTTCTAAAGTATTTGTGTGAATTTATACAATCATTAGAAGCTTAGGAGTTTTCTAGATACTCCCCCTCCAGTCCAACACCTTGTACTGTCATTTTGTAAGTTTGTGGGAGAACTGGTGGGTATGTAGCAGAATCTCACTGTGGCTTTAAATAGCATTTTCTGATTATTAATGATAGTGAGCAACTTTTCTAATACTTATTAGTCCCTTGATATCCCTTTTTTGTGAAATATCTCTTCAAGTCTATTGCCAGTTTTTTGCTATCGAGTGGATCATCTTTTCTATATCCATCATAGGAATTTAAAAATACATTCTAGGTACAAGTGCTTTGTCAGATACATGTATTTCAACAATTTTCTCTCAGGGTGTTTAGCAGTGTATTTTAGAAAACAGAAGTACCTAATTTTAATGAAGTTTATTATTCTTTATAATTAATAATTTTTGTCCTGATTTGGGCACTTTTGCTTATTCCAAACATGAAGGTGTTCATATTTAGATTTATAGGCCACCTAGAATTGGTTGTTGTGCATAATGTGAGGTAGAGGAAGATTCAACAATGAATATATAATTTAGTGAGCATTTTTTTATTGAAAATATCCTTGCTCATTGAATAGCAGTGGCCCCTTGGTCCTGAGTCACAGTATTTAAGTCCCTTTCTGTTTTGTATCCTAAATTCTACTGGTTTATTGTCTATCTTTGCACCAACACCACTTATGGCAGCTTTGTCTTATCTTGATATCTAATAGTATAATTCTTCCAACTGTTTCCTTTAGGATTATTATATTTATTATCAATTCTACATTTTAATACACATTTTAGAATCAGCTTGTCAATTTCCATATTAACATTTTCACACAGACACACAGAGTCTCCTAGGAATTTTATTTGAATGGCATTGACTCAATAGATAAATATGGGGAGAGTTGATATTTTTATTATATTGGATTTTTTCATGGATTCATGAATGTGGCCTATTTTATCACTAATTCAGATATGTTTCATTTGTTTAAAAATAGCTTATAGTCGTCTATATAAAGATCTTATATATTTTTATTAAATGTATTTCTAGACTTTCATTGGTTTTAGATACTACTGAAATGGTGGTTTAAAAATTTTCACTTTCTTTTTTGTTTCTAGATATAGAAATAAAATTAGTATTTATATATTGACTTTGCTAAATTGATTTATTAGTTTTTACATAAGGTAAAATATTATCTTCAGGTAATGATTTTTCTATTTTTTCCATCCTGATTTTAGTCATTTTTTCTTCATTGGGCTAGCAAAGACCTCTAGCACAATGATAAGCAGGACTGGTGAACATCTTTGTTTTGAAATACTTTTAATATTTCATCAAGAAGATATCTACTGTTGGCTTTTTTGTGCATATGTCATCAGAGTACAGAATTTCCTGCTATTTTTAATTTGTCAAAAGTTTCTTTTTTTCTTTTTAAAATTATGCTTAGGTGTTTTATTTTATCAAATGCATTTCTCCAAATACTGAGGAAATCATATGATTTTTCCCTTTATTTTGACGATGTGAATGATATTCTTTTCTAAAAGTTTGATCAATCATAGAGTTTTAGAATAAATAAAACTGGGTCAGTTTTCTGACCTTTTCTATACTTTTGGATTTGACTGTATTTTATGTAGGGTGTTTTATATCTACTTTTAAAACAGCTATTGGCCTATTTTGTAATTGAAATTTTCCTTTCCTGTAAGGTTCTTGTCTAGTTTTGGTGTCAAGAAACAATAGGATAAGTTAATTGTTAAGTGCTTTTTCTTTTTATTTTCTCAGGAAACTATTTTAAAAAAATATATAGTAAAATTCATATGTATGTTTTACTTTAATGCTTAGTAGAACTCACCAAAGGGCCATGTGGACCTGAAGTTTCCTTTATGAGTATGGAGTTGTATTTTTCAAACATTTTATCTAGTTCATTCAAAATTTTCAAGTTTATTAGCATAGAATTCTTCGTAATATTCACTTATTATTTCTAAATGTCTGTAAAACCTATAGAACATATGATATTCCTACCTTTTCATTCCTAATACTGGTAGTTTATGTCTTTCTTTTTGTTTTTTCTTGATTCATCTTGCTAAGGGCTTATCAATTTTATTAATTTTTTTTGAAACTTTGCTCTTGATTTTCTCCAGTGAACTTAAAACTTTTTCATTGATTTATGCTATTTTCTTATTTACAGATTTTTAATCTGCTCTTTTTTTCTGTAAGTTCCTTGAGATTGATACTTAGGTCAGGTATTTTTTTCTCTTACATATGTGTGTAAGGGCTTATTAAATTTCCATCAAGCTTAGTTCTAAATTCATCCCATAAAATTTGATTTGTTATGTTTTTACTTTCTTTCAGCTCAAAATATTTTTTAATTTCCTTTAGGATTTCTATTTTGACCCATGGGTTAGTAGGAATATATTGCCTCATTTACAAACATTTGGGGATTTTTGTTTTGTTTTTATTTCAAGTTTAATTCCACTGCTGCCAGAGAATACACTAGTACACTAGGTATGATTTCAGTACTTTGAAATTTTTTGAAGCTTGCCTTATAGTATGCTCAGTTTTGGTTCATGTTCAGTTTGCACTTGAAAATAGTATCTTTCATGCAGGTGTTGGAGGCTGGAGTCTGTTATAAAGTCAATTAGGTTAAGTTGGTTAATCATGCTTTTAAAAACAAGCAGGGCACACAAGCTTTTCTGTGTCCCCCATTTCTTGTTTTTAGGGAATAAACTTCAGCCTCTCTGACCTTTCCTGAGTTCCAAAGGGCATTTTCAAACATTTGCTAATCAGGGAAGTGAGGGGATTCAGACACCAGAGAGGAGCAATCAAGAAACAATAATGCAGATTTGGGGCAGTATCTTGGTTCTGCTTCAAGGAATATAGACAACATCTTTGAGTTCCTCTGCAGAACTAAAACCCCCAACAAATGGAAGATGTTAATGAAGCGTTCTTTCTTCCAGAAAGAAGATCGCCAGACCACTGAACACCAGCTTTGAAAACAATGCAAATTTGCCTCTACCCCGATCCTTATCTGTGGCCCTATTTTTCACTCACAAAACTATAAAACCACCTCCCAATCTCTCCTAAGGGGGGCATAGTCTTTGAGGCATAAGCCTGCTGTTGACCCTCCTTTGCCTGGAAAAGCAATAAAGCTATTTTTTTCTCCTTGGCCCAAAACTCCGTCTCCACATTTCTATTCAGCACTGGCGTTGGGGAAAATGACTCTGGCTGGGATCATCAGTGTCAGAAAGTGAGACACATGAACATGGAGAGATCTCAACGAGGCTCTTTACTTCTGCAGAAGGACACGAGTTCTCAAAACGTGCATGCAAAAGACGGAAGATGCCTCCTGTTTATCCCCAACGCAGGTGGTACACCTCTCCCCTTCTCATGGGTCAGGTCAGGGCGCATATTCTTCTTGGTTGGCTAATTTGAAAGAAATTGTTACTGGGACAAAAGGGAAAGAGGGGAGGGGTGCAGCAGGGTGTCTTGGACAAAGCGGGAACAAAATGGAGTAACCAAGACTTTCTTTGATAGAAAAAACATATGTTAATTCTCACACTGGTGAGCAGAGGCCAAGTTCTGGTAACATTTTCAAATAGTTTATTCTTCTAGTGATTTTTGGTCTGATTTTTAATCAGTCACTATAAGAAGAATTACAAACTCCAACTATGACTGTAGATTTATTTTTGTCCCATTTCTATGGTATTTCCCTTGCATTATTTCCCATGTTAAATGTTGCCCTCCCCCCCCCCTTTTTTTTAGGGCTGCACCTGGAAGTTCCTGGGCTAGGAGTGGAACTGGAGCTGCCACTGCCGCCCTACACCACAGCCTACACAACGAGGTATCTGAGCCATGTCTGTGACCTACACCACAGCTCATGGCAATGCTGGATCCTTAACCTGCTGAATGAAGCCAGGAATTGAACCGGCATCCTCATGGATACTAGTCAGATTCTTAACCCACTGAGTCATGATGGGCACTCCCTCTTTTCCTTTTTCGACCAGATGAGGTAGTTATTTGTCTACTTTACTGTTTTAAAAGTTTGAATTTAATTTTTATTTAAATCTAGTATTTTTCTATTATCTTATCACTTTATTAATCTATTACCTTATTAATTCCAATTTTCTCTTTATTTTCTCCTGTCCTGTGTGTGTATGTGTGTGTGTGTGTTTGTGCATATGTGTGTGTGTGTTGTGTGTGTTTGGTACGTTTTGTTTTTTTTCTAACTCCTTGAGCTGGGAATTTATTTACTTTTATTCTTTATATATATATGTGAATATATAGCTATGTCTATATAAATATAGATGTTTAAGGTTATAGATTTTTTCTGGACACTGCTTAAAATATGTCCCACAAAATCTTTCTGGCCATGCCTGCTGCATGCACAACTTCCTGGGCAAGGGACTTCCACAAAAATCTGTTTTATAGTGTTTTATTATTTTTTTTCAGATATTCTGTAATTTCATTCTGTATTTTCACTCTCATCCAAGAGTTATTTAATGTAAGGTTTTAAATTAACTATCAATAAGTAAATTTTAAAAATTTTGTTACTAAGTCCTAGTTTTATTGCACTGTGATCAGATAGTGTTAATTGTGATACTTCTAGATTATAAAAATTATTATTTTCTTCTTGAACTCATGCACAAACAGTCTTCATGAATGTTCACCTTAAAAGAAAGTGAAATAGTCATCACCAGGGTAGAACTTTTGAAAAAAAATATTGTATTATAGGTAATATTTTTTTATTCATGAGATTTACTTATTGACGATATCATTAGATTCTCTATAACCTCAATTTTTGTTTACTTAATCTGCTTTGTACTGAGAGTATGTTAAAGCTTCCTATTTTGTTTCTGTGTTTCTGTGCATCTAATTTAGTTTTTTCTTCATATAATTGGCTGCTGTGTTATTTGCTGTAGATGTTTATAATTCTTATACCTCTGTGTGAATCTTGCCTTTAATTTTTTTTTAAAAAGTGTCATTCCTTGTTATGTTTCAGTGATGTTGGTCTGAATCTGCTTTGCTTGATATCAGTAATGCTGCATTTGTTTCTCTGCTGTTTCCATTAGTTTATACCTTTGTGAACTGGAGATTGGCACTTGCCATCTGCCCCTATATGGATTGAATCATGAGCCAGCCGCTGTGCAGCTGCTGACCCTCAACACTCCCTGAAAGAGCTCAGGGTGGAGATCAAGTGTGCTCTGGGGAAACTGGGAAAACAGGTCTTGAGATAGTAAGATATTTTCAGAAGATTTTATGATCCCAACTTTTGTATTTCCTAGTATCTAGAAAAGCACTAAAATCCTTCATGGTGACATCTGCTCCTCGTGACCAGCAGTAACATTCACCAGACGAGCAGCAACCTTCCGTAAAAATGTGTGCTTGGCTGCAGGTACCTCCCCCTTCACCAAAATCACATATATACTGACATCCCCCTACGTCTTTGGAGTGGGATTTTCAAATTCTCTGAAATTCTGCCTCCTGAGCTATAGTCCTCATTTTGCCCCAAATAAAATTTGACTCTCAGCTTTTAAGTTGTGTATATATTTTTAAATCAACACCTTTGTCCATTCCTTTAATTTAAGCAACTCTGATTCATTCTGTTTTGGGCATATTTTGCACATACAGAAAATAATTGGTCTTTATCAGCTAAGTTAAAAATCCTGGAGTTCCCTCGAGTTTAGTATCAGCTAACTTAAAAATCCACTGTGGCTCATATTTTGTCCTTTTACTATGACATCTTATATTCTGAGCCAGGTATGTTTAGTTGGGACGGGAAGTGGAGAATAGTCCAGAAGACAAGGCAGTACTTTGAGAAGGTAGACATCAGCAGGTACACAGGCTGTCAGCAGAAAAATATACCTGCTGAAAACTATTATTTATAGAATGAGTAAACAGCAATGTCCTACTGAATAGCACAGGAAACTATTTTCAAAATCCAGTGATAAACCATAATGGAAAATGATATAACAAGAATGTATATATATATGTAAACTCAATAACTTTGTTCTAAAGTAGAAATAAACACAACATTGTAAAATATTTAAAAAAGAAAATATTGCTGAATCCAACAGTGCATTTACTTTCACTTTCTGAAAGTTAGACAAAAAGAAAAAAAAGAAGGTCGAGATAAAGGCTGAAAATGAATCTGGATAAAGCGTGCTATAGATGATCTCATGGGATTTACTAAAATCTATGTTTTGTTTCTCTGCTTTTTTTCCTTAGACTCTAATTGTAGACCTCGTATTAGCATGCTCCAGTATCCTAAATCAAAGATTATCGCAAAAGTCACAATTAAGTTCTTAGCATGATATCTAGTATAATGGCACATGTTCACTAAATATTTGACAAATGGACACAGGAATAATTGGGTCAAACCTGTAGATTCTAGAAGAGGCTGTTTTCCTTCATGTACAGGCAGAATATAAAGGCCCTCAAGGAACGAAATGCCTTTTTGTCTGTAGCCAAGGGAGGAAAAAGGGAATGATTGAGATTGTGGACACTGGGTAGGGAGTGGAGTCTGAACAAAAAAAAGAGGAGTTATTTTTCTCTGGGACCTTTCAAGCATTATCATCCCTCATCCATGTCTGAAAATTTGGAAATGCAATTAATCTTTCAAAGGTCAACTCTTCGTATAGCCAAAACTTACCTTAAAGGAGTCAACTAACAAGAACTTAGTTGTCATATCTTAAGACTGAGAGAGAATAACCCACTGAGCAAGGCCAGGGATCAAACCTACAATCTCATGGTTCCTAGTCAGATTCGTTTCCACTGCACCATGACAGGAACTTCTAAGAATGAGAGAGAAGTTGATAGATACTTTAGCAACTTAAGTTTCTAGTTACTGAATGTAACTGCAAAAATAATCTGCCCTTTTTTGAAAAGGAAACCAAAAAGAATCAAAGGACAATGTAAAGAACTCACACACAGTCAGTAAGAAAAGTCCATGTCAGTCATAGTAGTGAAGGTTTCTTGAATATTTCTATTTCTGAGGCTTTATGATCAAATTAATTTTCTTAAAGCAATGCTCTGTAGAGTCTGGTTCTTCTAGGGTGGGTACTTGCAAAGAATAGATGACAGCAGGATTTCTAAAGAACTTATATAAAAATGCTAGGTGGACCTAGAACCAAACTTCAAATTTCAGGGAACTTATAGCCACTAATGATCTACCATCACCATAAATGTTGTGCCTCTTTAAGGACACAGAATTACATTGTTCTACCAAAATTTAGAAACTGATGCTGAGGAGCTTAAGAGAATCATTACTTACTGACCTAGTCATCTGTATTCTCGTATAGGTAGAGGTCAGAGTCAGAAGCATCATTGTATGTATAGTCAGTGTAAGCACATAATTAACTAGGACGCTCTTTTGGCTGGTGTTAGAAAAATAGTAAAAAAACCCAAAGCAAACCTCTTTTAGTATAGCTCTAAAGAATAGCACAGAAAGATAATTCTTAAAGGTCATCATCTGGAAAGTTAAGCTTTCAGTATCTTTTTCAAGGTCATAAAATGAACTAAAATTTTGTGTTATGTTTTGGGGAAATTTTCCATACTATAGTAAATAATCATAATGTTGGCAAAAGTATTTTGGAAGAAGAAATAAAAGAGGCCACTTTAACTGAGAGGCATTTGGATATTTATGAAGTTACAAGAATTTCCACCAGTGTAGTGTTAATAAATCTACCAGTGGAATGGAAAAGAAAGTCCCGAAGCAGACCACATCAAATATATGCAGTATGACAAAGCTGGCAAAAAAAAGTATAGCCATTCCAATAATTTGATTATTGGAGTTGAATAGTTGGAAACATTAGGAAGCTCAGATGCTTACATCAAATAATATACCAGATTGAACTATAAATGTATTTAGTTAAACAAGAAAACAAAAAATAGTAAAACACAGGTGAAAATTTAAATAGCTGAAAAGCAGTGAAAGCCTGTCTAATTATAAAAGAAAACTAAATGGGAAAAAATGGTAGATTTGACTTCATTAAAAAACCTTCTGTATAAAAATCTATAAACCAATCTAAAATGAAAATAACTAGCTTGTAACATTTGTACAGTTTTTACAAAAGAGAAAATGTTCTTCATAGAGAAAAAGTTACACAATTCAATAAAAAAGGAAAATGAATGAGACATACAATAGAAATTCACAGAAGTAAAAAAATATTCAACATACATGTTAAAAAATGTTGATATCACTGATCATCAAACCATGGTAAATTAAAAATTAAAACGACACAATTTTCTATCTTTCAAATTAGTGAAGATTTAAAAAGTATAATAATAATTCTTGTTTTTGGTAAGGGTGCAAAACAACTGATACCTCCATAATTTGAGTAGAAAATAGGACAGTTGAATAGCATAAGATAGGATAATTAAATTATGACAGATATAGACTGTAAAATTTTATACAGATATTAAAATTTAAGCTTCAGTAGAATACTTCATGACATAAAAGAATAGTCATGATCTATTGTTATGTGACTTGAACAGAATCTGTTTAAAGTAACATTGTTGTAGTTACAGCTGTATATGGAAAGTATATACATCGATGACTGATTTTCTTAATATGATTCTTCATTTTTCAAATTTAGATAATTAACATCTATGTGCTCTATGATCAAAAATTTATTAATACCAAAAATCAGGAAGTATACATAGCAAAAACGTAACAATTATATTGCATCTAAATGCGAATAATAAGAATTTTGTCATCCTTTAACTTTATTACATTTAGCAAATTTTATGTAATGAGTATGTGATTTTTATAACCAGATAAAATCTTTTATGATCCCAATTATGTGTGTATGCGTGTGTACAGTAAGGAACTGTACATAAATATACCAAAATGATAGTCTTGATACTTTCTGGGTTGTGAGGTTTTCAAGGGTTTTACTTTCCTTCTTTATACTGTCTATATTTTCTATTTCATATATTTAAAAAATTTATTGTATAATAAAAAAATTCAGTATTCTACTGAAGCTCTGTTGTATTTAGAAATTGCTTAACATTTACATGGTAGAATTATTATTATTATTTTTTGTATGGATATGTGCTATAACAAGAAGCAGAGTTTCTCTGTGTGAAGGTAGTGGGTATTTATGTATTTAAATTACTAGCAAATTAAAGCCCTGTCTAACAGCTTGCAATTCTTGTTGGAATGGAGATGTTAAGGCCTGATGTAAAACAGGAGAGAAACATGATTCCCAAACGGTTAATCACAGAGGGTCCCAGTGACAAGGGAACTTATTTCATACTCGCTTTTCTCTTTTTACTTCTTTTGGTGACTGGAAAAATAGGAGAGACAGGAGCAGAAAAGTCAAAAAGAATGGATAAATGGCCGTAATTTTATTTAAGTCCATTAAATGAATGGGGACGAGTTAGTAGCTGACATACATCAAAACAGCATACAAATAATTGAGGAAACGAAAACCAGCTGAAAATTGAGTACACGCTACCAGGAGGTCACTTCACCTCAATATGGACTGAAATCTTAGAACCGTGTTACAAGGAATTCTGACATAATATAAAATTCTAGGTGAGTGGTAAAAAGCAACCCTTTCAACATTCTGTATAAAGCAAGGCTAGAATAAACAGAGACTGATAACTTCTGAAGACTAATTCAAAAGGAACCAAATTATACTGAGGCATTGGTTTTCTTGGCTAACTGGCTCTGTAGTAGTGTTAACTTCTTTCACTTTTTAAGCTGTGGGAAATATATACAAATTTATTTATTTTAACCATGTTTAAGTGCATAGTTCAGTGATATTATACTCGCAACTATCATGACCACCAATCTTTAAACCTTTCATCGTACCCCAAATAGAAATTCTATAACCATTAATTCCCCAGTCTCCTATCCTCTCAATCTCCTGTAATTTTTAATCCATTGTCTCTGAATTTGCCTATTTTAGATATTTCATATAATACTTGTCTTTCTGTGTCTAGTTTATGATTTCAAAGTTCTTTCATATTATGGCTTGTGTCAGAACTTAGTTCCTTTTAATATCTGAATCATATGCTATTGTTAGTATAAAATAGATTTTCTTTATTCATTCATCATTGACTTGACATTGGTTGTTTTTGCCTTTTAGGTTTTGTGAAAAATGCTATAATAAATATTTTCCTCTAAGTATCTGTTTGACTATCTGTTTTAATTTTTTTGGTTTTTACCTAGGAGTGGAATTGCTGAGTCACATGGTAATTATATGTTTAACATTTTGAAGAACCACCCTATCGTTTTTATAGTGACTGCACCAGTTTATATATTCACCAGCAATGTATGAGGATTTCAGTTTCTCTACATCCTGAACAACACTTGCTTTTTAAAAAAATAATTACTATGGGTATCCTAGAAAATATGCAGTGGTGTCTCATTACTTTTTTTTTTTTTTTGTCTTTTTGTTTGTTTGTTTTAGGGCTACATGTGTGGTATATGGAGGTTCCCAGGCTAGGGGTCTGATCGTACCTGCAGGTGCCAGCCTACACCACAGCCATAGCAATGCCAGATCCAAGCTGCATCTGTGACCTATACCACAGCTCGCGGCAATGCCGGATCCTTAACCCACTGAGCAAGGCCAGGGATTGAACCCTCATCCTCACTGGATACTAGTTAGGATCATAAACCACTGAGCCATGATGGGAACTCCTCATTAGGGTTTCAATTTGCATTTCCCTAATGATTAATGATGTTGAGCATCTTTTCCTGTGCTTATTGGGCGTTTCTAACTCTTCTTTGGAGACCTGTCTACTCAAACCCTTTGCCCATTTGAAAAAAATTTATTTGTATCTTTTTGCTGTTGAGTGGTAGGAGGTATTTATACATTCTGGATATTAAAGCCTTATCAGGTATATTATTTGCAAATATTTTCTCTGATTTTGTAAGTTGTCTTTTCATTTCGTGTGTCTGTTGATGCAAAAATTTTTAAATTTCTGAAATCTAATGTATTTTTTTCTTATGCTTTTGGTGTCTATGTAATTATCCATAGTCAAATCCAAGGTCATGATTTATTTATATATTTTCTTCTAAGAGTTTTACGATTTTAACTTTAAAATTATGTCATTGATCTATTTTGTGTCATCATTTTAATATTATGTAAAATTGAAGTCCAACTTCATTTTTTGGCATATGGAAATTCAGTTGTCCTGATAACATTGAATGGATTTGTCAGTCTTATCAAAAATTAATTGGCCATAGACGTATGGCTTTGTATATGCACTGTCTGTTCTTTTCCATTGGTCTTTGTCTATCCTTATGCTATTATACACTGTCTTGTTTATGGAAGCTTTGTAGTAAATTTTGAAATTGAGAAATCTGAATCCTCCAACTTTTAAAAAATACTGTTTTAGTTATTTGAAGTCCCTAAAATTTCATATGAACTTGAAGATTGGCTTTTTCATTTCTGTGAAAAGACTGCTGGAATTTTGATAGGGATTGCATTAATCTGTACATCACTTTGAGTGGTATTAACAGCTTAGCAATATTAAATTCTCTTATTCCTAAATAGCAGATCTGTCCATTTATACAGGTCTTCAATTTTTTCACTTTTGTAGTTTTGTGTGCACAACTCTTCACTTCCTTGGTTAAAGTCTTAGCTCTTTTAAAATGAAGAGTTATACACATATACTATCTTCTTATTTAAAAAGAGAGAAACTGAGTTGAAAAGCTGACTTTTCTGGATAAGCAGCCTAAGTTTGAGGCAGCTGGCTCTTCAGATGTGGATAATTCAAATCTCTTGAGAGCTTATAGACTCAGACTCATAACATGGTAATAAAAGGCATGTGTAATAATAAGTAATAATAGGAGAAAATTATGAGAAGCCTAACTATACCTTTTGTGGATTTCTGAGGACATGGACATTTCTAAATGATAATTCTGAACATGATAATTTTGATAATTTTCGTGATAATTATCATGATAAATATCTTGATAATTTTTTCTTCTCAAAAGAAGTAATCAAATATTTTGTATTCCATTTTTATTTATCAAGATTTTCTATAAATGCTTCAAAATAAAGGAGCATGTAATAAATGATGGGCCATCTTGATTCCTTGGAACATCCTCAAGATGGTTGGGCCAGTCCTGGCTCCCCTTTCACGATAATTGCCTGAAGTGTCTCAACAGACATCACCAGACAGACTTCTAGGAATTCTAAGAGCTGCAGGGGACTCTTGTACCTAAATATTGAGTCAATTCAAGTAAGTCTGAAGATTTTTTTTTCTCTGTCTTTTGAGCCCCATCTGTGGAATATGGAAGTTCCCAGGCTAGGGGTCAAATTGAAGCTATAGACGCCACCTCAGGCACAGCAGTGCTGAGATCTGACCCGCATCTGTGACCTACACCATAGCTCATGGCAACCCATTGAGCAAGGACAGGGATCAAACCTACCTCCTCGTGGATTCTAGTCGGGTTAAATACCACCACGACAGGAGCTCCCTGTTGGGTTTTACTACTTTGGTTATTTTGGCAGAAAATCTCTTAAGATTTTCCTGAGTCTAACTGGGGAATTTTAAATTTCCTTGAGAACACTTTGTACAATTATGCAGTCTTTATTTTTTTTTAATGTATTTATTTTTCAAAAAAATATTGAAATATAGTTAATTTACAGATTTGGTTAGTTTCAGGTATACAGAAAAGTGATTCATATATACATATTTAATTGACTATATTCTTTTTTTTTTTTTATCTTTCTGCCTTATCTAGGGCCTCACCCGTGGAATATGGAGGTTCCCAGGCTAGGGGTCTAACAGGAGCTGTAGCCGCCGGCCTTCACCACAGCCACAGCAACGCGTGATCCAAGCCACCTCTGCAACCTACACCACAGCTCACGGCAACGCTGGATCCTTAACCCACTGAGCAAGGCCAGGGATCGAACCCGCAACCTCATGGTTCTTAGTTGGATTTGTTAACCACTGAGCCACAAAGGGAACTCCTGACTATATTCTTTTTGAGATTCTTTTCTATTATAGGTCATTACAAGATATTGAGTTTTCTGCATGGTGAGAAGGTCCTTGTCGGTTACCTATTTTATATATTTTAGCATGTATATTCCAACTGTATTGCACGGGGAACTATATCTAATTGCATGTGACGAATCCATATATGTACATGCAAGTGGGTCACCACGCGGTGCAGTTGGAAAATCTGACAGAAATCTGTAAACCAGCTATAATGCAAAAAAAAAAATTATTAAAAAAAACTACATAGACTTTAAAATTTAACATTTAGAATAAGACAGAATATTTCTAAGTGAAATATTTATTATATTCTATGATATTTATTGAATATCAATTACAGATTCCCCTCTGTCTTTGTCTTCCTTTCATATAGCCTTTCTGCAAAGATGTCCTTTTCCTTTTCTAAAAAAAGGAAAAAAAAATGCTCCTCTGTTTTCCTCTCTCTTTCCTGTCAGTTCTGATTGGTTTCTTAAAATGCTTGAAGCCCTGATGACTGGAAAGTTGAGTGTTTCGAAGTTCATGTCTTAAAATTTATTGTGCAGTCTCTTGGATTTTATAATAATATAGGAATGATGTGGGAATTGATGGTGTAAAACAAATTATAGAGTTGTAGCTGAGGATTTATGAAAACCCTGGTGTGGTGTAAAAAGATCACATTTCTCAGAAAGTAGGTGTCAATTTCTCAACTAAACCTTGTTGGACATAAAAAAGAAAAAGAGGTGAGAAAAGTTTAGCAGAATTATTTCATGTAGTATTAATAAGAAAATGCTACAATGCTAATGTGTAGCAGCATTTATTTTTTATTTTATTTTTTTTGTCTTTTTAGGGCCACACCCATGGCATATGGAGGTTCTCAGGCTAGGGGTCTAATCGGAGCTGTAGACACCAGCCTACGCCACAGCCACAGCAATGCCAGATCCGAGCCGCCTCTGCAGCCTACACCACAGCTCACGATAACACCGGATCCTTAACCCACTGAGCAAGGCCAGGGATCGAACCCACAACCTCATGGTTCCAAGTGGGATTTGTTAACCACTGAGCCACGATGGGAACTCCGAAACTAAGACTTTTTAATGTTGGGTCACTTTCGTATACAACAGAAGTTGCAAAAACATTGTAAATCAACTATACCTTAAAAATAATTAAAAAAAAAGAAATAAAAGTACTGGAATGCAATCTTAAGACTCTTGCTGGGCCACAGAATTTTAGAGCTTGTGAGACCTTAGTGAGCATTTCATCCTACTTCCTTGTTTGTAGAACAAGTTGAGACTTAAGAGGCCTGATGACATTCTAAAGGGCTATTGATAATTAGAGACAGTGCGAGGAACTGAAGTCAAGTCCCCTGCCTCCTGGCCCAGCAGTCATTCCTCCTTGTCTGGGATCCAACTTCTTTCCTTGGGTAATTTTGAGAGCAGTTATTCTGAAGCTTTATCAACAGACCAGGGGATGGGCCACAGGTCTTGGAATTCATTAAAGATGTCCACGCTCTTCTATTCCCAGTACTCTGAGAGTGCTAGAGAAGCAGGAAATAAAATCTTTCCCTGCCCCGACCTGCACCCTTGAAACTTTTTAAATCTTAGAAATTCGGTGTACATTTACCTTGAGGTCTAGATACTAGTCTAGCCTTCTCACTAAATAGCAATATGCTCTACTCAGCGTTATGAATTTTTCATAATTATGAAGTTGATAAAGAGTCATGTCAGGCAGAAATAATAGCCCATGAATGGAGGCCACGGATTAAACTTCTAGATTGTAGGCTACGCACCAACAAAGTCAAAATTGAGAGTTATGCTTCGCACTTTTATTTCTTAGCGTTGTATAGGCAATGAGGTTTTCTTGGAGATGCGTTTTAATCCACTTGTCACCTGTGGTACATTTTTTTCTATTGAGCAAAAGCCTGCAAATTCTGCTTGGAGGATTTGCCCGAGGCAAGGTGTCATAACCACTCACGAATCACCACTTATATCCTGTTTACACCACCTTTGCCCCACACGAGGCTCTGTAACTGATCTCATTTGCCTTTTGCACAAAGGGAGAACCAAGCCCTGTAAAATCACTGCTGTGTAGCTGTAGAATACACAATACTGAGCTTAAAAAATGATGGAAACAGTGGATCCTCTAATCTCAGTAATATTTGAGCCAAGAGTGTAAGAGTAAAAGCGAGTAAGGCAAAGCCATGTCACACTAACTACCATTTATTGAGTGTCTTCTGATACCAAGCACTGTACGGTAGCTATTTGATGCAAGCCTCGCAATTATCCTATGATAGAACTTTTGCTCTATTCATTTTACAGATAAGTAAACTGACATTCACAGAGGCTGGGATCACATACCTAGGAAGTGACAGAACTAGAATTTAAATTCAGGTGCTTTTTTCTCTAAAGCTCATGAATTCTCTTAACTAGGACATTATCCTGCCTCTCATCTGATGGAGAAATTCTGGCAGCCACAACAACTTGCCATTCTGTTTGACCCCCTAAGAAAGAATCTATATTTATATCTATATATCTATATCTATATCTATATCTATATCTATATCTATATAGAGAGAAATGCTTTACAGAGGAGCCAAACACAGCTCTTCATGGCTCAATAAATGAACAAACACTTATTGATACAAACTATATGTATGACACCAGACTGCATGCTATAGCAGGTTCCAAGAAGTAGAAGAATCAGGCTTTGCCCTTAAGGACTGTTTAATGTAGTTGGGGCAAAAAATGCACACATCAAGGGTAACTAACAACACAGGGCTTATATGATAATAGATGACAAGAAATACCTTAAGGGTAAGAAAGAATAATGAGAAGATGTGAGGTCATCCTTTCCCCCCAGGAGAACAGAGTCTTGCAATACAAACTATGCCAGAAAAATCTTTACGAAACTGGCTAATTTCATTTGAACTGGAGATGATTTCTGGGCTGCTGGGTTGTTGACCCCATTCTGGCTCCAAAGTTAGACTTTTTATGACAAACAGCCTATCAGTAAGACAGTAGAAAGCACATCTGCTCTGTCGTAGGGTTCTGTTGAAAGAAATAGGACACTTGTCTAGTGTAACCTCATTCTCTTCAGCCTATCCTATTGGAAACTGAAATGTGTACAGCAGGTAATTACCAGCAGAGAGAGTTGGGGATCCTGCCCTCCTGCAAGCAGGGTAATATTGTGAAGCACTTCAATTCCATTCCTCCCAGAAACATACCTTATATGATTAAGGAAAAGCTATTTACGTTTTCCTGCCCCGTGCCTTCTGGGGCAGTCTCCATGGGTTAGTAAAATGGCATGTGCACTGAGTAATCATAAACCTCTAGCAATTAGTTAGTCCTGTTCAGTAATCTCTGAATAGCTTTGCCTCATGAAATGGCCCCTTGAGAAAGAGAGCAGCCTTCCATGGAACACGGTGGTGGCTGTTTGCCTCTCCTCTTTGTGTTCTAAATATGTTACCTCAGCTGCCAGGCTGATATGCCTCGGCCTCACTGTCAGGCTTGTTTGTAAAAGCTACCCAAATCCTTGTTTTACATGCTTCACATAGTCTTCCTGTGTCTGGCTGTATATTGCGACGTTATCAATCAATGCCATGCTGAATTCACCCAACTCTGTCAGCATCGTGTCCACTTTCTTCTTAAATGTTACTGGTGTGTTCCACTTGCTGAAAGAGATCCCCTAGAACCCAGATAAGCCAGAGTTGTGAGGACTACCTGTGCAGTGACATCCCATAATTATCAGAGCTCTTCACGGCCATGCTGATTGTTCAATGGCATTCCTATTCTTTGTGACCCTGTTTCAGTTGCTGTGTTCTAAAGTCAGGTGAGCAGGGCTCCCAGGCTCAGATTTTCAGCATGGGAAGCTTCTGTGGTTACCTGGGCAAATAACACTGACCATTAGAAAGGGAGGCTCTGTAATCGTCCCGTCATTGGTGTCACAGTAGGATCCAGTACCCAAAAAACTGTAGTAAAACCATGGTCTCTCTTTTGCAGGAAAGATGAAAGTGGTAAAATGTTAGCTTTAAGAAGAAAATACATAGTTGGGATGTGGATATCTTGCCTTTGTCCAAATGTGGATCCTCTGAGTTCATTACTGGCTTTTGTATCTGAAATGTGGCACAAAGGACACGTTTGATTTTGTTACTTGCCAAAGTCTGACTCCAGTCTTCTTCTTTCTTGATGACCGGTGGCTCAGTTATTTAGAGGACGTGTTCGTGAGGAAAGCCAAGATGTTAATTTCCTTGATATTGTTGCCTGTGTGGGAAAATTTGATGGATAAAGGAGCCTTTAAATATATAAGTGGTAGGTTGCTCATTCACCATCTTTTTTCCCCTCCTCTTTTCTAAAGTCCTTAGAGAAAGAGGAAAGTTTTTTTTTTTTTTAACTTTCCTATCATCCTCAAAATATTCCATGTAGGAGGTTGATCTGAAGTACAGTGTAGAATCTTGAAGTCTATCAAAGAATCAACGTAGACACCCTTCTCTGTCATAGAGACATTGTTTTTACAGAACTACCTTCTGCTTCTTGGTGACCAAGGTCCCGGTAAGCCGTTCCTTAACAGTAAAACTAGAAATTATAGTCTCATTTTTCTTTTCATTCTCTCTGCTTAGACTTGTTTGCCTTGTGAACTTATGTTTATCTGATGTCTAGTTTGCCATTCTCTAGGTAAAGTGAATTAAAAACTTATGTTTCAGAGAAGGATTCCTTGTCATCACAGCCACCTCTCCTTTGGTTGGCCGTTTTACTAGAGTAGAATCTCTGCTAGAGCAACAAGAAACTATGTGGGCTGTTCATTCTGTTCTCTTCTTAGGAACTTATTCCAGGGCTTCTCTATTGGCAAATTGTCTGTTCTCCTCACTTTTTGACCTTAGCTGTGACACATCTCAGTTCTTGGCCTTAGATATGACCTGAACACAACCATGTGATCAATTAGCAGAAGCAGGAGTTTATCGCTCAAGTGGAATTTGCCAGTTGCTGCTGGAAGCATGCAGAAACAGTCCTGTTAGGTATCCAGTTATTTTCCTTTTCCTTCAGTGTTTGCTACCAAGTTAAGAGATGAGAAAACCAGACGGTCTCAAGAAGGACATCATGCTGTGAGGGGGGTATAGATACAGCGCACACTTCAGCAACCCACTTCTTCCAGCGTAGGCAGATGCTCTGGCTAGTTCAGTGTCACATCTCTGCTCTGGGTATGGAAGCTGGGATTGAGCAGGTAATTGAGGGAACTGCTGTGTCTTGATGACAATTCTATAACTTTACCTGCATTCCTAATAAGCCAGAGGAGAAAAAGTCCTTAGGGAGAGGAAATTGGCATTCTTGAATGTTGCCACATTATCAGATTCCCCCTTCTCTGCAAGAGTTGCTTTCACCTATTTAAAAAGGTGGGTGTGGGGGGAGGTAAGGAGAGTTAGAGGATCTTGGCATATTTCCCGAAGCAGAAAAATTGCCCTTACCCTAAGGTGAAAGAAAGTGTGAATGGTGCCTTGAAGGCAATTCAGGAAGTAGTCATTAATCAACAAGTATTTTATTAAGCACTATTTTCAGAATTGTGCTTGGGGCTGTGGTAGCATAATAAAAGAAGTGTAAAACAGAATTCAGGCCCTCAAAGAATTTATGCTCTATTTGGGGAGAGAAGAAATAGTAAGAAGCAGTTTAGGATAAGTGCTAAATGGTATGTTGCAGATCATAAGAACTATAAGAAAGAAGCAGGTTGTCATTGAGACCTGGTACAGTCAGAGAAGCCTTCGCTAATGTGATGGGTCTTGAAGGGTAGGTTAAATATAGTTAAAACGACTCCTACATGAATTAATTCAGAGAATTAATGAATTCTGGTAGTGGGGAATGTGACCTAGCATACAGCACTATTGTCACCATTCTCTTTAATTACTAAGAGGAAGAATTAACCTATAGCATGAAAGTGTTTCAAGTGCATGGCCGCCTTTGAGACAATTTATAGGCATGCCACTTAAGTAGTGGGGTTTCTGCTAATTGACCTCATTTCTCCTTTCCACCTTTTTTTTTCTGTAGGCTTTTGTAACCTTTAAAGTTTTTGAACTCTACTTTTGCTTTAATATCCTTTGTGCCATGTGAAAATTCTCTTAGACTTAGGTTGGAGGTAGGCCTGAGGACTCAGACTTAGAAGCTTTTCCAATCTTATGATATGAAGATGCTACCTGACCCATAGCATCCTTGTATAGATCAACAGGGCAGCCACCTCTTGTTTCCTAGGTGACAGCGAAATGGCATTGCCCAGTCTACAGTGTACCTTGCAGGGGGATCCAAGCTGCCACTTCCTTTAAATCTCTTCATATGCCCTGGGAAAACTTTGTTGCCATTACTCCACGTCATCTTGAATTAGGCTACAGATTGCCAAAGAGAGCAGTCCTCTCCCTCCCCACATTAACTCTCATTTTGCCCTATAACATAGAAAGACAATGACTTGAAGAATTTAAGGGAAATCCCTTCAGTTTGTTGTGTATAGGGTAAAAATTATAACACATTTAGAAGCATTTTCACATTCTTTTTCTTATTCAATTCATGTACTGGTTCAATGAGATAAGTATGAAATAGTAGATTATAAAAAAAAAACTACCTCCTCACTGATAGAAATATTTTTTCCTTTATATAAAATAATATAAAAGAATTCTTATTTTAAGAAATACCATTTAAGGCATTTTAGAAATGCTTTAAGGATTTTTTTCTTATACAAAAATTCATGCTGGATAATTATAAAATAATGTGTAAAATATATCAAACCCACATACACTGGATTTAGAAAGAAGAAAAGATATGAATGGAAACATTGAGCCTTAAAGAGGTTAGGATTTGACCAAAATCACATTCCTAGATAAAGGACAATATTGGGCTCAAGTTTAGGTAGTTTGAGGACAAATCCTATGCCACTGGGCTAGTTTGGGACCTTACTGGAGAATGGTTACAAAGGTAAAGACTTGCAGTAGCATAACCACCCTTGATATTCAGGAGGGTATATAATTTTATCAATACAATACAAAGGTTAATGGGATTGCCTCCTTCCAACTCTATCATAATGGATATAGGCTTTATGGCAACGTTAAAAAAATGACTTCTCTCTGCTTTATGCTGATCATTAACTAAGATTATCTCACACTAGAGATTTACTATACCAAAGAGCACTGACATCAGTAACTGCTCTTAAGTGTAGGATACTTAAATTCCATAAAGTGGAGCAAAATACCTTTGTCAGCAATGTAAGAGAAACAGACACATTCAGAGGCATTCCTCCTATACAAAACAGAGCTGCTGTCTGCAGGAATCTGTCTATCAGTTCTTGATACACTCTTGCCATATCTGCTTGATGAAAATCTCCTTATGAAGCAGATAGTCTGCTTTGTATTTCTACTCTTTTAAACAACTGATTGAGGTCAGTTTTATAGGCATTTCAATAAGCCATATGAAGTGATCAAAACCCTCCAGCTGTAAGAAAAAAAAATAGGAATAGAAACAATGAATCAGTATATCTGGATATGGCTCCAAAATTTAAATTCTCAGATGAATAATATTGTCCCTAAGACATTTGTCCCTAAGATATTTCTTGTCCCTAAGAAATCAATATCTCTTTCCAATAAGGAAGCAGTAAAAGAGAATGAGTTGCATCAAAAAAGAATAAAATATATAGGAATGAACTTAATCAATGAGGTGAAAAACCTATACTCTGGAAAGTATGAAACACTGATGAGAGAAACTAAAGATAATGCAAAGAAATGGAAGAGATATTCTGTGCTCTTGGATCAAAAGAATTAATATCATTAAGATGGTCACACTACCCCAAACAATCTATCTACAGATTTAATGCAACTTCTATTAAAATACCCATGGATTTTTTTTTACAGAAATAGAATACATAATAAAAATTTATGTGGAACCACAAAAGCCAAAAACAAAATCTTGAGAAAAAAACAAAGCTGTGAGTAGCACCCTTCTACACTTTAGACTACATTACAAAGTCACTGTAATCAAAACAGTATGGCATTGGCACAAAAAACAAATACATAGATCAGCAGAACAGAATAGAGAGCCCAGAAATAATTTCATACACTTATGGTTAATTAATCCGTGACACAGGAAGCAAGAATAAACAATGGAGAAAAGACAGCCACTTCAATAAGTGATGCTGGGAAACTGGACAGCTAAGTGCAAAACAATGAGATTAGAATATTATCTCAGACCATATATAGAAATAAACTCAAAATGGATTTAAAGATCTAAATGTTATATCTGAAACCATAAAACTCCTAGAATACATAGGCAAGAGACACTCTTTGACATAAATTGTAGCAAAAATTGTAGGAAGGTAAACACTTTTTAAAATCAGCATAGATGCAGGTAATACTGAAAATATATGAAAATAAGATTCTATTTTCATATATCAAAGTTACCCATTTGATTGAAATATCCAAAACATTCATTTTCATTTTGTTTAATTTTATACTAAAAGCCATTCAAATAGTCACAAGGCAGAGTATCATGAAATTTCAGAACACCAGGAGTTAAATCAAGACATTATTTGGCGTTTCCTTGTGGCACAGGGCATTAAGGATCCTGCGTTGTCACTGCAGCGGCTTGGGTTGCTGCTGTGGTTCAAGTTCAAGCCCAGGCCCAGAAACTTCCACATGCCATAGGAGCAGCCAAAGGGGAAAAAAAACCAAGACATTTTTAAAAGTTACAAGGACAGTACAAAGACCATCCATGTTGTCTTTACACGTTCCTCAACTGTTAACTTCAGAGAGTCACAATATTTTTGCTGGTGGAGGGTCTTTCCTTGTTGTTGATGGCTGCTGACCAATCAGGGTGGTGCTGCTGAAGGATGAGGTGGGTGTGGCTATTTTCTTTTCCTGTGGCTATTTTCTTTTTCTTTCTTTTTTTTTTTTTTGTCTTTTGTCTTTTTAGGGTCGCACTGTGGCATATGGAAGTTTCCAGGCTAGGGGTCAAATTGGAGCTGTAGCCACTGGCCTTCACCACAGCCACAGCAATGCAGGATCTGAGCCACATCTGCGACCTACACCATAGTTCATGGCAACATGGGATCCTTAACTCACTGAGCGAGGCCAGGGATTGAACCTGAGTCCTCATGGATGCTAGTCGTGTTCATTAACTGCTGACCCATGACGAGAACTCTTTTTTTTTAACTCTTTTTTTTTTTTTTTTTTTGGTGCAGTGTGGCAATTTTCTAACATAAGACATCAATAAAGTTTTCTGCTTCAACTGACTCTTCATTTTGTGAATGAATTCTCTGGAGCATCAATGATGTTTGATAGCATTTTATCCACAGTAAAACTTTCAAAATTGGAGTCACATATTCCTTTCAGCTCTTTTCTGATAATTCAAAGAACCAAACACACTCTAGTTAGCAATAAACACGCTTAACACCAGTGCCTGCCTGATGAATGTTGTAGCCCAGTTATTAATATTTGCTATGTTTCAGTTCTTTTGAATATGCTCCCTCCTTGAATATTTTTCTCTTGTGTTACCCTTACTCACTGAGCACTCTTCCTTCATCCTTCTTGGTGATTTCAATGTAACCTATTGACACCTTTTCTGACACCCTGCCTTTTCAGTTCTGTATTCTCTTTTCCTTATTCCTTGTCTTCCATAGCCATTGACATCTATGGTCACATCCTAGATCTCGTCATTATCAATAATTTTAAAACTTCCACAGTCTCAATGGGATGTATTGCATGCTTTGACCACCATTTTCTCTCTTCTAGCCACCCCATGCCTTCTTCAAGTCTTACAAGTATTAAACTCAGTGGTGATCTATAATCCACTGATGTTCATATATTCTCAGATTCCTTACCCACTCTTGTAATCTTACTTACCTCCCTACCTATTTTAAATTCAAATTCTCTTGTTAATTATTATAACCACTCCCTTGAATATGCCTTTGGGAGTTCCTGTTGTGGCTCAGTGGGTTAAGAACCCACCATGGTGTGTGAGGGTGCAGATATGATCCCTGGCCTTGCTCAGTGGGTTAAGGATTCTGCGTTGCCACAAGCTGTGGTGTAAGTCGCAGATGTACTCAGATCTGGTGTTACTGTGGTTGTGACATAGGCCTATAGCTGTAGCTCTGATTTGACCCCTAGCCAGGGAACTTCCATATGCCACAGGTGTGGCAGTTAAAAAGAGAGAGAGAGAGAGAGAGAGAGAGAGAGAGAGAGAGAGAGAGAGAAAATATACCTTCAGTTTCCTTGCACTTATCTTTATTGTATTTCTTTGGATAAACGACTACTCTGAGCAATTCAAACTTCGTTATACACTATGCCTGCTAACTTGCAATTGAAGTGGCTGGAAGAAAACACACAGCTATGCTGATCCACCTCATTTTATAGTCAATAGTCTTTAACCTTACATGGGCCCCCACTGCTATCTAGAACTCATATTTTTTGTATCCATTCATGTTTAGATATTTGAGATTATTTCAGGCCTTCTCCTCTCCTGAAATCTCTAATAGCTTACTCTCTTCATTCTCAGTTGATGGCTTTGTTTCCTATTTTGCTGCAAAAAAAATTCTATAACCTATCACTATCACAAATACATCCCTACTAGCACTTGTGCTTATGAACACTCACTTCCCTGAACTGCCTCGTTTCTGTTTAAGGCCGTCCCCTCCATCTGTCCATCAGATCTCATCCCATGCTGTGTGTTCAAGAATGCGTTGTTATTTCTCCACCATTAAAAAAAAATTAGAACAGGGCAAACGAAAACAAACTGATAACCCTCTTTCCAGATATCACTCCAGTTCAATTTTTTCTTCTTGAGATAAAAACTCTGTGAAGAGTTTGTATAGCTTGTGTCTCTAATTTCACTTCTCTTATTTTCTCTTGAAGCAGAAATCCAGTTTGCTTTTTTCTTTACCATGACTCCCAACATTTCCTAGCTCCATTCTTCGCTTTATTTCTCTCTTAAGTGCTTATTGCTGTTTAATATTGTATGTTTTATGTATTTATCTTGTTTAACTAATGTCTTTTCTATAAGGCTTTAAGTTCACTGAGGGCAAGGACTTGAATAAATGTAAATAAATAAGACAGAGAGGTAATGTTTCTATAGGTATAGAGTTCAGTTCATCTGTGACTGAGATGTGAGGACCTGATCTGACACAGCCCCATGAAGGTTTCCTGTCAGTAAAACGATGAGCAGAGAATAGAAACGTGATTCATTCTCGTGAAGCCTGCACTTGGTGCCCATGATCGCATTTCCTCAAACACCCCACTTCAGTCTCCCAGCTACTCTACTTTGTAGATTCCTATCAGTGCTGTGGGCTTGAGTTTACCATGTGCCATTGTTTTTTATTAACTACCTAAAATTTGCAAATTAAATCTGCACAACTTGGCACCCAAAAATGTCTTACCTTTTATTTTTCTTTTCAACTGCTCGTGAGAGTACAGTTGACTGAGGCTCGCAAACTCCCACCATAAATAATACAAATATAAAGTCCTACTTCATACTTGATAATGGCAAGAGTATTGAGTGTCCTGAATTGTACCCTAATAGCTGAGAACAGACATCACTGTCTTCTATTCATATTGTGATTAGTGACACGTACTCTCCTCTCTCTACTGTCCACTTTTCCTTCCTACCCCGTTTCTTTATCTCCATCTTTCCCCCATTTCTTCTTGCCCTATTGTCTCCTTCCCTTTGGTATGTTGGTTGTTTCTTGGCGGTGGCATATATGTTGACTGGCTCCTTTGGTGACATTTTCTAATAAGGAAATCTGTCTCTTGGTGTCTCCTTGCCTAAGGGTGTGTTTACTTAAAAGTATAAAAAGACTCTACAAAGATGGCAAGAACCCTCCAGTGAAGAAGAATTGTCCACCGTACTATTAATCACTGAAGAGGTAGACAGGAAGTATTAACCGTCTCCAAGAAGGAAAGGCTTACGTTGGGTTCTGCACCCTCTTCGTTTCAGTCCCTCCCATCATCTTGTGCAAGGGCCTAAATTATCACCTCATCTCTCTCCAACAAAGGTCAACAACAACAACAAAAAGTCAAGAGTTGGAAAAACCCACCTAGTAACAGCTATGTTGATCCTAATAGCAGTTGGAGCTTGACTTTAACCCAGTGAGAATCACACTGGCTAAGAAAACATAGGAAACATTTCTTTGTAGTGAGTTGAGACCAGCTTCAGAGATTAGTGTCACAATCTGTGATGCGGATGAGGACATGAGGGACAAGACAGGTGGCTACACACTGACCCTCATATTGCTTGACTGGCAGAACTAGCATCCTCAACTGTCCTGACTTAATGTCCCTTAAAAATGGCAGCAGCCTGACCCTTATGATGCTGTAGAGAATTGTAGCCTGCAGTATAACAGGGAAGACAACTGGGTCTAATGATACCCTACATGATCCTGACCTTTCTGGATGGTTACACAAGCATGAAGAAATGGGGAGGAGGCATGGCTTGTGCATTAGCAGACCAAAAAAAAAAAAAAAAGTCATGGATTTACTCCACAGCAAAGTATTCTGGCTGCCAGTCTCTCAGGCATACACACACCTGTACACAAGAGTCTTCTTTATATAGACTATCAAAACAATTGACAGTACCCTGCAGAATGCCACTAACTGCTCCCCAAATTCCACATCTGTGGAACTAGAAGCAGACTCTCTTTTGTGCAGATCCCTTGTAGCTAATAATACTTTCCATTTTGTTCCAGCCAAATCATGGGTTTCTGATTATCTTGGCATACTGCCAGAAGCATCATCATAACTCGAATTTTCCCAGTGAGGAATTATCTTGAAATTAGAAATTAAAAAAACATTCTTATGGTTTATATTTCTCACAATAATTTTATGCTACGATATGTAAATTTTATTTTTTATTTGTAACAGTATTTAGATTTATTCAAAAAAAAGCAGTTAACATAAAGAATATAGTCTAAGATCTGGACTTTTCAACTTCCTATCTGAAATCTCATGGACCAGTTCAAAGTTGATGGGATAAATATGATTGACAGATGATCTGGTCTATGTGTAGAGATTCAGCTGGGCTTGAATTCCTAATAGTCAAAAGTCTGAGGCTTGGAGGAAACTCGAGCGTTTATGCAGTTAACTGCATTCGTACAGAACTACATGTGAGCATTTCAAGATATAGTTTTCAATGATAGCGATGGTTCTATTTGACAAACACTATGCTGGTGTTCTCTATATATTTGTTTAATTTTATTCTCATGACAACCGTATAAAATGGAGATCAGCATACTAATTTTGTAGATGAAGAAATGGGGTTTCCAAGAGGATGGATAACTTGAAATAAGAGGAAGAGCTGAGTTTCAGTTGTAGGCCCGCCTGACAGTCTAGGTTCAGTTTCATTTCTGAAGCCCACCATAGAGGAAATCTTACTCACCTTTTACAATAAATAAATATTTACTAATTTGAATGAAGAGATTTTTTTTTCCGTATCTTTCCATCGCATTTGCACACATGGTTTTCCCTTTAATTCCAGTACATCAGATCTTTGACTTGAGTTTGAATTTTTTTAAAAATATAAAAGTGTACTCGGAGAATAAATTGGTGACAAAAAAACCCTTGGAAACTCTGAGATGTAACATGTTTCTTTGCACATTTTAGTGTAGGAAAATATATTCATCACGTATGAATTGGTGAGGTCGTAAAGTAGTCTTGAAATTTGTTGTAAAATTGTTGTAGGACAGAATAAAATCAAGCCTTATGAACTCTGAAGATTTACAGTTTTATTTGAAACCAGAATGAGCACCCAAATATCAGCAAGATTTAAAAAATTCAACAAGTAATTACTGCACACACACTCTAAGCCAAAGACACACTTGGGACCAATATTCTGGTTCTGAGTGAGAAAGATAGTGTAGTTGCTATTAAGGATCTCACACATTTTGAAAATTATAACTAATGTATCTACTTTCAAATCTCAAAACCAAAACCTATTAAGGGGAGTGATTTAGGAGTATTTCTTTTTCTTTTTGATAAATAAGGTTCTAATGATATTTAATGTTAAAACAACACTAGTATACATACACATATTTTTACATTAAGTTGATTGTTTCAGGGCAACATAGACAAGGCTAAAAAATCAACAATTAGCTGGCCATTTGTATTTATGTGAAAAATATGTAATAAGTACCAATCATTCAGTTATTTTCTTCCTTTACTGTTTTACAAATGATTCAAAATGATATGTAGTAGAATTAGTATAAATATTAGGTTTCATTAATATTTCATAGTTTAATTATATTAAATAAAAGTTTCATTTGATTTTGGTTGAAATTCTTAAATCATTTGTGATTTACTGAAATGAATACCTTTCCCCATAATTCTTACCAGTTTCAGAGGTGCATAGACTAGCATTGCCTCATTTGAGTGACTTAATTGAACTGCAATCAAGCCATCAGAGTTTCTTTGGTTTAACAATCCGGTTGGATAAAAAATGTTAGTGTTTCTAGAAGGTTTAGCCTTAATATTTGGGAAAAAACAATTGTAGTTGATGACCTATAGAACAGTTCCTATACATCCTATTAAAAGAGACACAAAGGCCACGGAAAACCCCTGCAATACACTAATAAAACACAGTTGTTTAGAGTTCCTGTTGTGGCTCAGCAGGTTAAGAACCTGATTAGAATCCATGACAATGCAGGTTTGATCCCTGGCCTTGCTCAGTGGGTTAAGGATTTGGTGTTGCCACAAGCTTCAACCTACTTGGTCACAGATGCAGCTGGGACCCTGCATTGCTGTGGCTGGGGTGTAGAATGGCAACTGCAGCTTTGATTCTACCCCTAGCCTTCCGTACGCTGCAGGTGTGGCTGTAAAAAGAAAGGAAAAGGAAATAAAACAAATACACAGTTATTCAAGCTTGAAATAAACAGCAATGAGGATTTATATTCAGCCTGATGTTAAGGTTAGTTCTTACTGCTAAGCAACCAGTTGACTGAAGTTAATTGAAATCGCCATTGCAGGATCTCCTAATGGGAACTGTCAGTAAGGAGAATTTTTGTAACATGGAGAAGGTAGTGATGCTTCCCCTATCTAATCCGTACTTTTAAAAAGTGACTTCATACCTATGATTGTGTCTATGGGACCAAAGGAAATGGGGAAATATGAAAATTATTGGGATAAGTCAGGCTACAATAAAATTTTATTAACATTATCCAGGTAATACTAGGCATCTGCTGTTTGTGTTCGAACCATCTAATTTCCTCTTTTCTTTGTTTACTTTTGTGTTTAGACACCAGTGAAGTCACATGCAATCAAATTTAGCGGTACTGGCATGAATTTTTTTCTTCCTCCCTATTACATTATTCTTGTCTTTTCTACTAATTGAAAATCCCAGCTCTTTGCTGACTTTTCTTTTTCTACAGCCCAGTCTAAAGCAAGAACAGCCATCTCAGCAAAGAGTGTTTGTAGGATTCCAAAGTTGGAACAGTTGTTTTCACAGAAATCTTGGCTTCCTATTCCAGCTCCCTTAGGTTAGCTAGAGAGGTAGTGGGTTTACTGGGTATATCAGCTGGCATTCTAGGTAATGGCAATATAAAACTCCCGCCATCCTCACCCCCAGCGGTGAGTCCCAGCTAATCTCTTGTGTAAACCCTGGAAAGACATTGCTGAGTCTTATTTTGGAGTCAAAATCCTCACACCAAGAGCCACGTACAATTTTACTATTTCTACTTATCTTTGCAATAATGCCAAAATGAGGCTTTATAGATTTTATCATGCTCTCTAGACACATAACACAGTTGATCTCTTTTTGCTGATTAACTCTTCTACCCAAATCAAGTTTATCAACATACTTTTCATCTAAAATTCAAGAGACATGTGATGATAAATATGTTTACTGTGTAGAACATATAAGGGGTAAGAAAATATAGACACTGGTAGGGTGGTAAATGAAATCAAAGTAGCAACTTCTCACTTTCATCTATTCAACTTGAATTTTTTTTTTCAAAAGGTTATTCCTTCTTAGTAAGTTACGACAAAACACATACTTTGGGGAATTGCTATTTGCTAGGACGTTGGTAAAGTTATTTTGGAAATGAATTTGCATACTTTAATGTTTACACACTTTGGAATAGTAATTTCATTTTGAAGGGATATTTTACACCTTTGAAATACCTATGCAGCAAACATTGTATGTTGGATAGTCCATTATTCCATTGTTATTGGCAAAAGTAAATAACAGAACTCTACAAAAAAGAAATTATAAAATTGTGGAATACCTTGCTATTTTGCAAGCTCTCTTTCTTTCTCTCTTTCTCTCTGTCTTTCTTCCCTTCCTTCCTTCTTCCCTTTTTTTTTTTTTTTTTAGGACTGCACCTGCAGCATACAGAAGTTGCCAGGCTAGGGATGGAATCAGAGCTGCAGCTGCTGGCCTATGTCATACCTACAGCAACACGGGACCTGAGCCTCATCTAGGACCTGTGCTGCAGCTCATGGAAATGCTGGATCCTTGACCCACTGAGTGAAACCAGGGATCAAATCCACATCCTCATGGATACTAGTCAGGTTCACATCCTGCTGAGCCACAACAGGAACTCCCTATTTTGCAAGTATTTACATTGATAGAAATGAAGCCACATCATAGGGGAACTGTTTATAAAATGATGTGAAAGTTAAAAAGTAATTTGAAAACTTAGATATCAGTGTGATTACAAATATATACTCTTGAAAATTAGTATGTAGTATTAATCCATTATTTAAAGCATAACTTAAGGTAACAGATAAACTCTGAAATTTCTGTGGTTTTATAAGACAAGATTATTTATCTCTTGTGTAAGACGAAAATAATTCAACATCGGTGTTTGGAGGGGAAATTTCCAGGTGATTCAGGGACCAAGGCTTCTTCCACTCTGTGGTTCCACCATCTTTTCCAGGATCTTGGGGTCTTTACCTGCAGCTAAGAGAGGTGGAGAACACAGTGTAAACCCCACCTGCTGTTAACCAACTCATGCCATCAGTGACACTGATCACTCTCATCAGTTCCTACTGCTCATGTGGCCTTGCAGGGGCACTTCGAGGTGGGAAATGTAGCTTCCCTGGATGGAAGGCTGCTTTGCAGCAATAATGTTACCTTAAGGAAGGCAAACACAAATTTTTGGTAGAAAACTGGCTGTTCCTACCATCGCTATCATAGTATTACCCAGGATCTAGAATCAGACAACAGAGATAAAAT
Source organism: Catagonus wagneri (assembly GCA_004024745.2). Classification (NCBI taxonomy): domain Eukaryota; kingdom Metazoa; phylum Chordata; class Mammalia; order Artiodactyla; family Tayassuidae; genus Catagonus; species Catagonus wagneri. The sequence continues at coordinate 2,172,886 of PVHT021183515.1, forward strand.
GGGAATTATTGGGAGAATTATATGAAGTAATCTCTGTAAAGCACAAAGTCAAAAAATGTTGACTGTTGTGATAAAGATATTCTTGGCCCCTCTCTCTCTAATGTCTATGAGAACTATTGGAAGGTAATGTAGCAAAATGCTAATTGTGGTGGCATTAGATGATTTTCCTTCCTTTTTCTGGTTTTCAAATTTTCCCTATTGTGTTACATCAAATTTTCTCATAAATATTAATTCATATGAATGTCTGAATATAAGGTATCCAAGAATTTTTAAATTTATTGTACTTAACACTTATGTGATGCTTGCTATGTGATGGCCATTCTTTTAAGCACTTTATAAATCTGTCTGAAATAGAGTCTCTGGAAAGAAAGCAGGTTGCAGTCTATAAATTCCATGTAAGTAAATTTGGCTGCAGAAAATCATTAATAATACTTCTATTAGTAAGCTCTTTACAATGTATAGTTTTCAATATACAAAAAGCTAAAATCAGGAGTTCCCGTCGTGGCGCAGTGGCTAACGAATCCGAATAGGAACCATGAGGTTGCGGGTTCGATCCCTGCCCTTGCTCAGCGGGTTAACGATCCGGCGTTGCCGTGAGCTGTGGTGTAGGTTGCAGACGCGGCTCGGATCCTGCGTTGCTGTGGCTGCGGCGCAGGCCAGTGGCCACAGCTCCGATTAGACCCCTAGCCTGGGAACCTCCACATGCCGCGGGTGCGGCCATAAACC
>PVHT021183515.1:2179858-2192354 GCA_004024745.2 Catagonus wagneri
TTACTTTTTGATAATTGCAAAATTTATCAATTTCCAGTGAAAAAGGATCACTCCTATAATACAGAAAGTCTAGGCAATTGTTAGTTGAATGTTGGGACTGTTTAACAGGAGACTGATTTTGTCTGCAGAACTCTTCTTTTGCCCAGTTTCTCCACCTCCATCCTCCTTGGATACTGTTCAGCTCCACCATCTGCTCTCTGCCACCCAGGTGACTCACTGTGACCCAGGCTTCCTTGAGATTTTGAATTACATCTTCGAGGGTTTTTTTCACTTCTTGCCCTTCTTCTCAGGGAGTGAGTATGGAGCATCTTCTAGTCTGACCTAAAGTACCTGTTACAAAGTTCCTTTCCTTCAAGATTCCACCCACACTTCTGATATTGACAAACTCAAGCCACTAGTGGATATTAATTCAATCATATATTGATCTTCCTAAATAATATTTGCATTTTAATGCTCAAAGAAATTTTAGATATCCTGGTTAGAATTTTAGCTGTGTCGGCAGGATTAGAAAGACATATTTTTTATAGTTGGTTTACATAGAAAGAACTACTTTTAAACACAGAGGTCTTTTCCAGAGACTTGATCATATAAAAAACATAGAGTAACTTAATGCGAATGCCCTTCTAGAAGAGGAATATATATATGTGTGTGTGTGTGTGTACACATGTATATATATCTGTCATATCACATATGAGATACATATACATGTATATATATATATATATATATATCATATATTATATAATGTGAATAATATCTATCTATCTATCTATCTATCTGTCTATCCTGTATCTATCCAGAGAGAATGAGAACTGTTATTTAACTTGGACGTTATTATTTGGGATCAGTTTCATAAAAATTATTTTCCTTTCATTTACACATATAAAATGATAAATTTCATTAAATGACAATGAAAAATGTAAAAGTACTTCAAGAAAAAAAACAAACTGAATTCTAGAAAGGAAAAGTCCCATAGTTTTTTAAAGAACCCTGATGCTCAAGATGTGATGCAGATGTAGAAGTAGCCAGGTCACCATCCAGAATGGAGTCTCTTATCAACCCGGTAACTGACAAAGTACTGTAACTGAAGTACTGTTCTCTTACTCAAGAATGGAGTACTTGTTAATCTCCTTATTAAATTCTATTGCTAACCATAGCAATGTGAGCAATAATAAATGCCTATTTATTTAAGCTGCTGAATTGTACAACAGTTTATTACACAGCAGTAGCTGACTGAAACATTTATCCATGCAGCTGACGAATTCTGTCAGAGACCCCTTGAATTAGTGAACACGCAGATCAGGTAAGGGATTCTCCAGGATTATGGTGTGGAATTAAGCGATGAACATAGCTTCACTTTGTGGTAGATACTTCGAAGTGATCAAGAGGTTTGGGAAAGTTTATGGATTCTTCTCTACCTCTCACTTTTTCTTCCTTTTAACATTTATCTAATATCTGTGATAGGAGGTGCCAACAGAAGCAAGTAAGTCATTGCTTTTGGCCCTAAGCTCAGGGTGTTTTGGGCAAGTGTGTATATGTAGGGAGGCAAACAAGTAAATGATCAATTAAAGGACTGGAGATAGACTATAGCTGATGTCTGAGAATACAGAAGAACTACAATGCTTAATTTAATCTGAGGACATAGGGAAAACCTTTATAGGAGGTACTGAAATTGAACTAAGCTTTGAAGGAATAGGTTTGAACTTCGATACATAAAATGTGATACATGTACCCCTAGCATCAGCCTCACCTAGGAGCTTGTTAGAAATGCAGACCCTTTGATCCCACCCAGACTACTGAATCAAAATCTGCCTTCTAAAAAGTTCTAGCGGTGGGAGTTCCCGTCGTGGCTCAGTGGTTAAGGAACCCGACCAGCATCCATAAGGATGCAGGTTCGATCCCTGGCTTCATTCAGTGGATTAAAGATCCAGCGTTGCTGTGAGCTGTGGTGTAGGTCACAGACGCGGCTCGGATCCCGGGTTGCTGTGGCTGTGGTGTAGGCCGGCGGCTACAAGCTCGGATTCGACCCCTAGCCTGGGAACCTCCATATGCTACGGGTGCAGCCCTAAAAAGACAAAAAGCATCCCCACGGGGAAGAAAAAAAGTTCCACCAGTGATTTCTATGTACATTAAAGTTTGGAAGAATTATTGTTAGTTGATGGTTCTTATTTTGCCTCCGTATTAGAATCATCTGGGGTGTTTTGAAAAAAATTAAAGCCCAGAGTCACTATATCTAGAGTTTCATACTCAGCCGACCTGGATGGAATAGTCAGGCACTGGTCAGTGATCTGGAATGTCCATAGGCATGTGTTAGATTGTCCAATTGTTTGTGAGCTTTGGATCTCAGGAATTGGATCTTAAGGCTTAAAGAATGGGCATGGTGAGATGGAATCCCAAGATTCTGAGAAATTCTAACTCTCCAAGCTACAAATATGAAAGTTCTAGAAATGGTCATGATAACATTTGTTGATGCCTGGATCCTAAGCAAGCTTACATGAAAAAAATCTTAGAATACCTGGAAACATGGGCATAAAGGAAATTGCAAAATGTCCCAAACTGCAGAAATTGGAAGCAGGAGGGCATGATAAAGGAGACAGATCATATTTGGAGATCTTCTTGTCAAGATTGTAATGAACAAAGGCTTACAGACAATTTTTTGAGGAAGTTTTATAGAGGAGATCGTGTCTGGAAGAACTTACTTCATTTATCTAACTTCTTTATGGTTTTTGTCCTATTCTGCATCTTGCCTGCCCTGACTCTGCTTGGAGAGAGAATTTAAAACCCCAAATCTGTCATTGATAGATATTGCAGGTCCCATAGCATTCTCACTGAATCCATTGCAATGTTTGGGCCAAGTTCCAATCAGAAAATTACTTTCTATTGACTATAAATTTCGCACCTCTAACATGAAGACTTCTCATAATACACACTCTCTAAATTGGCTTCCGATCCTGCCTGAGACCAAGTATGACACATACCCTCAAATGGGCTTCAAATTGAGCCACAGCCTTGGCTAAACATATTTTAATGACAACACATAACATTCAGGTCATCGAAAGAATATTTCCCCCTTCATATGATACATGTGTTGCTGGCATAAAATTATATGACTTACGTCCCCTTTCAGCGTTAGGAGGGTCAAGAAATCTTTTTCACTTTCAGTCTGAAATTACTCTGCAGTATAAATTATTACTCACAGTTCAACACTTGCTGTGTTCAGCCCAGAGGTGGCTGCCTTCTCAAAGGCTCTGTGATTTATGGAGAGAGGCAGAAGGGCGAGAGTGCCTCTGAGCAAACTCGTACCAGCTCTGTGTTCCCTCTGTCAGATGCAACAGAGAGTTGAGGACATGGTTCCCACCAAGCCATACAAATCAAAGAACAGGGAAGCTTTCAATTCCGTTGATATGGGACAACAGGGAGAATCGCTGGGGGAACATCTATTCTGTTCTGTTCGTTCTTGATTTTGGTTTTTGGGTCCCTCAAGAGTGAACCAGTTAGAATGTGGAATCATCTGAGAAGCAGACAATGGATTCTACTGCCGGATCTGTCACTTGCTAACTTGCGTGTGAGCAATGCCTCTGTTGCCTCAATGATAAAATGGGGACGATGCATTTCTTGCTTAGTTTACAAGGTGGTTGTTTCAATTAAGTGAGCTAAATTCTGGGAATCACCGTGTGAAGTGTGTGAAAGCAAGTTACATTTTTTAGGTGGAAGGTACTATTTTCACGTATGATGGCTTCACCTAGGGCATACCCTCCTCAAGGGTTACAGTTCTTTTATTGTGACTGCGTTGCCCAGACGTACTCAAACATAGCCCCTGGAGTTCTTTACAATATCACATGCTCCATCTTCACCCTGCACGTGGTTGGAGTTTCTCTCTCTCTGTCTCTATCTATCTACATAATTGCAAGAAAAGACCTTTTTGCAAAGGAAATAGATCTCCAGCACCTAGCCTCCTTCCCAAAATCAAAGTCCTGATGAGCAAGTGTCCGCAAGGAGAAACTAAATGAACACCTACTATTTTTGTAAACTTTGCATTACTTGCTTTAAACTGCAAAGGGTGAAAGAGCTTATCTTCAGCAAGGTAGAAAATTTAGTAATTTAGAGGTATTGATTTTGTTTCTTTAAATGGAGAAGTTACACTGAGGTGGTTATCTACCCAAAATTAATAAGTGCCATAATAAGCATGTTTGCATTAGGAAAAACTGTCTGAGGGTTATGTTGGTTTGCAAAACACCGAAATTAAAATTAAGCAGTGTTAGCAGGGATAAGCACTCAGCAGCAAAAACACCGAAGATCTGTGTTTCTCCCTGTTGCAATAATCATTGAGGGTCCAAATTTGTGTCTACTTAGAGAAGTGTTTACCTCTGGTAGAGCTAGTGCAAGCTCTTAGGCACACAAACGCAAAACATAAACTGAAGGTGATGACAACACTGCTCATGCAATCAGGCTCATGGGGGGTGGGTGTCTGTGGGTCCTGAGGGTGACCACAGGCTTTAGCAGCTGTGAAAGGGGGAAGCTGTGGGAGTTCTGACACTTCTAATTAGAAGTCATCACCGCATAAGCCATTGCCCATGCAGGCTGAATTTTTTTTTTCTCTTCTAAATTCAACTTTGATTTTAAATCTCCCCTTCCAAGGTCTTTAGAAGATTACTTTCTTTTTTTTCCTCCAGGAGATGGAGTCTGTTTTATGGAGAACTTGGGTACCTAAGAGGAAAAGCTTTCCTCTGATCTCCCAGGTTTTTTTTTTTTTTTTTTTTTTTTCCAGTTTAGCGTCGTACCCACAGCATATAGAATTTCCCGGGCTAGGGGTTCAATTGGAGCTATAGCTGCTGGCCTTCACCACAGCCACAGTAACTCGGGATCCAAGCCGTGTCTGTGACCTACACCACAGCTCGCGGCAATGCCAGATCCTTAACCCACTGAATGAGGCCAGGGATTGAACCCGCAATCCCATGGTTCCTAGTCGAATTCGTTTCTGCTGCGCCATGATGAGAACGCCTCTGGATTTGGCAGATTTTAAATGAAGGCACCTTCCGATCCTCAATTCTGAATTTCACCATCTCCTCTATTATGTAAATGTGGCCCCCAAAGACATACTTCTCAGACATTAGTAACTATTAGAAGAATATTATTGAAGGATCCATGTGCTAAATGTTAGCAGCATTGCCAGGGGTTACATTGGATAATAATACATAAGGTTTTGAGAGCTACTGCAGCTGGGATTAAAATTTCTTTTGGGTGAAATATCCTCTTATCCATTAGCTTTAATCTTAATTCTTTTTTTATTTTTTTTTGGCTGCCCCATGGCATATGGAGTTCCAGGGCCAGGGATCAGATCTGAGCCACTGTTGTGACCTATGTGCCAGATCATTTTAACCCACTGTGCTGTGCTGGGGATTAAACCTGCATCCTGGTGCTTCAGAGATGCAGCTAATCCCACTGTGCCCCAGCGGGAACTCCTTATCTGTTAGCTTTAGATGTGGATAGATCTGCTCATGGATGATACAAAAATCAATTGAGTGTATCTTTTTAGAACATATCAAGTATTTTGGCCTGCTTTAAGTTTTTTAAATATAAAAACATACATATATAGGAGTTCTTGCTGTGGCTCAGTAGAGTCAGTAGCATCTTGGGAGTGCTGGGACACAGGTTTGAGCCCCAGCCCAACACAGTGGGTCAAGGATCTGGCGTTGCTGCAACTGCAGCTTGGATTTTATCCCTGGCCTGGGAACTCCATTTGCCAAGGGGTGGACAAAAAAAAAGAAAAAAATATATGTACATACACACACATACATATAAAATATATATGTATAATGACATAAACAATGCATATTTATATTTATAATTACAATTGTATGTTATATATAGGATATACTAATAATATACATATATAATAATTGATACGAATACATTTTAAAGGTTTTTTTAAGAACTAAATTCATAGTTTGGTTCCTTCCCCAATAACGTTGTCTATATGTATTTAACATAATAGTTGATTTATAGTAATCCTGTTTACATGTAAATTCTCAGGTGCACATTCAGGATGTTGAAGAGTACATAAAAAGTAGAGATTGTTTAGAATCAAGCTGCGTGGAATTTCACTCTATCAAGATGCTGAGGAGCACAGTACAGGGCAATATACCACCCTGGGGGGACATACAGGAAGGTGTCCCAGAAGATGTGACGCTTCTGCTGAATCATCAAGGACAAGTCAGAGCTTGACAGGCGGAGAAGGAAAGACCATTCTAGGCAGAGAGCTGGTGAAATGAGAAGGCAACTGCATCCTGCGTGTGTGTGTGTGTGTGTGTGTGTGTGTGTGTGTGTGTGTGTCTAGGAAACGGGAGATGACGCAATGAGCCTATAAAGTAAATAGAGACCTAGCCAGGAAGGGTTTCCTGTTCCAAGTTATGGCACTTTTATTTTATTCTGAAGCCACTGAAAGGTTTTAATGTAAAAAGTTTCGTGATGAGTGCTTGTTTCCATCCGGAGAGACTTGCAGATCATGTAAATGACTTTTTGCCATTTACGTGGCTTCCCTGAGTATTTGACATTTCTACCTAACCTAGCACACATGAAATAACGTTTGGGGGCAATGCTACGGAGAGGGTCAAAATTGATTGGCGTTGCAGTGTTAAAAGAAAGAGGAAATAAATGGCTCTGCAGCGTAGACAGCAAAGCCTTCCTTCTGAAGACTGCTGGGCCTGGGGAGCTAAAGACGTTGCCTTGAGTGAGGGCTGTCTGTTAAATACCTCCCTGTGTTAGCAAAGCTCCTTGAGTGGCCTTGAAAAATCACTGAGGTGCCAGAAAGGTTTTATAATCCAGAGTTTAAGTTTATTTCAGCGGTATGTTGTAGGAATTGTTAAGTGAGAATACGACCTGCCTGTCCACTTTAACAAGGGCGAGAGCCTGGCAGTCTCTGCTGGATCAGAAAGGCGTGTAAGAGGAGGAACAGGACGGCGTCCTGGGAAGCGACTGCTGACCGCGAGGGAGATGAAACCAGCACCCAGGGAAGAGCTCAGCAAGTCCCTGAAGAGAGAACTAAGCTTCCACTCACACACCGTCTAGTTTGTGCCAAACATAACTAAATGTCTCCCACATATAATTTTGGTTTGTGTGGTTATAAGATTTTATGGGCTCTTGGAACCAAGAGGAGAGACCAATGAGGAAAGCAACTGTCAACACATGTTCTTAAGGAAATCATACATTTCAATTCAACTGGCATTCGGGCATGGTGCTGACATAATAATTTTCAGGCAAAGGTGTAAGATACATCTTTTTATACAGGGCTTCAATCAACCACTGGAAGTCCCTGTTGTAAGGGTGGAGAACCAAATGTGGCTTAAATGAAAATAATCAAATTCAGAGAAGAAGGCGCCAGTGTTAGCTGAAGCAACAGTGACAACTGTGATTTTTCAGGTCCACAAAGTATCATCTTTATTCCTTCTAATTATCCCAAATCAAGTGTCTTCACATAAAGATCTGGCCTATCCACGAGAAAAGTGAAAACGTTATTCTAGCAGTGGAGATATTTTCAGTTAAATTCAGTTGAAATGAAGTCGAGCCTGGGATAGCTTACCTACTAGGGCAGGTTTCTCCTGTCTGAGCCAGCTGAATCCTTACTCTGTTTTCTGGCAAACATATCTGCCTAACACTTATTGAGCATTTCAAATTACAGGTGAGGTACTCTGCCAAGTTCTTTATATAGATCATATTATCCAGTAGAGCCACTCTCCAAGAAAGGCCTTATTTTTAACCCACATTTTCAGAAGGGGAGTCTGCAGTACAAAGTGGTGAAATAACTTAGTCAAGTCAGACAGATTTCAAATGGCAGAACTCAGATTTGATCCCATGACTGGCTGACTCCAGAGCTCAAGCTCTTAATTACTACATTAATTACGAGTTTAATTATGAGTTTAATCTTTCCTAGGTATCACGTTTCACAGTTCACTTATGCCCAGAACCTCAAACCTATATTCTTTGGGGATTTTTTTTTGCCTTTTTGGGGGGGTCACATTTGTGGCATAAGGAAATTTCCAGGCTAGCTACAGCTGCTGGCCTACATCATAGCCACGGTAATGCAGGATCTGAGCCATGTCTGCAACTTACACCACAGCTCACGGCAACACCAGATCCTTAACCCACTGAGCGAAGCCAGGGATTAAATACTTGTCCTCATGGAAACTAGTCGGATTCCTTTCTGCTGGGCCACAATGGGAATTCCCTCAACCTTTTATTCTTAACACTTCGTTTTTAAAGACCACAGGTAATGAACATTTATACTCAGCCATGACAACTCAGTAGATATTGCCTCAAAGTGAGTCATTCATCTCCAAATCCAAGACTCCTGGATAGCCATCAGAGTTTCAGAAATGTATAAGGAAAATTCAAGAACACACATCTCTGTGGGTGGGGAAAATATATTTTGTGATTAAGTCTAAACTTTGGTTAACATTTAAGTCATTTTAATTTTCATTTCAAAAAACAGAAAATGTTATCATTTAAGTACCTAAAACAAAGGATTGTACATTAGAGATCCTAAGAAAGGAGGCAGCATATGAACCAAAGCTTCTAAACATTGCAGAACCTGTTTAGAAACCTTGGTGAATGAAGCCATTCAACCTGCCACTAGCTATACCATATTTAATAAAGTAACTTGAAAGAGACTCTAATTCATTCATAGGAAATACTTTTATTTCATGTTGTTATAGTATATTACACTCTAGCAGAGAATGATCACATCTCATTAAACGGCAACACTCTATATCCAGATTTTAGATCAAAATTTTTAGCATCTTTTCTTTCTTTGGTTTCCTTGTATCTCCAGGCCATCAGTTCTACCTTGGAATTATATCTAGAGTTTAATCACTCCTCATTATTTCCACCATTGCTTGATCCATGCCACCATCATTTCTCACCTAGACAATTCCAAGAGCCTCCCAGATAGTCTCTCTTCTTATCCAGACCCCTGCATCATCCCCTCTTAAAATGCAGTTTTATTCATGTCACTCCTTTGCTCAAAAGCCATCCAGTGGTTTTTGCATTTGACTCAGAATAAAATGAAGACCCTTTACAAGGTCCTAAAAGGCTGTGTATGGTCTGATGCACTGAAAACTCTCAGATCTCATCTCCTAACTTTTTCTTCCTCAGCCATTGCATTTGAGCCATTTTGACTTTGACGTAACCGTTTCCTTGTATTTCTTAGAGTTCTACCATATGAGTGTGCAATATAACAATAGTTAAGTTTGCCTACTATTTGAATTTCACATAAAATGGAATCACCCTATATATTTTTTTCTCACCTGACTCCTTGTGATTGGTTTTCTGGATTCATTCATTCATGCTGTTGTGCATGGCTCTAATTCCTCCATTTCCATTGCAACATTTTACTCTACTGTGTGAGTATTGATAGCTTACATATTTTTTTTTTCCATTCTATTGTTGATGCATATTTGAGGTGTTACCAGTTTGAAGCATTATGATTAATGTGGCCATGACCACTTTTGTGCAGGGCTCTTCATGATTTCTGTTAGATATATATCCCTGGGAGTGGAATTTCTGAGTAATACGTATGTAAGTGTTTAATTTAAGTTAATAATTTAATAAGTGAAATGGCTGTGACAATTAATACTTTCACCAACAGGGCATGAGAATGTTTATTAATCCATATCCCTGCCAAAAATCAATATTGTCAGTTTTTTCTTAATAGCTATTTTTGTAGGTGTGTAGTAACAATTTTAATTTCTCTGACTACTAATTACAGTGAACATGGTTTTTTAAAAAATATTTATTAGGCATTTAAATATTCTCTCTTTTTTTTAAGTACCAGCTCTAAACATTTCTCATGTTTTTATTTAGTTTTTAGTTGTTATTTTCTAATTAATTTATAGAAGCTCTTCATATAGTCTACATATTATTCCTTTTCTCATTTAGTATGTTGAAAAAATTTTCCTCATTCCTGGCTTACATTTTTATTCACTTATGGTGCTTTTAGATGAAAAGATGTTTGTTATTTTAATATGCTCCAATTATCAGTTCCTTTAGCATTTGTTTGCTTTTTATGTCCTGTTTAAGGCCTGCTTCTTCCCCCAGGTCATGAATATCTTCTATATTATCCTCTAGAAATTATTGATTTACTTTATACATTTAGATCTACAGCCTAACTGAAATAGTTTTTATTTATTTGATAAGTAGAGGTCAACATTTGCTCTTTTAAAATAGGTATTTCAATTGACACTGTCCCCCACTGATCTGCAGTGTTACCTCTGGCATAGATTTTAAATGTCCATTTTCAGATTTTAATTACTGTAGATTCATAATACATCTTGATATCTGGTAGATCAAGCTACTCTCTTTTAACTCTTTCCTTCAGAGGATTTTGGTGATGTTTTGTCATAGTCATTTTCAATATTGATTTGAGAAACATTTTGGCAATTTTCGCTGTACATACACACACCTGTTTTGGGGATTTACTAATTGTTTAAAAGCTATAGGTCGATTTGGAGTGTGTTGATATATTTAAAACATTGCATGAATCTTTCAACTTATGAACATGCTTTATTGTCCATTTACTTAGACCTTTGGTTTCCTTCAATAACATTTTATAGGTTTTTTTGCAGATACCTTATACAATTTTGATGTATATTCATAAATATCTGATATTTTGATACAACTGCAAATGGCATTAGTTTTAAAAAATGTTTTTTGCTGATATGTTGATATACACAAATGTACTTAATTTTCGTATATTGATCTTATATCTAGCAACTTCACTAAATACACCAAGTTTTATCTGTGGTTTCTTTTGGATTTTCTCCATGCGGATTTATATAACCTACAAATAACAGTTTTTTTTCTCTCCTTTCAGTCTTACAACTTTTACTCATTTTTCTTATCTTACTAAGTTGACTTATACCTCCAATACAATGATAAACAGAAGTGGACCTAAAAGATATCCTTAACTAAGTCTTTATCAAAAGGGAAGCTGAACATTTCATAAATTAAATATGATGTGTACTACATGTTATTTTGCAGGTATACTTCATCAGATCAAGGAATTTCTCTTCTATTCCTAGAGATTTTTTAACCATGAATGAATGTTGAATTTTTTCAAATAATTTTTCAATCTACTGAAATGATCTTATTAATTTTCTTTATCTGTTAGTGTGAATTTTCAGATATTTCACCTACTTTACATTCCTAAAATAAACCAAATTTGTGTCATATAATTTCCTTTTTACATATCACAGGATTATTTTTGCTAATATTTTCATTCTGGTTTTAATTCATTTGAAAGTTATTTGGTCTGCAGTTTTCTTATAAAATTCTTTTCAGTTTTAGATATCAAAATTATTCTGTTTTTATAAGATGGATTTATGAAAGAGTTTGAGTAAAACTGATTTATTTCTTGTTCAAATGTTTGTAGGAATCACCCAGTGATACAAATCATCTGGGACTATACATTTCTTTGGAAAAATTCTTATATTATGGATTTAATTCCATTAGTACTTTTAAGGTTATTCAGATAGTTTTTATTATTTCAATTTTAGTAAGTGGTACTTTTTAAAAATAAATATTTTCATTTAATCTAAATTTCAAATTTATTTGCATATATTTTTATACTATTTTAAAAATTATATTTGATATTATTATTGTTATTATTATTATTTTCTTTTTAGGGCTGCACCCCTGGCATATGGAAGTTCCCAGTCTGGGGATCTAATTGGAGCAGTAGCAGCTATCCTACACCACAACCACAGCAACGTCAGATCCGAGTCGCATCTGTGACCTATATACCACAGCTCACGGCAAAGCCAGATCCTTAACCCACTGAACGAGACAAGGGATCGAACATACACCCTCATGGACGCTAGCCATTATGCTAAGCCGTGATATTAAATTCTTGATTTCAGCCTTTCTTTCTTTTCTAAAGTATACATTTACAGAAATAAAATTTTCTAATGATTTTAATTGCATCCTCAAAGATTTGAAATGTATGATTTACCATTCAGTTGAAATATTTTATAATTTCATTGAGATTTTTTTCTTTGATCTCTAAGTTATTCTGGAATGTATTTCTTTTTTTTGCCTTTTGTCATTTTATGGCCGCGGGTTTATGGCCACACCCGCGGCATGTGGAGGTTCCCAGGCTAGGGGTCTAATCGGAGCTGTGGCCACTGGCCTGCGCCGCAGCCACAGCAACGCAGGATCCGAGCCGCGTCTGCAACCTACACCACAGCTCACGGCAACGCCGGATCCTTAACCCACTGAGCAAGGGCAGGGATCGAACCCGCAACATCATGGTTCCTAGTCGGATTCGTTAACCGCTGCGCCACGACGGGAACTCCAAGAATTTGTTGAATGTTGCATTATCTTCCATTGGTTCTGACAATCCAGATACCACCCCTTCAATTCCAGAAAACAGGCTCTCGGTAAAGCAATAAAATTTTTAGGCTCAAAGACAATTTGAGAAGTTCCTGCTGTGGCCTGTAGGTTT
>PVHT021183515.1:2192454-2231608 GCA_004024745.2 Catagonus wagneri
GGAATGTATTTCTTATTTTCAAAAAACTTGGAGATTTTTTCCAGTCTTTTAAAAAATTTTAGTTTATTTCATTATAGTAAGAAGCATGCTATATATGATTTCAATCTTTGAAATTCAAGGGGACAATTTCAATGATCAGTATGTGGTTAGTTTTCATAAATATTCTGTGTTTGCTATAGAAAATATTTATTTTGCAGTTATTTTGTATAGTAATATATATATAATATGGCAAGTTTGCTTGCATTATATATGTTATACATCTTACTGACATATTAAAATCAACTTAATATAGAATTAACTATTCAATATTCTATTTTCTCTTTTCTACTAATTACTGTGTTAGATGTATTAAAAACTCCACTGATGCATATAATACTGCTTCTTTTCATGATTCTTTCATTTTTTGCTTTCTATAACTTTATCCTATTTTTTTCAGGTGCACACAGGTTTAGAATTATTATTTTTCTCTTGCTCTGCCCTCCAATTTACACTTTTGGAGGGACTATGTCTAACCTGTTCACAAGCCAGCCATTCTTAATATTGGCTATTATATATTTTTTTAATTCTAGAATTTTCATTTGGTTTCTTTTCTTATAATTTCTAGGTCTCTTCTGGTATTCTAATCTTTATTTTTTATTTCTCTGAGAATGATGTGTATTTATTTTAAAGTCAATATCTGATAAAATATATTGGCACATCCTGTTGGCTTGTTTCTCTTATTTGTTGTTTCTCTTGTCTTTTAGTTAGAATATTTGATTTCCTCTAGTGTTTTGTTACTTTTGATTTTATGCTGAGCATTGTATTTCTAAAATTCTTGGCAGCAATAAAGTGAGAAAAGACATTTTTACATTCTTCCAGAGAAGATTTAAATTTACTTCAGCTAGGACTTGGAAGTATTAGTGATTCAGCATTATCTTAGTCCAAATTCAGAGACTGAATCTACTAGAATCTGAGCTGCAGTCCCCTCAAGAATGGCCTTTTCTTGGAGTTCCTGTTGTGGTTCAGTGGGTTAAGGACTTGATGTCTCTATGAGGATCGATCCCTGGCCTCACTCAGTGGGTTAAGGATCTGGCATTGACACAAGCTGCAGTATAGGTCACAGATGCAGCTTGGTTCCGGTGTTGCTAGGGCTGTCGTGTAGGCCTCAGCTACAACTCCTCACCCAAGAACTTTCATACGATACAGGTGTGGCCATAAAAATAAATAAAAATAGTGGTTTTTTTAAATCAATTCATTCTTTTCTTTGCATGTGCCATTTCAGATCTCAACTCAAAGGAGGGGAGGTGGTTATCAGGATACATTTTCTTACTTGCTAGGGTCCAGACTCTAATTCATGTCCTCCTAGCTGTGTTACTTTCAAAAGACAGCTGTCTGTAGCACCCCTTTCAGAATTGGCTAAAACCCTCAGAAAAAAAGTGACACTTACTCAACACTCAACTTCCTGGGTCTCTGCTCTTCTGCTCTGGTAGTTCTTACTACCTTGCTGCCTGAATGGTTCTTCAGTTCTACCAACAGTTTTAGATAATATTTGGTCCAGCTGTTTTTTTCTCTTAGGTAAGCTTGTCCTATGTTTCTTGACCTATTAATTGAACTATATTTATCTTTGCAATACTCGTCACCACCTAGTTCAAATTCATCTTTTATTCTTACCTGTCTTTTCTCACTAAAATGTAAGCTCCATGAGATCAGGGATGGTTTGACTTTATTTAATAATGTATCATGAAGATCTGGAATGTTTCCTTGCATGCTGTAGATAGTCAGTGATAGTCAATGAAAAAACTATCAGATGTCTGTTTTTCAATCATGACAGATGTTTTCTATGGCATGTTATACCTGTTAAAGTGTTTTAAAATCAATGATCATACTCGATCATCCCAACAACTTTGTGGGGTGTTATTTGCATTTGCAAACACAATGCATTTGTCAGATGAAAAAACCAAAGTGCAGGGAGATTGTCGCCAACCCATTATTCCACAAATAAGAAGTGTCAGGTACTTTATTTGAACCTACATATTCAAAACCAAACTTTGCACAGTATCTACTGAGTTAAAGTTTGATATTTCATGACACAAGAAAGGCATATGTACTTATTATCTAGCAATTTGAAACCCTTCATAATTTGGAAACTCTTCCCTATAATTGGCTTCTTTGCAGTCATACCTAGATGCCAGGCTTGCTTCTTCACAGCTCATGCTTCTTAGAAATACTAGCAGGATTTTAAGGTAGGATGCAAAAATCAACAGAGGGAAAAGTTTTGTGTCTTCAAGTACATGAAAGCAATTTAAGCATTTACAAATTAATAGAACTATATTTCTTAAAAAAATAGTTTTCCCATCCCCTCAAATCTGACAACTCTAAAATGTTATTTTTTTTTTTTTTATTTTTTTTTTTGTCTCTTTGCCTTATCTAGGGCTGCACATGCGGCATATGGAGGTTCCCAGGCTAGCGGTCTAACAGGAGCTGTAGCCGGCAGCCTTCCCCACAGCCACGGTAACGGGGGATCCGAGCCGTGTCTGCAACCTACACCACAGGTCACGGCAACGCCGGATACTTAACCCACTGAGCAAGGCCAGGGATCGAACCTGCAACCTCATGGTTCTTAGTCGGATTTGTTAACCACTGAGCCACGACGGGAACTCCTAAAATGTTGTTCTTAATATCCTTTGGATTGAATAATTGGGATTGCAAAATATTATTTTTTTCTCTTATTAAAAGGTAATAAATAACTTTTTATCCAAAAATATAGATACTAGTAGGAAAAAAGCTTAATATCTTCTTTAATCAATAGCTCTTGTTGGCATTTTTGTTTATAGCCTCATATACACACACATATATGTTTTGAAAACTGGGTTAACAAAACAGGATTATTTTATAACCCAACCTAATTCCACAATATAGTGTCAATATATTGCTTCATGGTTTTCATTTCATCAAACATTCTTCTGAAGCAAGATTTTTAGTAGTAACATATGGAATGCAACATAATATAATTAACTGTTATTAGACACTAGAGTTGCCTATAAATTTTTTAAATTGAAATGTATTGTCTGTATTTATTCCTTCATATATACTTATATAATTTATTAGGTTATATTGTATTGAAATTGTTGTGTAAGTGATTATTTAGAATTTTGAGGTTTTTGCTATATAACTTTATTTTTTCTTTTTGGGCCACACCTGCGGCATATGGAAATTCCCAAGCTAGGGGATGAATCAGAGCTGTGGCTGCCAGCCTACTTCACAGCCAGAGCAGTGCCAGATCCTTTACCCACTGAGTTAGACCAGGGATCAAACTGGCATCCTCATGGATACTTGTCAGGTCCTTACCCCACTGAGCCACAATAGGAACTCTGAGGCCTTTATTATATAACTTTATATTGCTCTTAAAACTTGTACTAGTTTATAATTCAACTAAAATAATACAGTAACTTTCTTCCCTAAGTCTGATACTCTTACATGGGAATTACCCTTTAAAAAAGCTTTATCAATTTGATAAATAAAATATTATTCCTTCATCTTTAAAAATACTGCACATTTTTGATCTATCATGAGATTCACTATATCTTCATGATTTTGGCTTTTGGTTTTGTGTCTGTATGCACCCATGTGTCTATTTATTCTTCAAGACTTTTATTATTTTTTATGTGTTTTCTTTATATTTAAAAACTTTTTATATTAGGGATGTTAGTTTGCATGTAATAGGGATATTAACCTTTTTCTTTCTCATATAGATTAAAATATTTCCACACTTTCACACTTGCTTTTTTATTTCATTTATGGTATTTTTTTCATGTGCAGAACTTTAAATATATTTAGGTTTTGTTTCTTCTTTTTATGCTTTGAAAACATTATCTAATTTTTTGCCTCTGCCTTATACAATATTTATTTTTATTTTTTATTAAAATATAGTTGATTTACAATGTTGTGCCAATTTCTGATGCACAGCAAAGTGCCTCAGTCATACATACATACATTTTTTTTCTATTATTTTCCATCATGGTGTATCCCAGGAGATTGGATACAGTTTCCTGCGCTGTACAATAGTGCCTTATTGTTTATCCATGCTAAATGTAATGGTTTGCATCTACTAATCCCAAACTCCCAGTCCATTCCATATATATGTCTCCTTTGGAGACATGTCTATTTAGGTCTTTTGCCTGTTTTTCAGTTGGGTTGTTTGTTTTTTGTTGTTGAGCTGTATGAGTTGTTTGCATATTTTGGAGATTAAGCCCTTGTTGGCTGCATGGCTTGAAACTATTTTCTGCCATTATATACATTGTCTTTTTGTTTCGTTTATGATTTCCTTTGCTATGCAAAAGCTTGTAAGTTTGATTAGGTCACATTTGTTTGTTTTTATTTCTATTGCCTTGGGAGACTGACCTAAAAATAAAACAAAACATTTGTATGATTTATGTTAGAGAATGTTTTGCTTATGTTCTTTTCTAGGAGTTTTATGGTGTCATGTATTATATTTAAATCTTTAAGCTATTTTGAGTTTATTTTTGTACATGGTGTGAGAGTGTGTTCTAGTTTCACTGACTTACATCACTATCCAGTTTTCCCAGCACAACTTTCTGAAGAGACTGTCTTTTCCCTATTTTATATTACTGCCTCCTTCATTGAAGATTTACTCATCATAGTCATCTGGATTTATTTCTGGGCTCTCTATTCTGTTCCATTCATCTCTAAGTCTGTTTTTGTACCAATACCACACTGGTTTGATCACTGTAGCTTTGTAACATTGCCTGAAGTCTGGGAGAGTTATGCCTCCTGTTTTTTTGTTTTTGTTTTTTTCTTTCCCCCCCAGGATTGCTTTGGCAATTCTCGGCCTTTTATGCTTCCATATAAAGTTTTGGTAACTTGATAGGGATCACATTAAATCTGCAGATTGCTTTGAGAAATTAGCCATTTTAACAGTAGTCCGGGAACATGGGATATCTTTCCATTTCTTTGAATCCTCTTTAACTTCCTTGATGAAGATTTTACAGTTCTCAGCATATAAGTCTTTAGCCTCCTTGGTCAGGTTTATTCCTAGGTATTTAACTTTTTTGGGTGAGATTTTGAAAGGTTTTTTTAATATATTCTTTTTATAATATTTCATTGTTAGTGCATAGAAATGTAACTGATTTCTGAATGTTAGTCTTGTATCCTGATACTTTGTTGAATTTGTTTATCAGATTGAGTGGTTTTTGTGACAATGGTATCTAATTATATGACTTATAATTGTTATGTTTTATTTTATATATTGTAATGGGTACTTTAGCTAAATTTTTCTTTGAAAAAGTTAATTTATGTTTTCCAAATGGTTAACTAATTTCCCCAGAACTAATTAATTAAATTATCATATTTCTCTATGATTTTAGAATGATAGGTTTTCCCAGTAAAATTCTGTTTCACTAGATATCTTACACTTATAATGTTTACATTTAATAGCTTTATAATATGCTGTAATTTCAACCTTTGAAAATTCACCTTTATTTTATTCTAAAAATTTCCTAGTTGTACTAGCTTATGCATACTTCAAAATTAGATTAGAATAATTTTTCCAAGTTCTAAATAAATGTGTCTCTTTGATTTTGAAGATAATCAAAATCTATAAATAAAATTTGGGATAATTAACATTTTAGATTTTTAGGATTTACCATCTAAGAACATGGAATGCTGTTTCATTTATTCAAATTTTATTATATATTCTCCAGAGAAATAGTTTTTATATTTATATCTAACTTTTATATTTATTGCTAAATATTTTATTTTATTGTTCTTTTGCTCAATTGTAAAAATTTAACTTATCCATTGACTTTTACCACTGTATTTTTGTGTAGTTTTTCTGCAACTAGCCATTTTACTAAACTCATAAATTTCTTAGTTTTTAGTTGATTTTCTCAGATTTTAAAAAATGTAAATCACTTCACTTCTATCTTATGAAGATAATATTTTTCTTCTCCTTGCTGAAAGTTACCACACTTCTATTTTGGGATATTGATGTTATTACTTAGGACAATTAAGAATATCCAAATTATTATAGATAAATTGAGCAGAAGAGGAAGTTCTGGGACCTAAAACTGTTAGTGGTCAGTAAAGTGGGCGAGGTGTTGGAGAATTTTAGAACAGTAGTAATTTTTTTTGAGCCCAAACTACAGTGTGACATTGGAAAAGAAGACAACCATGTATAGTAGACTCACGGTAGGGGTTTAAAAATGAGGTTCAAATCCTTGGAAAGGGAACTGGTAAAAATAATGATTAAGACAGGAACCCAGTTCTAGAGAATGTCTGACACAAGTTGAGCTTTATAATCTGGGACAAAAGAAAACATTTAGAGCCAGATCATCTGCATGGAAATGTGATACTGAATTTTTCAGTACCTAACTCTATTTCCATTAAGTGGAAAGAAATGGCTCTAAAGACTAGATGGTATTAAACTTGCATTTAGAGTTCAAGAGCTTCCAGATTTGGAAAGGCAGAAAGTCAAACTGTGAGATTCAGGTAGAACACAATAACTCTGCATTCACACCCACATGCATACACCCACAGATATATTATACAAAATTATATATGTATTTGAAATAAGTAAGTCATAGTGAGTAATCGAGATAACACAACTGGAAAACTACATGCTGACTCAGTCTCCAACCTGTGACCTAATAATTATAGAAGTTCCTTTCTTTAGGGAGTGTTCTTTTTCATTGTTCAGATTCCAACAAGAGATATTCCATAATTATTAGATTTCTGTTTTCGCCAGCCATCAAACTGGTATTGTGCTTTTTTCTACTCAAAAATTTATAAAATGCGTACTATGTGCCATACAGTAGTGACATGACAAAAAACAGGTAGGACCTGTCCTATAGTTTCTAATCTCATAGAAAAAAATATTCGGTTAAACACACAAAACAACAGGATGTGATAGGAGGTATTAGAGGAGGAGTTGGGAGTTTTGAATCCCGCCTTTGCAAAAGAATTTGACTTGGCTTGGTAGAGTGAGTAGGACAGACAATGACATCAGGAAAGGGTGGAGCAATTGTTATTTAAGCTGAGATATGATGGAGAAGAGGGACTCGGTAAGTAATGAGGTGGAAGAAATGTACTCTAAAAAGAGAAAATTGTACAGGCAAAGAGACTACATACCAACTTTCTAGGAACAAGAACTATAGTATGGGTAATAAATTATCTTGGAAGGACTATTTATGAGCTTGAAGGCAGTGAAAAGTTTTAAGTTGCTCTGGAGAGGCAGAGTGTGTGTTGGTGAACATGATTATTTCTGCATTTTAGAAACTGCATTCTGGAGAATGAATCAAATAAGAGCAGAACCGGCATAAGAAAGAACAGTTTGTTCACTTTTCCTAATTCAGATTCAAGTTTGAACTAAGAGTACCTTGGAGAAAAGCAGCAAGAATGGAGACTTTCTTTATTTTTAATTTCCATGAACCTTGTTTTAAATATATACTGCCTGTAGTTGCTTAATAATTAAATTTTTGCAGTACTTATCTTTTAATGAATAAATTTACTCTGTGTGTAGGCTGAATGACAACCCTCCAAAGATGTCAATGTCGTAATACCTCAAAGCTGTGAATGTTACTTTAAGTGACAAAAGGGATTTAGTAGATGTGATTAAGGATCTGGAAATAGGGAAATTATCCTGCATTTTCTGGGTTGGCCAAATGTAATCATGTGGGTCCTTATTAGAGAGAGGGAGGAGGATCAAAATATTAGGAGATATGATGAGGAAAGCAAGAGGCTGGCGTGACAAAAAGTCAGAAGCCAAGGAATCCGGGAGACCTCCTAAAGCTGGAAAAGGCAAGGATAGAGATTATCCCACAGAGCCTTGGAAGGGACCAGCCCTACTGATATTTTGACTTTAGTCCAGTGAAAATGAAACTAATTTTGGACTCTGGCCTCCAGAATTGTTAAGGAATAATTTAAAGACATTTATTATTAAATTAAAAAATTGTAATATTGCTGATGCACGATATTATATAAGTTACAGGTATACAGTGTAATGGTTCACAGTTTTTGGAAGTTATAAAAAGATGTTGTTTTAAATTAATTAATTTATTTATTTGGCTGCCCCGTGGCATATAGAATTCCTGGACCAGGGATCAGATCCAAACCACAGTTTTGACCTCAGCCACGGCTGTGGCAATGCCAGATCCTGAACCTGCTGTGCCAGGCCAGTGTCTCGGCACTCCCAAGACGCCGTCGATCCTGTTGTGCCACAACAGGAACGCCAACGTGTGCTGTTTTTAAAGTGTTAAATCTGTGATAATTTGGAGTTCTCATAGTGGCTCAGTGGGTTAAGACCACAACATAGTGTCTGTGAGGGTGTGGGTTCAATCCCTGGCCTGGCTCAGTGGGTTAAGTACCTGGCGTTGCCACAGGCTGTGACATAGGTCACAGATGTGCTCTCAATCCAGCGTTACTGTGACTGTGGCATAGGCCTGTCACTGCAGCTCAGATTTGACCCCTAGCCTAGGAATTTCCATATGCTGCAGGTGCAACATTTAAAAAAAAAGTGGTAATTTGCTACAGTGGTGACAGGGAACTATTGCCCAAACAGACGCATTTGGGAGAAGAATGGTTACATATTTGAGAGTGTATTATAAGTGGTATCATGGCACCCATTTATCTGTCCAATAGGATAAATATTTTCAGATCACTTTTACAGAGTCAGTTATTCCCTGGGCTTTTTTTTTTCCACATGAAATTTTAATCCCATTCTCTTTGTCAAAGAATATTCTGTCCTTTACAAAAATAATAAGTCACTCTCAAAACAGAAACAGACAGAATACCAGGCTTTGAGAGGTATGGAGTTACACCGTCACGGAACCACACACAGCATTTTGAAGAACATGTCGGAAGGAAACAGTTTCCCGGTGAAAAAGTCAGGACTCAGAGATGACAGACTACGTGTAAAGGATAACCTTGAAATCAAGTATTAAAGATCTTGGGGAAAGAAACTGACGGGCAAAGCTTATGATATGAGACAATCCATGTACGAGACAAGCAGAAGCGTATCTATACCAGACCCCTTCCTGGAGCAAGAGTGGTGAGGAAGAACTAGAGATTCCTACTCGTCATTGATTTTACTCAAATATTTCTAACAGATGGAGTAGAATTCTTAATATTCAGCATCATTGGAATCATTCTACACATGTTTTTTTGTGTCTTCGTGAGATTCTGACTTTCAGAGCAGGGCTAAGCATCGTGTTTGACGTACACATACTACGTGGACAATAGTTAGTGACAAAGTATAAGTACACAGGAGTTCCCGTTGTGGCTCAGTGGGTTAAGAATCCAACTAGTGTCCATGAGGATGCAGGTTTGATCCCTGGCCTCACTCAGTGGGTAACAGTCTGGTGTTTCCATATGCTGTGGTGTAGGTAACAGACACGGCTCTGATCTGGCGTTGCTGTGGCTGTGACATAGGCCTACACCTAAAGCTCCAGTTTGACCCCGAGCCTGGGAACTTCCATATGCCGCAGGTGCGGCCCTAAAAAAGCAAATATATATGTATATATTAGCACAAAATGGCAAAACCTTTAGAATTGCCCACCATCCAGACTTTCATGTTAACAAGACTGCTTTCTGCCTGATGATGTTATGCACTGTGCAAATCACTGATACCAGATCCTACAGAAATGAGCATGGAAAGAACTCATCCTATCAGCGAGCTATGTTTTGTATACTTGGCATAGCCTTCATCATTAAGAAGAAACCTCCTACTTCCTGCCTCCCCAGCCGCGAGCTGGTCTGATTTGGTTCTAACTCTTAAGCTTGCACGGGCAAGAAAGTCCACCTCCCTGTTTTAGCTCGGTCCCTGAGCTCTCAGCAGAGGGGGAACCTGGCCGTGGAATGAGTCAAGTCTTAGCGCCCTGGATTTGACTTCTCCACGTGCTGTTTCTCTGCGCCCTGGCCCTGCAGATTTTTCTATTGATGCTTGTAAATCATTTGTCATCTCTATAGCTGACAAAGAAACCAAAAGGATCCTTCATGAGTCAACGATACTCATTTTTTTTGAAGGGCAAATTTCTCTGGTGTCCCCACTCTATCTTGACAAGGACGGCAGCGGACCCTGCTCTGTGAATACTAACAGAGTCTCCCTGTAGAGCTCAGACGTACAGGGCCAGTGACCCCTAGAGCTGAGAAGCCACAGATACTACCTCCTGGTGAGGGCCTAGGGACCTGGCAGCACGTGTTGGGGATCCGGCGAGCTGATGAGGGCAATGTCTTAGGACCCGGGACTGTCCCAGTTGAATCTATGCTGATACTGTGGGCTAAGGGAAAATCATGAGAGGGTCTGAGCACTTGAAGTGCAGGCAAAAGGGAGTGCGGGGGGTTATATCGCTCAGTCCTGTCCAAGACGTTCTGGGGCCGGTTGGGATAAAGGGTTAAACTCCCTTAAGACTAGCTTTGGCCTTGACTGCCCACACTCCCAACCTCCCCCGCCACTTCCTCCTCACATTTCGAAGACGTCCCCTGTGCTGAATTCTTACTCAACTTCAAACTGACAAACTGTTTTTAATCTTTTCCTTCCATCCAGCCTGGAGATTGGGAAGCAAAAATCAATACCGGTTGGCAGGTGATCAAGCTGCTTCAGACCGGTGTACGGAGGGAGCAGAGAGCGGGAGCTAGAGGACAGGAGGAGAGAGGCGGGGGGCGGGAGAGGACTGAAAGGGGGGGGCCAGGAGTTTGACTAAGTACCATGAATTACTGGCTCGAGGTCCAAAGGGCTGTGATTTCTCTGGCCTTGAGCAGGGGAGCCTGGGAATGCCATTAGAACAATTAGGTCAGGAGTTCACAGCCGCCGAGGTGAACAGCTCTCTCCTTGGAGAGAGGCACAGAGAATTTTCAGTGGCCGAGAGAGGGAGGGAGAGAGACAGCAAGAGAAGGGGCTCGATCTTTCTGCAGCCTCCTCTAAGTAGAGAATGGAGACCATCAGCACTTCAGTGTGAGGCCAGCTGTTGCTTTCGAAAAGGAACTGGTACAAACATTTTCTTAATTCAAGTACAGATAATGCTTAAAATATTTTAAAGTTGACTCCAGGATGGGATGGCAGGGAAAGGTGGTCACCCAGATACCCTTAAAACCAAGGACACGGGTGATTTAGTCTCCAGGTTGGGCTCAGAGGCACAGAGGTCCTGTTTACATAATTATTGAATTCTGAAAACTTTAATAAGGCCGTGGATCCCTGAGGAGGAGTGAGAAGTGGGGTCTTTCTAAGTGTGAAAAAACTTTGAGAGTGAGATCAAAACCTGAGCCCCGTTTGAGTTTTTTTTTTTCTTTTTTCTTTTTAGAGCTGCACCCATGGCGTATGGAAGTCCCTAACACAGGAGACGAATTGGAGCTGCAGCTGCCAGCCACAGCCACAGCCAGAGCAACTCGGGATCGGGGCCAGGTGTGTGACCTACTCCACAACTCAGGCATGAGCCGGACCCTTAACCCACTGAGTGAGGCCAGGAATCGACCCGCCTCCTCATGGATACTAGTCAGGTTCCTTACCAGCCAAAACGGGAACTTTGAAATCCTGAGATCGTAACTTAAGGTTTTTACCTATCATTTCCTTTCCCCACCATTTAGGCAGTGGTACAGTCATTCTATTATCCTCTCAGGGTCAACACAATAGGGAGAGAATACAGAGTCAAAATGTCACTCTCCAGGTTTCTCCAAATAGTCAATTTCTTAGGGAAAAGCATTTTTCAACATTCAGGATTTTAGCATAATGTAAGGTGCAGAATCCCATTTAGTCTCCTGACCCTACACTTTCTAGGAAAGTGCGTGCACACCCCTCGTAGAGTGGGCCAAAAATGTTTTTGTCTCCTGGAGGAGGACGAGTAGAGCTAGAAGGCATTTTCTGGTCATGTGGGTTCTCCACGGTGTCCCCTGTTAGCACAGAATCCCTGGGCTTGGGTAGGTAGAAAATAGAAAAGCAGGTCCATGTGAAGGGACTTATACTCCCCTTTCCAATATGTTCTTTCCAATATGTTCCAATATGTTCTCTGGGGAGGCTGTGTGTCTGACATAGCATCTGAGGCCAGCATATTGCCAGAGAAGAAGAGCAGCAAAGGCTAAGAAGCATCTAGGAGCTGGGTATGAAGATAGCCTTATAGGGTGATGAGATTCAGAAGCCCCAAACATGGCACCTCGGCATATTGGATATTTCTTTGCTCTTTTTTTTGTTCTGGCTGCACCTGCGGCATGTGGAAGTTCTGGGGCCAGGGCTCAAACGGAGCCACAGCAACAACACGAGCTACAGCAATGACAATGACAAATCCTTAATCCACTGAGCCACAGGGGAACTCCTTGAATATTTCAAGTTGCAGGATTTGAGAAATGGCACATTGAAAATTGAGGACTTTCTGACCTTCCTATACATTATAAAACCCTCACGTGAGAGGTGTCTGTATACTCAGAGGAAGGAGCATCCTTATCTCTGAAGAAGAAGGGATGTAGCGAGGAATCCGAAAGAATGGGGCTTGCCAAAATTTACCACCTTCAGTTTACTACACCTAGATCACTTTTTTTTTTTTAGAGCCGCACCCGCGGCATATGGAGGTTCCCAGGCTAGGGGTCTAATATGAGCTGTAGCCGCCGGCCTTCGCCACAGCCACAGCAACACGGGATCCGAGCCACGTCTGCAACCTTCACCACAGCTCATGGCAACGCCGGATCCTTAACCCACTGAGCAAGGCCAGGGATCGAACCCGCAACCTCATGGTTCTTAGTCAGATTCGTCCTCATCAGACCTAGCAAAAAAGCACCCAGTTTCAATCTTTTTTCAAGTCTTCATTTCCTTATGAAGCTTCCCGTGTCATGTAAAACTTATACTAAATATATTTATACAATTTCATCCTGTTAATCTTTTGTTTATTTTTCTAGTTTTTGTCAATCTGCTTTTTAGACCCAGCCAAGGACTCTAAGAGGGTCAGGGAAAACTTTTTATTCCCTTACAAAGCTTATCTGTTACAGTACGGTGTGCAGCAAGGAATGTAGAGTTCTTTTTTTCCTCCAGGTTTATTGTGATATAGTTGACATATAGCTCTGTGTAAGTTTAGGGTATGCACCTCAATGATTTGCTATATGTATGCATTTTGAAAAGATTACCACAGTGAAATGACTTAACACATCTATCATCTTCTATAGTTACAGTTGTGTATGTGTGTGTGTGTGTACAGAGAACTTTTAAAATCTGCTCTCTTAGCATCTCTCAAACGTGCAGTACGGTATTGTTAACTATAGTCAGCATGCTGTACATTATGTCCCCAGAACATATTCATAGATAGAGTTCTTGAGCCCGTGGGAAGAGCTGAGAAATTTGAGAGCAGGCCTATAGATCGCCAAGGGACCTTGGCATCCAGGAAAAGAGAATTCATGTTGGGTGTTTCTGGGGACCTGAGCACACATATGGGGGAGTGGTGACATGAATTATATCATATCGGAAGTCATGGAGGTGAGATAATGATGACTAGGAGTCAATTGTCCTCCCCTGGCCTCCATCCCCATTTCCAGAATGATATTTAAAGTCCTCCCCAGTTTCCAGGACCTAGGTCAAACCTGTGAAGAAAGTCAGAAGAAGAAGAATGTTATGGACTGTTTGTTCCCCACCCGCCATGTGGGTGTTGAAGCTCTAATCCCCATTGTGGTTGTCTCAGGATGTAGAGCCTTTGGGAGCAGGTAGATTTAGATAAAGTCATGAGAATGGAGCACTCATAATGGGATTAGTGCCTTTATAGGAAGAGGAAGGGACGCCAGGATGTCCTTTTTCTAGCATGTGATGGCATAGAAAGAAGGCAGCTATCTAAAAGCCAGGAAGAGAATTTTGCTGGACTGAAATTTTAGGGCTTTCATGGGGAGCTGTTGTTCAACAGGTATAAAGTTTAAGTTACACAAGAAGAATATGTTCTAGAGACATATTGAACAACATTTTCCCCATGGTTAACAATACTCCATTATGTACATAAAAATTTGTTTAGAGGGTAGAGTCACAAAGTTGGTGTTCTTACCACAAAGATTAAAAAAAAAGAAAAAACAAATCTGACTCCACAATGTTTGAATACTGGCTGCTTCTGCCTAATGACTAAACTGGCGTCGAAGATGAGAATATATCTAAAAGTGAGCTTATTTTTGATTTTTTTTCCCTCCCAATCCTTCTCTTCCTGGATGTCCTATTTGCCTGAATGACATCACCTGCCACCTGAGTACTATTCTTTGACCTTCTCACTTTTATCCCCCAATTGATAGGTCAAAAAATTCTGCCTTTTTTTTTTTTTTTGACCAGACCCTTGGCATATGGAAGTTCCCAGGCTAGTGGTCCAATCAGAGTTGCTGCTGCCGGGCTATGCCATAGTCATAGCCACAGCAACTCAAGATCCAAGCCAAATCTGCAACCCACACCACAGCTCATGGCAACTCCAGATCCTTAATCCACTGGGCAAGGCCAGGGTCAAACCCTTGTCCTCATAGATACTAGTCAGGTTTGTTACCCCTGAGCCGTGAGGGGAACTCTTATTCTGCTTTTAGAATGTCTCTTGAATGCATTATCTCCCCTATCCATTGCTACTAAATCCATTGTCTCCTCTATCCATTGCTATTGCTGTATTTCTTACTTTCCCACCTAACTTTGGAACCAGTCTATTCCTGCCCTTCCACTGGCCTGGGAAGTGCCTTTCCTCTGGCTCACCATTTGCCACACATCCCAGTTCCGGCACCCCCAGCCCCTGAGACTTTCTCTGGTGGACTACGCCACACAGTTCATTGATGATCTCTGGTAGGTCCTTTCAGTAGGTCCCATATAGGGTTGATTTAGGCCAGCTCTCTACTACAGGCACACATTCTGTTCTCACAAAACACACACTCTGACTTCACCTTTAGAAGTGCACCTGCCTTCTAGTTGAGACCACTCCTCTTCTCTCTGTTTCTAAGCAGGTATTCCTTTTGCCTTTAGACTTAGGTTAGATAAGATAGTTGGATACCCAAAGTTCAGAGAAAACATGCCAAGCCTGAAGGGTACCCAGAAAGTCCCTCCTCTCACAAGGCTTAACAGGGAAAAAAGTAGCCCCACTATCCCCTGAGGATGGTAGGCGTCAGGCAGCAGGAATTGTATAGCAAACTGAACCTCCCTCCAAAGAGTCATCTCTCTAGCACTCTTTTACTTCAGGTTACTTATTAGAAAGGGTAGTGTGGGCAATAAAGAGAGCGTTGTAATGAAAATTAAATCCCTAAGGTGGAAAATGTTCTGCCAGTTATTGTTTGTTGGTGATAAAGAAATATATTGAATACTACCTAAGCGTCGTATTTCTTGGTGTCCAGTGACCAAGCAACATCGCTGAAATCTATTTTTCACCCGACGTATGTGAGCATTTTTGTGTTCCAAAATTCAGTTAACCAATCAACAAAATTTCATGCATTCATCCATTTACTCATTCATGAAAAATAATGTTTATTGAGCTTTTTCCATGTACCAGGCATGTGGGTACAAAAATAAATAGGGTATTGTCTGTGTTATTGAGAAGCTCCCAATGGTATGTGCCATTTTATAGGAGTTCAGAGACAAAGCACTCAATTCTTTTGGAAGCAGTTGGAAAGAATTTCATGGAGGAATGAATAATTGAAATTCTTATGTCTTTATCCGAAAAAGAAAACAAAACACAACAGATCTCTTTTGACTGTAATTATGGCAGACTCTTCCTTCAAAGCTAATAACACTGAAAGCATGGTTTTGACTTGCCTACCACCAGTCTGTTCTTTAACTCAATGCAATTAGGCTTCTGTTCCATCTCTTCAGTGATACTAACAAAGGTCAACAATGTCCTCCTAATCACCAAGTCCAATGGGCTTTAATCATCATCTCCTTACCTGACCTTCCTCTGATACTTGGCATTATTGATCACTCCCATCTTAAAAGTCTCTACTCCTTTGACCTCCAGGATAGTTTCTCTCCCTCTCTCTCTCTCTCTCTCTCTCTCTCTCAGTTTCTCCCCTATTACTTAGTATTTCCTAGTTTCCTGAGCTGGATCCTCTTATTCTACCTCTTCTATCAGTATTGGTGATATTTGGTGTTCTGTCCTTGGCCAGATTTTTCTCTCACTTGAAACTCTACCATTGTCAGTGCCTCAGCTAATATCTATATACTGATGGCTACTATCTAAATTTCTAGCCTGTAGATATCTTATTTCTAGATCAGTACAACTAATTGCCTCCTGGAAATCATCATCAGATTTCTTTCAGGTATCAAAATAAATAGAACACAGCTCTACCTTTATCCCTAAACATGCTCTTATGGTCTCCTTTCACTGGATCATATCAGCCATTCAGAACAAATCCTGTGAGTCATCCTGGAAAAGTTTCCCCTTTCATGCTATAAATCCATTCACCAAGCCTAACGAATTCTACTCATCATCTTTTCATCAAATTATTTTCTCTATCCTCATTGAAACTCCCTCAGTTCAGGCACTTAGTACTTCCTGACTGAAACACAGCTGAATTCCTTACCTCAAGTCCTGCACTACTCTTTTTTTTATTTTTTTGTCTTTTTGCCTTATCTAGGGCCGCACTCGTGGCATATGCAGGTTCCCAGGCTAGGGGTCTAACAGGAGCTGTAGCTGCCAGCCTTCGCCACAGCCACAGCAACACGGGATCCAAGCCGCGTCTGCAACCTACACCATAGCTCATGGCAACACCGGATCCTTAACCTGCTGAGCAAGGCCAGGGATCGAACCCGCAACTTCATGGTTTCTAGTTGGATTCGTTAACCACTGAGCCACGACGGGAACTCTCCTGCACTACTATTGATTAAGGTAATTGTTCTAGAAACACAAACCTTATCATACTGAGCAGTTGCTAAAAGACACTCAAGGGTTAGTGCTTTCAAGAAAAGGTCCCAACTTCTCAATCTATTATGCATGGGTTTCCCTGAAATGACCTCTTTTTTCTTCTTTAATTTTATATCTTAGTATGCTGCATTCTTGTACAGTATTTAAAATTCCTTCAAGTTACATTCACTTCTCATGCTGTTTCATGAATAAGCATTTTTTGCTCCTGCTGTCCTTTTTTGCTGAGAATGACTTCCTTCCAATACCATTTCATCTCTTTAGTTAAGTGAGAAACCATTTTGGGGACTCTAATTCCAATGGCATCTCATTTGAGAGTAATAGCTGACCCTCTACCAGACAGAAATAACCACAGGATCCTTTGTATCTTTTCCGATCTACTTTGCTCTAATCAGATTTATCTTATATCATGAAACAGTTTCCATGAGTCATTTATGGAATGACACTGCCTCTCAGAATATGGTAGGTAGAATAATGGCTCCCCAAAGACGTCCCCATACCAACCCCTAGAACCCGTGAATGTGTTACATCACATAGCACTGGGGAATGAAAGTTGCAGATGGAATTAAGGTTGATATCCAGCTGGTCTTAAAATTAAAAAAAAATCATCCTGGATTATCCAAGTGGGCCCAATGCAATCACAAGTCTCCTTAAAAGTAGAGCAAGAAGTCAGAAAAGATGGAGTCAGATAAGATGTGATGATGGAAGCAAGGTTGGAGGAATGTGATATATGGTCTAAATGCACCATTTCTGGCTCTGATGATGGAAGGGGGTTGTAAGAAAAGGGACAAAGTCAGCCTCTAGAATCTGGAAAAGGCAAAGAAACTGATTCTCACCTAGAACCTTCAGAAGGGAATGCAGCCCTGCTGCCACCTTGTTTTAAGCCTGCTGAGAACTGTTGGAAGCTTCTGATCTCCAGAATTCCAAGAAATAACTTTGTGTTGTTTTCCAGCCACTGTGTTTGGGCTCATTTATTAGGAGAGCAATAGAAAACTAATACAAGCAGCATGATGCAAGCTTCTTAAAGATAGGTCCTTTGTGTCTAGTGTCTGGCACACAATTAATATTTAATATTTCTGTATTGAGCAACTATGCCTAAATCATGGTTACTAAGGGAATTCCAGGAGTTTGCTTTCCATCTGTGCATGAGCAAATCTTTGATGCATAAAACTCCAATTATGTTACAACTAGTTATAACATAATGGAGTTATATGGTATGCTCAGAGCTTTAGACTGCCCAGTAGGAAACAGGAAAAAATGAAATGTTTATAATTAAGGCAGAACATCTTGGTGTGGAGATAGTGCATAAGCCACAGTCCAGCCCTCAAGTGTATAAGGCTTCACTCTATTTTGGAAGATAAGAAATATGCATGTAGAAAGAAAATGAACATAAGAGAATGTGTAAAAAGAGCTTGAATGGTGAGGGGATAATTTTATTCTGAGGTGGTCACAGTAGTCATGATAGAGTCATTTGGGATAGAGTCACTTGGGATAGGAAGGGCTGTCACACTGTGTGTGTTTATGGCTTCATTCTGGCCAGGCAGGGGAAGGCAGGGGAGAGGATTGTGATGGAGACTTATTAGAGGCTGGATCTATGGTTGACCTAATAAATGGTCCAGTGAATGGATGGAGTTGGAAAAAGAAAGCCAGCTTTACATCCTGGGAAGTGTCCTTAGGTGACCAAAAAAAAAAAGGAAAAAAAATCTTGAAGCATGCTGAAGCATTTCAGATAACTGTGCTTATCATGGTGCTTAGATTTGTATCAGGTGTGAACTTGGGGATAGTGATAAATAAATACATATATTCATTTTCAGTTTGCCTCCTACCCCTCAGCCAAAAGAGTCTTTTCAAAGCACAAAACAGTTTTCCTTCAAATAGACTGCTCTCAGTCCTCAGACTGTGTAACTCTGTGTAGCATTTGATACTAGACACTCATACTTCCTCAGGTCTGCCACCATGACAGCCCTTTAACCCTCTTCTTTAGCATCCTTTCATCCTGACCCCGTCTCTTCTATACCTTTGGTGACCTTTAGGTAGCTTGCAATGTTAGGCTTTTCATTGTGCCTAATGAAGAGATCTATATAACTACTCACACCTTCACATTTTTTTTTTTTTTATTTTAAGAGCAGTACCTGCGGCATATGGAAGTTAGAAGACAATGGGTAGAATCAGAGCTGCAGCTGCCCACCTATGCCACAGCCATGGCAACGACAGATCCAAGCAGCATCCCTGACCTACACTGCAGCCTGTGGCAACACCAGATCCTTAGTCCCCTGAATGACCAGGGATCGAACCTGCATCCTCAAGGATACTAGTCGGGCTCTTAACCTGCTGAGCCACAACAGGGGCTCCGCTATTTACGCCTTCTAAGTGAAGAGAAAGCATTATGGATTTCCAGGGGGAATGAAGTTGGTGGAGAAGCAGGGTCTGCTGGTCTTCTCCATCAATCAGAGGGTGAAGATTTCCACAGGGTTACCAAGAATAAGGGTAGGTGCCCCCTCCTGCTGAGTCGGAGGAGAGAGGCAGGTGTCTGCACTGCATTGGGGGAAGCAAAAGAGAGGAGCTCCTGCCCCATGGCCCACTTGTGGGAGCAAAGGATTTATGTGTTTTTCAGAGATCAGATATCTGTCATGGGCAGGGCAAGGCAGGGAACAACTGACTGGAGCCATTTGATCCTGGCTCAAGAAAACTGCCTGGAAGGTTAATGGAACCTGGAAAGAGTCTTTGTGTAGGGTGGGGGCAGGCAGCAAGAGCAATATAGCACTTTGCCTATTTCACAGAATTCTCTCAGAGGAGCCCGTCAGAGCAGGCTCTGAGAGAACCTCATAGTGGCTTCAGGAAAAGACTGCTTTGCATAATAACTAGGACCCCCAAAATCCACAGTTATACAACAAAAATTACCTAAGTAAGAAATGTCTTCCTTGGAGTTCCCGTTGTGGCTCAGTGGTCAGTGAACCTGACTAGGACCCATGAGGATGTGGGTTCAATCCCTGACCTTGCTCAGTGGGTTAAGGATCCGGTATTGCTTGAGCTGTGGCGTAGGTCGCAGATATGACTCAGATCCTACGTTGCTATGGCTATGGCAAAAGTCAGCAGCTGTAGCTCTGATTCGACCCCTAGCGTGAGAACTTCCATATGCTGTGGGTGCAGCCCTAAAAATAAAAAAGACAAAAAAAAAAAGTCTGCCCTTATTTCCTTATTTCTCTTCCTCTGTGCTCATGTACCACCCCCTAGCGATTAGTAGCAAGATCTAAAAAGTTGGAGATGAGGTTTTTGACAGAGAGAGAGGGGGGAAAAATAGGTCACATTCCTTTTCTTGAAGAAAGTCCTTGAAGAAGCCTTGTATAAAGTCCTAGCTGAAGCCAGGAATACTGAAGAGTGTGCTATATATATATTGGACTGGGTATTCTGATTTCTGAATCAAGACTCTGTCTGGCAACTTCTAAAGTGACCCTAACATGAAAAGGTGCTCAACAGCACTAATTATTAGTAAAAGACAAATAAAAACTGCTATGAGGTACCACCTTACACAAGCCAGAACAACCATCATCGAAAAGTCTACAAAGAATAAATACTGGAGAGGGTGAGGCGAAAAGGGAACCCCCTTACAGTGATGGCGGGAAAGTAAATTGGTGCAACCCCTGTGGAAAACAGTATGGCGATGCCTCAAAAAAACTACAAATAGAACTATCATATGATCCAGCAGTCCTACTCCTGGGCATCTATCTGGAGAAAAACATTCAAAAACATACATGCACTCCAATGTTCATTGCAGCACTATTTACAATATCCAAGACATGGAAGCAACCTAAATGTCCATCAACAGAGGCATGGATAAAGAAGATGTGGTACTCTGTATAGTGGAATACTACTCAGCCATAAAAAAGAAAGAAATAATGCCATTTGCAGCAACCTGAAAGGACCTAGAAATTATCATACTAAGTGAATTTAGTTAGTGAAAGACAAACATCATATGATTTCATTTGTATATGGAATCTAAAAAAAAAGATAAAAATAAACTTATTTGCAGAACAGATACAGGCTCACAGACTTTGAAAAACTTATGGTTACCAAAAGTGGTAGGGAGGTATGGACTGGGGGTTTTGGATTGGCAAATGCACACTGAGGTATATGGAATGATTGGCTAGTGGGGACCTGCTGTATAGCACGGAGAACTCTGTCCAATATTATGTGATAATCTATGTGGAAAGAGAATCTGAAAGAGAATGGATGTGTATGTATATGTAGAACTGAATCACTTTGTTGTGTAGCAGAAATTATCACAACCTTGTAAATCAATTATATGTCAATAAAACCTTAAAAAATTAAAAAAAAATTAAGTGATCCTGGAATTAATTGCAATGTTTGGTTTAAGTGACTATCAATAATATCAAGGAGGAACAGTCAAGGTTTTTACTCAAGGGCAAGAGATAAGCTTATCTTCTTAATAAATACCAGATGAGAGGGATAAAGTAATGCAGTTACATACGGGACCTTGCCACAGTTACGTCTAGTTTTTGCTTTGGGCTGCTGTGACATTACTGTCTGCTTTCCCAGAACCTGGGACCAGACCATGTACTGAATTCCAGGGCAAATTCTTCTTTTAATATATATATATATATATATATATATATATATGTAATTATTTTAAAAATATTTCAGAGTTATTATCTTTATTTAATTCTGGTGATTAAATATTCAGAAAAATAATTTTCTACTGAGCACATTTCTTCTTTTATTCAAGAATCATAAATCCTCTTTTCTTGGTTAGAGCCCACATCAAATACTGGTTGTTTAATGGTGAAAAACTAGATTCATTTCCTGTTTTCACCAGGGTTATAGTTAATAAGAAAGGCTTAAACAAATATGCAAAAAAAAAAAAAAACCTTACACATTTTAAGTGCTAAGAACAAAAAAGCAAAGTCCTCAGAAATAATAACAGGAGAGAACAAATTTCGATCAACCTGAAAACTTTATTATGGCTAAAATCAGTCTCAGGCTCTGCAGGTGAGTTTGTAAATTGGTACAATCACTTTGGAAAGCAAATTGGCCCATATGTATCAAGAACTTAAAAAAAATTCTCAGGTGCTTTAACCTAATGATTCACTTCTAGAAATTTATCCTATGAAAATGATTTGAGATGGAACTAAAGAGCTATGAGCCAGCATATTCAGTGCAGCATTATTTAAAGTAATGAACAACTGAAAATGGCCTAAGTTTATAATAAAAAGGAAATGGTTCCATAAATTAGGGTAAATTCATGCCACGGAAAATAATGAATTCTTTTACAAAGCATACTCCTGATCTGTTGATTAGTAGACATTTATGGCTGTCCAAAATGTCCGTCAAAACATTTGGTCCACACTAAAAGGTTCTTGAAATTTGGTCCTATCAAAAACATACAGCTAGAGATGATCATACTAAGTGAAGTAAGAAGGAGAAAGACAAATACCATATGCTATCACATATATGGAATACAAAATGACACAAATGAACATATCTATGACACAGAAACAGACTCATAGGCATGGAGAACAGACTTGCAGATGCCTAGGGGGAGAGGGGAGAGAGTGGGAAGGACTGGGAGTTTGGGGTTAGTAGATGCAAACTATTTCATTTAGAATAGCTAAATAGCAAATTTCTACTGTATATCACGGAGAACTATATACAGCCTCTTGGGACAGACCATAAAATATAGGAAAGGAAATGTATATATGTGTATGACAGGGTCACCTTGCTGTATGGTAAAAATTGGCACAACATTGTAAATCAACTATAATTTAATAAAAAAATTAAAAATCAAGCAAACTGAAACCTCCACGAGCATATTTGGTCTGTTCCAAGTCATCTTTGATGTTTGGTCCAGTTAAAACCTCCACACTTAGAAAACATCCCTGAGTTTAAACAGCCTATAATATTTATTTATATTTTTCATTTACAAGATTCATACATTTAAAAAATGCCATCATATTTTATTGGTCCAATGATCGCGTTGTGTCTGTATTGCCAATGGTACCCATTCTTGCCTCAGTAGCCTAGCTGGTAATGGATCATGGGGTTATATAAATGGGTTGGGGTCTGAATCTTGCAGAATAATAGGATTTATATTAACTACGCTTACCAAGGAAGTGTACTTTAGTTAGAGAAATACATGGTGGAGCAGTTGAGGTTGGGACGTTGAAATGCTCATTGTGTTAATATGTTACTAGGAATTTGGTTGGATGTGTCTGGGCTGTTCAATAAGGGCAGTGTTTGAAGGGGGGAGCTTGGTCAAGCTACTGCGTAAAGCAAATGGAAAATAGTTTGAGGTAAACACTTTATAAAGTGTCTCCCAAGTTTGGGAGGAGTGAGAAAGGGTGTGATTCCTTTACTGCAAAATTGTCAGGTATCATAGCTCCATGAGGGGGTATTAGACATCTGATTAACTCCACTACCGCTATCCCATGGCCCAGGATTAATGGGCAATGGATTGATGTCTTATAGAGGTACTGTTGCAGTAGACTGTGAGGAGGGTTTGCTGATATTTGGAGAGGTTTTAGTTGATGTGACTCCCATGATTACCTGTCAGTCTCTGAGCACCACTATGCCCTCAGCTGGTGCTAACCTACTGGCGGATCCAGCCTGGTTGAACAGGGTGCTGGATCCATAAGATATTAGTAAGGTTTCCCCAACTAGTAAACCAGTGACCACTGGTCAGATGCCTACAAAAGAAAAGAAATAACTCTTCTTCTCTTGCTTGGCCATATGATAGCTTTATTTGAAAATTAACAGCAGAATGTGGCAAAAACATTGTATTCACCAAAAGAAAAGCTACTGTTACATTATAATGGTTTTTATTATCATTTCTATTCCTTAACAGAGATAGTAGTAATGGATACTCCAGATGTGAAATGAGGAGGAGAATCTTCTATGCCTGGTCAGGATTTAGGTAACAGTACAGTCATTCAAGAAGAGACAGGAAAACATCACCACAACATTGGTGCTGAAGAGGAAGTAAGAGAAACCTTAAGTTAAAATGACACATGGAAGAAGTGCCAAATGCAATACCCATCTCAGGTATTTTGAAGATCTCTCCATGATATTTATGATGAAGAGATCCTGTTAATTCTACCAGAAAAAAAAACTCATTGAAGAGGCGAGTAAACAGAATTCAAAACAAATATCAAGCCCGAAACTCAACTTCATTGTATGAAATTGAAATTCCATAGTAGTATGAAGTGACCAAACATGGAGAACTATTTCTTATGCATGATTCCAGCACTCGCAATGAGGAAGTTATTCTAGTTTATACAACATATAACTATTTGGGGCATTTAATTGCCGGTACAACATTAGTAAGTGATGGCGCCTTCAATATGGCACCAACACAGTTCACTAACCTATTTACTGTGCACAATGTACTACTGGGTTATATTATGCCATTGACTTATGCACTAATGATGAAAAGGCAAGAAGACATAGATGTACAGAGGAGAAAGTACTTGCATTTTCATGGGAAGAAATCTCAACATTAACCCTTCATTGTGCCTAATAAATTTTGAGATTGCAAATATGAATGTGATTCAACAATTCCCATCAAATGCGGAAGAAAAATGATATTCCTTTCACTTTCCACAATCCCTATAGTGAAAAATATCTTCTATGTGTCTAATACTTGAGTATATGACAATGGAAAGTAAAACACAGAGTGTGCATTTGTACTTCTATTTGTGCCTTTGGAAGATGTGACTGAAAGTTTTGAGTATGTTGTGGAAATTGCAGAAGAAAATTTAAAAGACCTAATGGATTATTTTGAGAGTATATGTCCATGGAAGGCTTGACAGAGGCAGAAGAGCACATGTTCTAAAATTTCCACCAGAAGCTTGGAATATTTATAAATCAGTGCTAAGTGGTGATCACAGGACAAATAACATAGTGGAAAGCTGGCAGAGCAAATTTCAAAAGCTGATGGTGATAACATCATTCTTCAATTTGCATATTTATTTAAGCATTAAACGATGAACAGTAAAGAAATGAACAGTTATCAGGTTCTTGGTGGTCACACTCAAATGTGGCTACCAGCTTTATGACAATACTGACAAAATCAGATTCTTATAAGCAAAACTGTTGACAGATATCATTGATATAAAGCTGATAATCAGGCCAATGTATGTTTGCAAGCAATCTCTCTGTAAGAGTAATAGTGCTGAACTTTGTGACTCAGAAGAAAAAAATAAATGTGAAACCCCAAATTCATCATGAATTCCAATGAAAATAATGTAAATACAACTTTAATGAAGTTACATATTTGCATTATTTAATGAATCATGGACCAAAAGTCTCAATGGGCATTTTAAATAGGACCAAATATCCTGCAAGGGACCTATTAAATTGGCAAAGAATTCTATGTGCATGTAGAATAATTCCAATTTAAGAAACAATAAAGGATCTGAAAGAGAGTGGATGTCTGTACATCTGTAACCAAATCACTTTGTTGTACAGCAGAAATTATCAAAATATTGTAAATCAATTATACTTCAATACAACTTTAAAAAAATGAGAAAAACCTATTTGGAACACCAAAAGAAAAAGAGTGAATAGAAAAGTATACTGCTTAGTAATAATCTCTTTTGTGCCTGGCCTAGGAATTAATAGCAAATAACCAGTTTTTACTTTCTCTATACTTTTCTGCATTTTCTACAATGATGATGTATCCTTTCTATAAGAAGAAAAACAACGTTTTAAACCAGGAAAATATATACAGAAAAAAGGACCGAAAGGCAATAACTATACATAAGCCAGGAGCAACTCTAAGTTAAATAATTAATTCATGCTTTTAAATTTAAAATACTTCTATTGTTTCCTAATTTGGTAAAATGAACATGCACTATTTTGGGGACATCAACAGTGGCTACTAAATAACAGCGTTTTTTAGTCAAGTGGACTCAAAATCCCAGCTGACACTGAAAAACCATTTCTGTGAATTTGGACAAGCTATTTAAACCTCTCTGAATTTGTTTGCACATTTGTAAAACAGATGTATTAAAATGTCTTCAAGCTTGTTTGTTTTGGTTTGGGGGAAATAAAATTATAAAAAAATCACATAAAATTGCTTACTGCATTCTGTCATACATAGAAGAAGTCCTCCTTTTTTTGCAGGGGGGCTGTACCTGTGGCATATGGAGGGTTCCAAGCTATGGGTCGAATTGGAGCTGCAGCTGCTGGCCTACACCGCAGCCACATGAACTCCAGATCCTAGCCGCGTCTGTAACCTACACCACAGATCGTGGCAATGCTGGATCCTCAACCCACTGAGTGAAGTGCCCAGTGATTATGGATCAAACCTGTGACCTCATGGATACTAGTCAGTTTCATTTCCACTGAGCCACGCCAGAGTTCCAGAATAAGGCTCTTTATAAAATTTTCTTTCTTCTTCATCTTCCTCTCCAGCACCTCTTACTGTACCAGTTTTCCTGCTTTGGGAAAAAATTGTCTTTGTTTAGTAGTACCTCATTAATTTTCAAACAACCATAAAAAAGCTAACAAACTTAGCTGAATTGTGTGAGTAGACAAACAAAACCAATCAACTAAAAGCTTGACAGAATTTATACCCCTATTGTTATTTAACTTTAACATTTTTAAGGACAACACGTTTATCGAATTCCAATTTCAATATTTTCTAGAAATGAAAAGCTACTGAGTTGTTGCAAATATGTCCAATGACTATTTCATTTGACATATAAATAGTAT
Source organism: Catagonus wagneri (assembly GCA_004024745.2). Taxonomy (NCBI): domain Eukaryota; kingdom Metazoa; phylum Chordata; class Mammalia; order Artiodactyla; family Tayassuidae; genus Catagonus; species Catagonus wagneri. The sequence continues at coordinate 2,219,007 of PVHT021183515.1, forward strand.
GCCATTAATGTTGACAAAATAATAGAATTTGAAATTAGATCTGTTTTCCCAGTCCTTTCTATCCCTTTAAGATACTGTCCTCTGTTTCAGTTGCACCTTTTCTGATGGGCCGGCCATAGTGCCGAACAGAGAAATTATTATAGCGGAGCCTTAGAAATAAGTGACTTCCTAAATTTTAAAGCAGTCCTGCAATTATTCTCAGTAGTTAAGCACTCTTTCCCCTAAAGAGTCATTGTATATCCAGCTTAAATATTAGCTCACTTTCTATAATGGCAGTGCTTTTAAAGAGATTTTATGTAAGTGCACTCAGAAAGCTAGTTATTTAATGTTATCCTATGGTGAATTCTTTATTAAAATAAATACTTGTTACCAGATTTACTTTTTCTTGTATGAGGTTTTGTTTAATGAGCCACATCCACATTGATTCCAGCTGAATGAAAAGACATTATTTCATAGGTTGGTAGGAATTTCTGAAAGAGGGAGTTCCTTCAGCGTAGGTTTGTCAGTCTCTGCTTTTATCACCTGGCGCCAAAGTAGTGATAGACTGGGCTGGGAACATAGGCATAAGTCCAATTACTGGTCTACAACTTTCCATACATCTAGACAGTCGAGTTCTATCTCAGCTACTGCTGCTGGAGGTTGGTAAATATCACTGTCCCAAATGGGAGCAAAGTTGAGCATCTGTGAGGACAGGGAGTTAGTGACAGAGTACAAGAGAGGTGAGGGGTGTTGGGGAGGAAAAGGTACTAAGCTTCTCCTAGAACAGAGGCTGTTGGCTGCTCCGTCAGTCAACACCCCTGAATTCCCAATTGTAATTTCTGAGCAGTAGGAGTCATGAAGTTCTATATGATACGTTGGTAAATGTGTAACAATCTGCTGGGAAGGGGTTTGGGGGTGAGAGTGAAAGAAGCTATTATTTGTAGATTTCCAAGTTGTCACTATTTCTACCACAGCTGGTCTCAAGCTACCAGTGTGAAGTCTTTGAACAAGATGCTAGAAGAGATGGGAGACCTCAGCTCTTATCAGTCAGTTGGAGCTAACTCTAAAAAATACCTTTTATTGCTTGGGGTTATGGCTGATGTATTGGAATATTGGAATACTCTCAAAGTATTACTTTTAAATCTCTGCGTCAACTTACTGGCTTTTCTTTCCCTTTTTCCTTTTCCTTTCCCTTCCCTTCCCTTCCTTTCCTTTCCTCTTTCCTTCTCTCTCATCACTTCCTCTCTTCCTTCCTCCATCCCTACCTTCCCCACTCTCCCTCTCTTTCTCCTTTGTCTTTGATCTCCAGTTAGCTGGTGAAGCATTTTTGTTTTAACATACTCCCCCCCCCCCAAAAAAAAAAACAATGAACTGTCATACTCCTCTCTTTATTGATACAGAATTTTTTTTTCATGCTGGTATTTTTTCTTAATTCCCAAAGTGATTTTAGGGCAAAATTAACATTTTTCTACTGCCTTCCACAATGTGTCAACACGTCTTTTTGTATTTTGATCTTCAACCAATACGCTATCATATGTAATCAACTAATTCTCCAATATTTATTAGGTACAGTACCAGTACTATGAGACTATGACCGGTGATGAGATGACAGCCAGGCCTAAAATTTAATTGACAAGAAAACAATAATATACACTAAAAAGTAGAGAAAGTTATAGGACTGAGTAGAAATAAGTGCTAATTTCCATAGAGGATGGTAGAGATTTAAAACTGACAGTCCTCAGAAATATTTTGTTTGGTTTATACAGTGTCCTCCAAAATTTTTAACCAGTTTCAAATTGCAGTTTTATGTGAAAGTTAGATATTATAATTCAACAGAAAAAATCAGATCATTTGGTAACCTTAAGCCCACACTGGGAAAGATATAAATATACTGTTTATAAGTCTCCCCCTTTGCAATGATATATATCTATAAATTCACTATGTCTCAATATCTGGGCCAACCCTTCGTTTCTATGGTAGGGGTTTATGAAGGTTTTGTTCAACGTTCAGATCTCTCGGCATCAAGTCAACTCTGCTGCTGATAATTTAGGATTTATACCACAATCCTCTGGTTTTTAATTGGGAATGAGTCTCCACTTTTTTGGCCACTTTCCATATCTATTCAGAAGAGTCTCTTCTTCACTATATACCCTCTTTTCTAGTGATACCTGAAGCCCAGATTTTGTTAGGGGGCAGGAAGTTACAACCTATGAACATAGTCTGTAGTGTTGCCTGATGCTCTTAACTGCTCATTAGCGAGACTGGTTCATTAGCGAGACTCTGCTTCAATAGCCTAATGACAACAACTTTTTCTGCCTATACCGTCTTGCCAGAGATAATCTCCCAGTTCTAACCATCTTACGAAAGAGTGCAATTAGTTTGAATGGGGTTAAAACTGAACTTGCGCAGAAATAAGTTTGGATGAAAATTTGGAACCTGCATCAACCACGTCTAAGGGACAATATTAAATACGACCCTGCTGAACCTTTTCATTACATAGAATGAAATGTGGAGATGCTTTAAAACTGAAAAGAGGTTTTTCAGCATAAAGCATCATTACAGTTCATTTTTAACAAGGCCTTTATATTTATCTTTTAAAATGCTACCATCTCCACATTCCCTGTTTGCTGTTGAATTGGCAAACTCTGACACATGTTCATTATTCACCATTCCAGGTACTGCCAATGGGAGTTGAGAAAAAGAAAAGAAAAAGAAAATCTTACTGTGTTTAACATATGTTGAAGTGAACATTCCTCTCAAAAATATGGCAATATTCCACTTACAACCCACAGCCCCTTTTTTTTCTCCTTACTTCACAGCTTGTCTTATTCTTTTAATTATCCTTTCTCCTTTTGTTCTTTCTTCTCTTCACTTTTATTCTTATCATTGTCTTCTTAATCATCTCCTTTTCCTTCCCTTTCCTTGACCCTGATGAAGTCATTTGTCCTTTTTTTTTTTTTTCTGTTTGAAAGTGGCCAAAACAAGAAATCATCACATCAGATCTACTAAGTGGCATTCAGATTTAAAAGCATTGAAAGTCATGTGGTTCTTCGTGAAATCCCAAGTAGTGGAGTGGTACATCAAGCTAATTTTTTATTTTGTCTAAAGCACTGCTTAGAGTAGCATTATAGAATCCATAGTGAACTATTCACCTAATTACTATGTGGCATAGGACAATATGCATTATCATCGATATATGCAAATAATTTCACAAATGCAAAAAGGTACAGATTCTTATTTATGGCTAGCACCCTAGTTCATTTAAAGAATCATCCTTTCTTTATTACTATTTTTAGTCCTAGAAAATTTTAATAATTTATGTATTCAGAGAAAATTATAGTTGGACTGGTAGTTGCACATGAGGATGTAAATATGAACTGAATCCAGTGGAAATAATGGCCTTGAAAGAAGGCGATGGAGAATCTTCTCAGCATTGTGCCCTGTTTAATATTCTTGCTCAATGGACTCCTCAGGATCAGATATATAGTGGTTAAGAGGCGAGAACTCAGAATGATAAGAGTGATTTGTGAATTGAAGCAGCCAACTAAAAGAACCATGAGCTTGCTCAACCAAGTAATGTTGAAGAATAGAATATTTTTTTTTATAGAATGTGACTCAACAAAGAGCTCAATGAAGTAAAAAGTCAGCTTCAATTATTTGGGGCTGATTATGTCAATAATTATACTGACTCACATTTTTATATTTCTTTATACTTATCAAATACATCCTTTCCATTTACTCTTTCAGCAAGCACTTTAGGCCAAATATAATTTTATCTTATTCTTACAAGTGCAGAAACTGAGGCCTGGAGGAGGATGTGTTTTATCCAAGGTCAAAGAAGTAATAAATGCTAGAGAAGAGAAGACAATCTACGTCTACTGGCTCTACATGTGACAACACTGCTTTCCTGATTCTGTTAATGAATAATGAAGACTAATTGATCAGTGAGACTGAAGTGCAAAGAGAATGAAATGATTAAAATACTTAACATACACAGTATAATATAGTATATTATTTACATAGTATAGTACATAGTATATTATTTATATAGTATAGTACATAGTATTATGAAGTACATAGAAATTACATAATATTATGGGGAAAATATGTTAACCCTCTGACCTCATTTTTCTATTGAATCCTTTTGAAACCCATAGCGTGGGCCATTTGAAGCTGAAACTGAAAGGATTCTGTGAGGCCCAGACTGCCTCTGAGGATAATGCAAGATAGACTGGGTGATCTGTTAAATGTGACTGGCTCAAGTCTAGAGGAGTCAAATGGCTCGTGTTGTATTCATTAGAAACAGGTTTGCTTAACAGTCTCTAGAGCTCCCTGAGAATGGAGCTGACATTTGCAAATGATACGCTCAGGAACTTTCTTCCCTCTACAAGTCCCCTTTTCTATTGTTCCTTTTCCTCCGAGCTTTCCTTCTGGATGTTGGTAAATTTCTAGGAAATGCGCTTGTGTTTTCTGTTGTCACATCTCATCAGTGCTCTGAAAGGGGGGCTCGTGGGGGAGAAGAGGGAGAACCAGGAAGAAGGAGAGAATGCCCTGGGCTGAAATGGCAGCAGCATGCAAATGAATGCCAACCCTGTGAACATTTCCCGAGCAGTCACATTTTATTACAACCAAATTATGGGATGCAATTCCTAGAAAACAGCAAAAGACGGCCAAAAAAAAAAAAGGGAAAGTGACCATGCATGCTTTATTCCTAATAGGCTCACTATTGAAATGGCAGAAGAACTACAGTTTAGTTGTTTATATCCTTCAATAAATACATATATATTTACTAACTATATTCACCACCCCTAGATAGGAAATAGATGTATGTCTATATGAATTTTTATATCTCTATCCAAATTTTTTATCCTTTATCATCTTAGTTCTATTATAAATCTTCAAATTTTACTAGGTCCCTGGGCAACCGACATTCCCCAAATGGATTAGTTCGGAAAGGCAATCCCAGATTTTTGCACATTTAACTAGGGACAAAGGCAGAAAGCTGTCAATGCCTATGCTTACCTGGTGACTGTTGAAAAATATATAGTCCCAGGAATCACTCTACTGAAATTTTGATTTGCTAGATCTAGGGTGAGAGATTCTGCTAACAGCTAGTTTTGGAAGCATGGAATAAAACACATAGCTCAGGTAAGCCCAAATTGGTAAAAAGCAATTCGTTACTTTAACAAGCTTATAAGACTGTACCAAACAATAATTGTAGCTTTTCGCAAGATTAAATCTGAGACCAAAAGTGAGGAATAAACCACATGTCTATTAGATTAGAAATATTTCAACAAACGGTAGACGTGGAGAAATAGGGGAGGAGTGTACATTATTTTGCAGAAGTAGAGGGGAACTTGATCAAAGGTGATTGAAATGTGGTTCTGGCTTTTCATATGCTCTCAGTCTGCTGGGGAAAATAGTGTATAAACAAGTGGTGTACAATGTAGTATCTGCTAGAATTTGTGTATACCTGAACAAAGAACGATAGGAGCAAAGTAGGGAGAGAAACAGGCTTAGTCAGGGGACAGAGGTGAAAGGCTTCCCAGAGGAAATGACACTTCAGGTTAACATAAAAGGATGTAAAGAGGTTAGTGAGGTTAAGGTGGGATCACATTCAATATGGAAAGAAAAGCATGTGGGAAAGTATAGACTTTTGAAAGCTCATGACAATATTTATAATGTGCATAAATCCAGTGGCCCAGTTTGTGCATGGCACACTATTTAAAACAAATCGAAACAAATGTTATAGTCTGACAACAAAAAGTAATTTTAAAATAATTCTAATTTAATCATATATCCTTAAATTTTTCACGTGAGTCAAACCTAGGGACATCACATTTATAATTCTGATATTTCCTCTTCCCTACCCTTGTGTATCCCTCCTGGAAGCCAAGATCTTCTTGGCTGTCCCAATCCCCACTTGTTGTTGGCTTTTGTTTCACCTTCATTCTTTACGTTCTCCGGACATTAACTGTTTATTCCCCAAACTCTGAATTAAAAAACAAAACAAAATAAAAATAAAAAGAGTCGTTATACTTACACTTTGAAAGAGTCGTTATACTTACACTTTGAAACAAGATGGAATAACAGGAACTGTATTTACCTTTCCACCTAAAATAACTGAAATGAACAAAATATATGAAACAATTGCATTCAAGACACAGGTTACCAGGCAAACAAATGAGGTGACCAATGAGTGTCTCATGTTACTGTATGGAGAGTCCGTGGGTCATGATCCAAGAAAGGAGAACCCATGGTGAAGACAGACTCCCTGAGAAGACATTGTTGAGAGATTAGGAAGATGAAGGCACCTAGAATTCATAGGAGAGCATACCTGCACAGACAGAGAATTTCAGAAATCTGCGGATGGTCATCCTTGAGTATTCACTCAAGTAATGGTTAACACATGTATGTGAGGACACAATGGCAGTTTGAGGAAAGAATCACCTGAAAGAAGGAGAGGTAACATGCCTGGCATTCACACGAGTTCAGGAAGTGTTCCTGGCCCCACCAATAGGACTATAAAATTACATGATTTATTAAATATCAGGTAGAATATACAGATGAATATTGTCCCATTAGCACAAAATATTTATTTCTAGATTAATCACAATATAGATCTGCTTAACAAATATTAGGAACCAGATCCTCCACATTTTAATTGCTTCCAAGTAGAGCAAGGCATAAGAATAGACAGAGGGAAAAAAATAATCAGCACCTAAGAAGATAAAGTACAGATGTATGACATCTTATCAAAAATTATAAGGTATATAAAAAAGAAGGTAAATACAACCCATAAGTTGGGAGAAGAATAAATCAATAAATCATTCAGAACTAAGGCAGAACTAATAAAAATGCTAGAATTAGAAAGTAAATAGATTTGAAAAGTTATTATAAGTATATTCTTTATGTTTAAAATATTAAGTAGGGACATGGAGTATATAAAAATAAACCCAACTCAGTCTTTTAGATCTAAAGCTAAAACATCTCTCCCCCCTTTGTATATTAACAACAGATAATATCAAAGAATGTGACAGTATAGCAGTGAGAATTTTCCAAAGTTAAACACAGAAAAAAACAAAAAAATACAATTAAAAAATATTAGTGAGATTTGAGAAAGCCATAAGAGACTTAATGTACACATAAATAGAGTTCATAGAAGAAAAGGGAGTGGGGAAGAAAAATCTGAAGAAGTAATGGTCAAAGTTTTGTCAAACTTGATGAAATCTATAACCCACATAGCAATAAAGTTTAATAAATTCTAGGAGCAAGAGTCATGAAGCAAATTATACCAAAGTACAATAACAAATTTTTTCAAACCAATGATAAAAAGAAAGTCATAAAAGCAGGTAGAGACAAAAGGCACATTTCATCCTAAGTATTAAAGATTAATTCAGCCCCAGATTATTTTGTCAAAAAAAAACTACAAGCAAGAAGACAGTGGAGCAATATCTTTAAAGCACTGAAAGAGAAACATTTTATTCCAGAATTCTGTACTCAGTGAAAATACTTTTTACATGTGAGGGTAAAATAAAAACTTTTTCAGATACATAGCAATTGAAATTATTTATCATCAGCACACCCGCCCAATAAGAGATGGTAGAGGAAGTCTTTGAGAAAGAAGAAACTGATACCAGATGATAACTTAAATCTCAACAAAAAATGAAGAGCTCTAGAAACAGCTACAACATGGGTAGATAAACAAGACTTTTTTCTCATTAGTTAAATCTGTAATTAATAATCAACATCTAAACAAAAATAATACCAGTGTAGCGTGGGACTTATAACCTGTGTGAAAGTGAAATGTATGACAATAATAGTATATAGGATGAAAGGGGAGAAATTGAAGCATACTACTGTCAGACTCATATACAATATGTGAAGTAACATATCGTCACTTGTAAGGAGGATGTGATAAGTTAAAGATGTATACTACAAATCCCAAATCATCTTCTAAAAGAGCATGGCAGAGATTTATAACTAAAAATCCAACAACAGCAACAAAACACAATGAAATAAAAAAACTAATTTAATCCAAAAGGAGGGAGAGGAAAAATAGATCATCTAGATAGAGTTAACCCTAATTATATCAGTAATCATATAAAATGTAAATGGATAAAATACCCCCAAATAAAAGACACAGAGTGTTAACTGAATAAAAAGGAAGGATCAACAATATGTTCCCTAAAAAAAGTATGTTCAATGTAAACTTATAGTAATTTGACAGTAAGAGAATGGAAAAAATATATACTACTTTCACCAATCAAAAGATATCTGAAGCTGCCCTATGAATGTCAGACAGTGGCTTTCAGAGCAAAATATATTACCAAGTATAAAGCATGTCATTATCAACATAAAGGAGAAAATTATTCAAAAGGTCGTAACAATTATAAATGTTTATGCACTTAATAGCATAACTTCAAAATATATGAAGCAAAAACTAATAAAACTCTAAGGAGTTACAGAAAAATTCACAATCATAAACAAAGATTGTAATAATCTGTCCTTAAATAATTGATAGAATAAATAACTGGAACATCAATAAATGTAATAAAAGAGTTGAACAATAGTCTCATCTATTAAAACCTGCAAAGTATGTACTCTTACTGCGATGTAACTAAAATAGAAATCAATAAAAGTAAAATTCCTAAATATTTTGAAAACTAAGCATTAAACACAACACACAGCTAAATAACGCATGTGTTAAAAAGAAATCAAATGGAAAATTACAGTGTTTTTAGCATAATAAATATGAAAATACAGCAAATAAAAATGTATAGGATGAAGCTAAAACAATATTCAGGGGAATTTATGGCACTAAATACCAATATTAGAAAAACAGGAAGGGTCTCAAATTAGTAACCTCAGTTTCTACTTTAATAAAGCAGAATAAGAAAAGTATTAATCTCAAAGTAAGAAGAAGAAATGAAATAGCAAATATCAGAACAAAAAAAAATCAATGAAATAGTAAGCAGAAAACAATACAAAAAAATCAATGAAAGTCAAAGCCAGATTTTTTTCTTTTTTTATAACAAGATAAATACAATTTACAAATCTCAAGCAAGAATGATAAAACTAGGATTGGTAGAAGTGATGTCACTACAGATATTAAAAAAATGATGAGACTACTTGAGTCAACTTTATGTCAGTAAATTTGACAATTCCTATGAAATAGAAAAAATTCCTCGAAAGATACAAATAATCCAAGGTCACTCAAGAAGAAATAGAAAATCTAAATATTTAGTCCATACATTATTATAGAAATTAAATTGGCAGTTAAAAATCTTCACACACACACACACACAGACACACACACACACACACACACTCCAGAGCAGATAGTATTACTGCTGAATTCAACCACACATTTATGGAAGAAATTACATCAATTCTACACAAAGTATTCTAGAAAATTTTTAAAAAGGAAAATTTCTTTCCAATTCATTCAGCATTTCCCTGATGCTAAAGCTAGGCAATAGCATTATATGAAAGAAAAACATAGACAAATATTTTCCATGAACATAGAAACAAAGATTTTTGGCAAAAATTTAACAACTAGAAACCAACATTACTTAAAAGGATAGTGTATTATGAACAAGTGGTGTTTCCCAGGAATGGAGGGTTACTTTAATATTAGAGAATCAACCAACATAATTCAGCATAAATAACACACTTAAAAGAGAAAACCTTATGATCTGTCTGATAGATAGGCAAAAATAATTTTAAAAAATAGAACATTTCTCAATACTAATTCTAGGTAAATTAGTACCAGAAGGCAACTTTGTGAACTTGAAAAAAATACATTTATGGAAACCTACAGATGACATAATACTTAATATTGAATGCTAAATGATTTTCTCATAAGATCAGGGACAGGAGAAGCATCCACTTTTACCATTTCTTTTCAATATTGCCTAGAGTTTCTAGACTCTGGAATAAGGTAAGAAAGAGAAATTAGTAATTTTAGATTTGAAATGAAGATATACAACTGTCTTTACTTGTAAAGGATGTGATTATACAGAAACCCCAAAGGAATTTTTATGTAAGTAAAAAAGGAACTACTAGAATAATGAGTTTAGCAAAGTTTCCAAATGTAAGAGCAGTCTACATAATTTCTAAGTCATAGCAACAAACCAACAAGACTGAAGTAAAATAATGTTTATATTGTGATCAAAACAGGAAATAATTAGGGATAAATCTGACAAGAGATGTTAGACCTACACACTGAAAACTATAAATCATCATTGAAAGAGCAATTAAGGAAAATCCAAGTAAATGAAAAGATGTGACATATTTATTTATTGGAATTTTAGTGTTATCCTAATTAAAATTCCACTAGGCATTTTGGTAGAATTTGACAAATACTGATTTTATTTATAAACGAAAAGGACCAAGAATAGCCAGCACAACTTCGAAAAAGAATAGAGTTAGAGGAGGATCACTGCCTGATCTTCACCACCTGGGGTTTGTTTTAAAGCTTCAATAACAAACATTGTGTCGTGTTGACATCAAAAGAGGTACATGACAGAAAGTACTGAATTTGATTCACGCATATGTGGCCAACTGATTATTAACAAGGTGCAAAGGTAATGCAATTGAAAAAAATTAAAACAAATGATGTTGTATCAATAGAATATCCATATGCAAATAATTGAACCTTGACACATCACCATATGCAACCATTATCTCTACATGGAATACTGATCTAAGTGTAAAATTCAAAACTTTAAATCTTCTAGAAGAAAATGTAGAAGAAAACTTTGTGTCAGGAAAATATTGTTCAGATATGTCTCCAAAGCACAATCTAAGAAAAGACAAACTGATAAATTAGATTCCACAAAAATTAATGATAATGATAACAATATTAATTATAATAATAAGTCTGCTCTTGGAAACACATTCTTATTGGAATAAAAAAGGAGCCACTGACTAAGAAAAATATATTTGAAAATTATACACATGATAAGGGAATATCCAGAATGTATAAAGAATGCTTACAACTCCATAATAAGAAAACAACTCAATAAAAGAAATGAGCAAAAGTTTGAGGGAACACTTCAGCCAAGAAGATACATGGATGAAAGGTAAGTGGAACACACATTAAAACCACAATGAAATACCACAGCTTCTCTATTAGGCTGGTGACAATGAAAGATAATGACTATGTATATATTATGTGTTGGTGAAGCTATGAAGGAACTGGAACTCTCATGCACTGCTCATGAAAATATAAAGTGGTACAACCAGTTTGGAAAAAATTTGGCAAAGTTGTGCAAAAATCAATCATAAAAACTAGCCCTTTTGTTCTTAGGTATTTACCCCTAGGCAATGGGAGCATATGCTTATACAAAGATTTGCACATAGATTTTCATAACAGTTTTATTTGTATTAGTTTCAAACTGGAAACGTCCCAGATGGTCACCCCAGGCGGCCAACCCATATGGCCCAGGTGAATGGATAAACTCATTGCAACATATTCATGCAGTGGAATTTTCTTAACAATAAAAGGAATGGAGTATTGACACGTGCTACAACATGAAAGAATTTCAAACTATATTGAGAGAGACAAAAAGCACATACTGTAAAATTACATGTATTTATAGTTCTAGAAAATTCAAGGTATTCTATGTGACAGAAAGTAGATAAATTGTTTCTTGGGGGTGGTGATAGGACAGAGTCCACAGAAAGAATTTCAAAGGGCATGAGAAAACTTTCAAGCTGATGGTTGTTTTCATTTTCTTGATTTGATGAAATTTCATGGATGTATAAATATATCAAAAGTTGTCAAATTATATGCTTTTGATACACCTCAATACAACTGTTTAAATGACAGCAATGAGAGAGAGAGATTGAACGAGAGTGAGAGAGAGAGAGAGACAAAAAGAGATACTACATAACTTTGTTTTGTTGTGTAAAGTCAAATGTAAGCATTTTCACTCAATCAGTGCCATTCCTGCTACATGTACTTTGTACACTGTTTCAATGGCTTTCTAGTAAAACAGAATTTCAGAGAAATTTCCATAAATATGTAGAACCAAGCTCTAGGAGTCAATCCAAATATACACATATACATTAAAAGGTTGAATCAGCAGTATCACTGTTCTTTCCAATACTTGAATTCCGTAATGCATGATATAAAATTTTGGGCATACTGTTTCAACATAAAATCAAAAGGTGTCCATTCTAGTGGAAAGACATAGCATGCTCTTGGATTGGAAGAGTCAATATTATTAAAATGACTATACTACCCAAGGCAATCTACACATTCAATGCAATCCCTATCAAATTACCAATGACCTTTTTCAAGGAACTAGAACAAAATAGTTTAAAGTTTGTCTGGAAACACAAAAAACCCAGAATAAGAAAAGACATCCTGAAAAAGAGAAATGGAGCTGGAGGAATCAGGCTCCCTGACTTCAGCCTCTACTACAAAGCTACAGTCATCAAAACCGTATGGTACTGGCACAAAGACAGAAATATAGATCAGTGGAACAGGATAGAAAGCCCAGAATTAAATCCACGCATCTATAGTCAACTAATCTATGATAAAGGAGGCAAGAATATACATTGGACAAAAGACAGCCTCTTCAATAAGTGGTGCTGGGAAAACTGGACAGCTA
>PVHT021183515.1:2232608-2242921 GCA_004024745.2 Catagonus wagneri
TCTCTGACATAAATGATAGCAACATCTTCTCAGATCCATGTGTCAGAGTAAGGACAATAAAAAGAGAAATAAACAAATGGGACTTAATTAAACTTCAAAGTTTCTGCACAGCTAAGGAAACCCTAAACAAAACGAAAAGACAACCCACAGAATGGGAGAAAATATTTGCAAATGATTCAACTGACAAGGGATTAATCTCTAAAATTTACAAACACCTCCTACAGCTCAACACCAAAGAAACAAACAACACCATCAAAAAATGGGCAGAGGATCTAGGCAGACAATTCTCCAAAGAAGACATGCAGATGGCAAATAAACACATGAAAAGATGTTCAACATCGCTCCTCATCAGAGAAATGCAAATCAAAACCACTATGAGGTACCACCTTACACCAGCTAGAATGGCCATCATCAAAAATCTACAAACAATAAGTGCTGGAGAGGGTGTGGAGAAAAAGGCTCCCTATTACACTGTTGGTGGGAATGCAAATTGGTGCAACCACTGTGGAAAATAGTATGGAGATTCCTCAGAAAACTCAAAATAGAATTACCATTTGATCCAGCAATCCCACTCCTGGGCATCTATCCAGCAGAAACCATGACCCGAAAAGACACATGTACTCCAGTGTTCATTGCAGCACTCTGTGCAATAGCCAGGTCATGGAAACAACCTAAATGCCCATCGACAGAGGAGTGGATAGGGAAGATATGGTACATACACACAATGGAATGTTACTCAGCCATTAAAAGGAACGAACTACCAACATTTACAGTAACATGGATGGACTTAGAAATGATCATGTGAAGTGAAACCTGTCAGACAATTAGACAGCAACACTCAATGCTACCGCTTACATGTGGAAACTAAAAAGACACAATGAACCTCTTTGCAGAACAGACAATGACTCACAGATTTTGGAAAACCTTGGTTTTTCAAATAAGACAATCTGGGGGGTGGGGAGATGCACTGTGGGTTTGGGATACAAAATCTGTAAAATTGACTTGTGATGATTTATGTACACCTATAGTTGAAATAAAATCCATTAAGAAAAAAAAAAGGTGTCCATTCTATAAAGTATAATGATTTATCTCTTCCTGAGATTTTTCTTTACTGGTGCAGCATCTACCCAAAAACTCTGTCTTCTTTGTTCTCAACATTATTCCTGGATCCCAGGGGCTTTTTCCACTCACCTTTCAATATTGTTCTCATGGATTTACTTTCAGATCTTCACTTTATTTTTACCTTTTCTATTTTTGCCTTGATTCTGATGATCAACGGTTTTCCTTACACTCTTCTGGGTAGCTTGAGGAATTTTACCTTAAAACTTCATACCTTTGAGAATTTGGCTGTCTTATCTATCACTAATAGTTCTAGATGTATAGAATCAGGGACATAGCAGAACAGAACTCACCTCACATGGTTCAAATGGAAACACTTTAGAAAAAGGACTGCTTTTTAGCTAATGGATAAAACAAAAAAGGATGTTTCTGGGGAAACTAGAACCATAAACATGGAAATATCTTTGGGGAATTGAGGAAATAGGGAAGAAATACCCTGATCTTTTTTTTTTTTTTCCTTTTTAGGGCCGTGCCCACGGCATATGGAATTTCCCAGGCTAGGAGTCGAAATGGAGCTACGGCTGCTGACGTACGCCACAGTCACAGAAACACGGAATCCGAGCCATACCTGTGAACTACACCACAGCTTATGGCAATGCTGGATCCTTAACCCATTGAGTGAGGCCAGGGATTGAACCTGCATCCTCATGGATACTAGTCGGATTTGTTTCCACTGTGCCACGACGGGAACTCCAACCCTGATCTTTGTCCTTCCACCTCCCGCTCTCCAGTGAATGCCTCATTTTGTCAGCTGGCAAGGGAAGATGAGGAATGCCATCTACCGAGGTCATCCTACTGTGGGTATAAAGTATGGCAGAGGAAGACAAAAGATGGATCTGGGAGAAAAAGCTAGACGAGGAGAGGGGGTAATTCTGAATTTTTTTCTCAGCTCATATGTATCTTCTATTTTTATTAGATAAATGCTAGGTCACGAGCTATACAGTTTTAAAGGCAGAATTTTGAGAGGGCTTTAGTAGAGAAGCATTTACTTCAACTAGTATTTAATCATCCAATCTATTAAAGCACAGTTGTAGCTGCTGTGGGGACAAAGAAAGGAACAGGGTACATGTTCACATCTACAGAGATTACACCGTGGGGGTGGAGGACAAATTCAGTCCTCTACACAAGGCAGAGTTATAAAAGATGTTGAACTTTCAATGAAGCCAAAGATCTTGTGTCTCCGACGATCAGGTCAGCCTTGAGCACCAAAGAATGGCCAAAGTTCTCCACTTTCCCTCTTCACCTTTCTAGATGTGCATTTATTCATTTTTGTCTTTTCCTAAGTGCTTCCCCCTATGCCAGAGACCACCCTGGAACCTGGAGATACAGCGATGATAAAGACACCCAGGGGCTGTTCCTATCCTCAAGATAACATTCTTGTGGAAAAAACAGGGTGAAGTTAATACCTAACTAAACATATGAGATTATGATAGGTGGCCATGCATTTATGAAGGAAAAATCACGACCAGATAAAGGAGTTAGGGAGAGTGCATTAAGGCGGAGGGGAAGTTATCTCTGAGATGATGACGCTTGAGCCAATTATCTCAGAGAAGGGAAAATATGGATAATAGGAAGAGTCAGAGGGAAGGGTTTTAAGGAAAAGAAGCTGTGGAAAAAAGCCCCTGGACTGAAACTGACTTTGATCTGGTTGAGACACGGGAAGGCGGCTGCTGTAGCCAGAATATGATAAAGGAAGAGGAGAGAGAAGTAAAAGAGTCTGGGAAGATGGAAGGGAGCCGAGTCTTTCAAGAACTTCTCGGCCAGAGCATTTTATTCTGAGGACTAGGTATTTTAAACAGTAGAGTGACATAATTTGACTTAGAACTTGCTGAGTAAGAATGACATCTAGGTAAAAACGGTAGGCAGAATGGGAGGTAGCTACAGGTGCTGAAGCAATAGTTGTGGCTAGGCTGGGGTGAAAAGAAAGTGGAGTGATATATGTATATATATTTTTTGTAGAGACAATACTATTTGCATAAGTGGAGTTGGGGGTAATGCGAGGGAGACATTCTAGAATCTTCTCTTTGGTGTCTCTGACAAATTATCATCTGGCTTTGATTAATATGTTGAATGGGAGTTCCTGTCGCAGCTCAGTGGTTAATGAACCCAACTAGTAGTCATGAAGACTCAGGTTTGATCCCTGGCCTTGCTCAGTGGGTTAAGGATCTGGCATTGCCATGAGTTGTGGTGTAGGTCACAGATGTGGCTCAGATCCTGCAATGCTGTGGCTGTGGTGTAGGCCAGCATCCACAGCTCTGATTAGACTCCTAGCCTGGGAACCTCCATACATTGCAGGTGCAGCCCTAAAAAGACAGAAGACAAAAAAAAAATGTGTGGAATGGCTTGGTTCTCACCATCTTATGAGGCAATCCATCCAGCCCATTGTAAGGCCACCCCTCTGACGGTCATATTGTCTTCTGTGGTAAATCAACTGTGTCACTGATGCATTTCTGAGGAATTATGAAATTTAAATACATAATTGAAACTCTGTAGTTTTTATGTTTAGTTTATTATTTCTATAAACTGTTACTGTAGCGATTGATTTTTTTTCTGAAGATGCCTCAATGTCTGCACACAAATCTCTCAAGAGCCACATAAAGCCCCAACGCAGTGTGTTGAACCATCCCTGTACTTTTACCTTTTCCCTAATGTATTTCAAATGAGGGGACTTCCACATTTTCACTGTGATGGTCAACTTTGACCTTGTCTGTGATCTGTGAGTCCTCCTTGTAGGCAATGCCTTCCTCTCGAAGAGGGAAGAGGTGATTGAAGAAGTTTCGCTTTACTTGTAGCAGACTAATCAATCACCGAGAGATCACTTTGCATTTTGTGACAAGGTGATGCATTAAGGAAAGTACAGAGCATAATAGAAAAATAACAATAAAAATAATATCCATCAAAGTTATAAAATCCAATATGGGTTTGTTTTGTGCATATGAAAGAATATTCTATATTTTGTCCAATGACTGGGAAAATATGTAATATTACGATGGTTCTGGTAAAGTAGATTGCAGCAAAGCTATAATGCAAGCAATAGTGAGAGCTTATGCTTGCGTTATGCCTTTCATCACACAACACTTTTAGAAACCTGTATGTATGTATTCAGTCTAAAGCATATGGTGATGCATAGTCAAGACATGTTCTACAGACTGTAGATTTGTGTACCTTCCAAATTCACATATGATGGTTTTAGGAGGTGGGAGTGAGCTTTGGGAGGTGATTAAGTCATGAGGGTGGAGTATCATGAATGGGATTCACGACTGTGAAAGAAACCCCAGAGAGCTGCCTTGCCCCTTTAGCCGTGTGATGACACAGCGAGAGAAGGCAGCCATTTGTGAAGTAGGATGCAGGCTCTCATCAGACATCAAATCTACCTGTACCTTGATTTTGGATTTCTCAGCCTCCGGAACTGTGAAAGATAAATTTCTGTTGTTTATAAGTTCCCTAGACCACGGTATTGTGTTACAGGAGCTGGATTAAGAACGTGCACAGAAGAGCGATCAGGACGCAGGTGTGTCCTTTACCAACATGAACCGGCTTTGCCTTGTGTACGGTGGAGGGGCTCAAGTAACAGTAGATGTGACATTTGCTTGCCGTCTGTGC
Source organism: Catagonus wagneri (assembly GCA_004024745.2). Taxonomy (NCBI): domain Eukaryota; kingdom Metazoa; phylum Chordata; class Mammalia; order Artiodactyla; family Tayassuidae; genus Catagonus; species Catagonus wagneri. Next base: position 2,237,331 of record PVHT021183515.1, read on the forward strand.
TACGTTTATTAACAATCAGCCAGCTTGCCTTGAGTTATCTAATTTCTAATGTGGGGATAAGTAATGCAAACTCATGCAGGGGCTTATTTAATGTGCTGTATGAAACCAGAGTGTTATTCATTGACATTTCATGGATGGGCATACATCTGGGGAGAGGGAATAACACAGATCCAATGAGCAGCTTGAGTTAAATGGGAATTCCCTAGAAATGAGGAGGCCCTGGATAGAGCAGAGGAGCCTCAGACAGGCAAAGATGAATAGTATGTGGCTCATGCTGTTCTGGTTCTTACACTTGTGCAGAAATAATGCATGGTGCCTAAAGCAAGCACAGACAGTATAGGTAAAAAGCATTTTATTTTGCCAGGAAATGAGGTGATCATTTAAACTATGGCTATAGGAGGAAAAAGAGGAATAGGTTGAGAGAAAAATGTGTGGTTCGGGCTTATTGAAATGGCCCTTTCAAATCACTGAGATCACAATTGTCTATGTGTGACATTTGCTTACATATCGTGGCTTTGCCAAGAATGAGCAGATTAGGTAGTTACACATAAACCTGATTCCAGTCTCTTGTGACTAAAATTCATCCTCCAGGATTAGCTTCTCTTGATGGAGCTTAAGTCTGGTTTTCTTGTCTCTCCTCAACATTTATTGATATGTATAGAACTAGTAACCAGAATCTAATAAGACCCTTCATTGAATAGTTTGTGTAATATCGAACCATCGCTTCATCCCCCCCACTTCTCAGCAGCATCATTTTTGTTGGCCAGTAGCCAATTTGGTTTTTATCTTAATGAAGTTGGAGCAGTAGCTGGTTGCTCATTCTCAGCCGTGCTTGGAAGGGCTTTGTTCGCAATGGGTCTCTCATTACCTACTTCTCCACTCTCATTTCCCGGCAATTTCTGGCTTTGCATGTGTGCTGGATTCTGTCCATTCAGAAAAATCAGGCAAAAATCTCCTTTCCAATTGAACAGAGTCATCTGCAATCTTCACATCACCAGTCTTGAAAAGGGTTGGAAAGTACTATTCTATGTGAGAATGGCAATCCAGAAGAGGGCACCTGCCCCCTCAAAAAATTTCTAATGTGAAGTCTTTCATTCTTTTATTAGGAAGAGATAGAAAATACAAGTTATTAAAAGTTCTTTGTCTCTTTAGGGATATACACTGAAATATTTTCAGGTGGGAGACTCTAATTGCTGGGATTTATTTCAAAAGAATCTTGAGCTAGGAAGATGTGGTGGTTGGAGGTACAGCTGTATGAAGACTGGCTTTCTACTGACACTTGATGGATCTGGATTTTGGCTGAACTGGGTTCATTATTTTATTGTCTTTACATTTATAGATATTTAAGCTATTCTGTAATAAACATTTTTTAAGGGCGTGTATTCTAGTGGAGTTGGGACAGGGCTAAATATTGACTTTAAATTACACAGAGACAGACTTGACGAATAAGCTACATTAGCCCTCCAACTCATCAGAAGCCTCACTAGTAAAATGACCAGTCACAGGCAACCACCTATTCCCCTGCCCTCCTAACATACCCTGCTCAATAATGTGTTAAGAAGGATTTTGGAGTTCCCATCGTGGCGCAGCGGAAACAAATCCGACTAGGAACCATGAGGTTGTGGGTTCGATCCCTGGCCTCACTCAGTGGATTAACAATCCGACTTTGCTGTGAGCTGTGGTGTAGGTTGCAGACACTTCTCGGATCTGGCATTGCTGCAGCTCTGGTGTAGGCTGGCAGCTACAGCTCCGTTTAGACCCCTAGCCAGGGAACCTCCATATGCCGCAGGTGTGGTCCTAAAAAACACAAAAAAGAGCCAAAAAAAGAAGAAGGCTTCTGAGGCAACCTTCGGGAAGCCACTGCATGAAATGATTACAGTTGACAAGTAGGATGGTAACTAATTGCTTCCCCTATACTAACATGTAAATAAATAAGAGTAGTACTTAGAATTCCCTCAAAAGTGGTGATGCTAGGTGCCTGAGAAAAGTGAAAGAGAAAAATGGGAACATGAAGAAAAGGAATAAATACAGAGGCAGAGATGGAAATCACTAAAGAAACTGAAGGCGATACCCTTAAAAATGACTTCTAGGCTTGGCATAATCAAAGGGTTTTTGGGTCTTAGGACAGCCTGTTTCCTCACTGTGCCTGAAAGGCTGGAGGCCAGTTAGTAATTTAATTCTTTAGGACTAACTAATATCTTAGCATTTTTGTTCTCTTTTTCTGCATAATTTCTTGTTTTTCCAATGCTTTTTATTTTATTTTATTTTTGCTTTTTTAGGGCCGCACCTATGGCATATGAAAGTGCCTGAGGGCTGAATTGGAGCTACAGCTTCTGGCCTACACCACAGCCACAGCAACGTGGGATCTAAGCCACATCTGCAATCTGCACTATAGCTCACTGCAATGCCAGATACTTAACCCACTGAGTGAGGCCAGGGATCGAACCCGCATCCTCATGGGTAGGGAAAAGGAAGGAAATCTTTATTGGGCCTGGTTATAGGTCAGACACAAGATTTGGAATTGTGTATAGGAGGTACTATCTCATTAAAATGTAGAGCATCCTAAAACTGCTAAGTGTTTTCAGGAGTGTGGACTGAACCTTCATTTACTTTGGCTTTTACTCCAGCTAATTTAATTTATATGTATAGTGACAAAGAGGAAGAACTAGAATTAGGCTATATATTTTTCTCCACACAACCTATATAAACCTAACTACATCAGAGCAGCATTAAAAAAAAAGAAAAATCTGCCTCCAGAAACCTGGAAGAATAACATGGCTCTTTAGTCCATGTCCCTGTAAAAGTGTAATATAGCACAGCCTATGATACAGAAAATAGAAATATTTATTTTTTCTTACACATTTTTATTTTTTATTTTTAAAATTATAGTTGATTTATACTGTTTCTTCAATTTTTGTTGTACAGCAAAGGGACCCCAAATTTCTCTCCAAACACATATTCTTCTTCCAAAAGTTTTATTTCTCTCCCTACCTCCCTCATTGCCTGTCCCTAGTCTCACTGTCTCCTCTTCATCGCTGTGCTTTACTGTCCACCTTTTCCATCTCCGAGGTGTTCCTTCCAAGTCTATGTTTTGACACATGGCCTCCCTTCCTGGGAACAGCCCTTTGGGAAATGTGATCTGCTCTCCATTAGGACAGCTTTTAGCATAAGAATCAACCATACTGCAGTTCTGATGGGTCGAATTCCACAAATCCTTAAAGATGTAAATTTCTCCTTGTTCCAGAAGCGTTACTATTGTTCCTGTTCTCCAAAGCCACCAAAGAGTTAGTGACTGGTGTCCTCTTTCTAGAGAGCTAGGATAGCGAGAGGATGGGTATGGGGGGCTGTGGTTGCAGGAGCGACAATGGAAGTGGATGGAAGTGGCCTATATCTACTGCCCATGGCTCAGGTCTAAATCCTGAAAAGTTTGGGGTCATCATGTATTTCTGGGCTGGGCATCAAGGAGAAAGTGGTGTCCACTTAAGGAGGGTAGGGGAAGTTTAGGAAGCCAAAGATAAGTCAAAGGACTGTGTTCAAGGGTATGGAGAAAGGGCTGCATTCCCCCAGAAAACAGATAAAGCAATTGTTCACATTCTGGAATTAGTACCTAGGAGCTTTGAGGCAGTGTGTGTGTGTGCGCGCACGTGTGTCTGCAAGCACACATGTACACACAAAAGTGGACAGTATTAACCTAGGACCTAGGACACACACATTACCCTGCTTTAGATCTAGGGTCTTGGCTCTGCATTCTTTCCCTGAATTCCCTAGGCCATTTTCAAGTTGAAACTGGCTCCTCTGACATCAGTATGTCCACATTCTGTGCCCCCAAAGCACCAAGAACTAGTGACTGCACCGATGAAAAAAGATACTTTTTAAGCTTAAGAGCAGTTGAGAAATTTTATCCAACATTTCATTGAATTTTTTTGTGATTCATGAGTGAGTGGTTGTATTATATTTTAAGATCTTAAAATATGTTTAAATCCTGTTGCAGCAATGTTTATGTATGGAAGTGATTTCTTAACTAGTCCTGGGAGCATTTCCATTAACTATTTCAAATGAGAATTTTAGAGAGAGGCGGCAAGATGGCAGAAGAGTAAGAGGTCGTGCTCACCCTCTCCCACAAATACATCAAAAAACGCATCTAAATATAAAACAAGTTGGACAAATCATCATCTGAATGCTGATCAATTTAAACCTCCAAAACCTGCAAGAAACCCCTGAAATAACTGGGTAGAACAAGTGAAGAAAAAAAAAAAAAAGGTGAGAGAGAAAGGCAATTAGGACCGTAACCAGCACTCCAGGGAGGGAGCTGTGAAAAAGAAAAGTTTCCTGGGAAGAAACCTAAACAACGATCAGCGGATCAATAACCATCGGAACTAGAGGGACATCAAAGCCTGAGAAAAACGCAGCAGCTGGATTGAGACAGGAAAATCGGAGTTAGAGACCTGAATACCTGCGCAGACACCACAGCCTGAGGCGCCGGGCGGTGCCTGGGAGCTGACACAGCTTCCCAAGGTTAGTCACTGGGAAAGGGCAGAGGTCGGTGGCCCCGGCGTTTGTGGGAATAGCGCAAGGAACAGCGATATTCTATGATTTGGTGAGAGCGAAACCAGGACTGAGGGAACCGAGGAAGTCTGGTCCCACAGGGAAGGCAAGCCTCCCTTGTTAGGGAAGAGGAGAGGAGGAGGGGCTGGCCGCCATAGGAAGCGACTTGAACTAGCGCGCAGGGCGGGGCGACAGTGACCCGCCAAAGAGAGCGGAAGTGGGGAGGAGCCAGTGGAGGCTGCAGCCGCGGCGGCGGGAGCGGAGCCACGCCTTGAAGCCCGTGGGCGGAGCGCGGTGCCAGGTTGTGGACCCAGGCGCCTGCGCCAGCCAGCATCGGCGGGGTTGGCGGGACCCTGGGCCAGTCCACGGACCTAGGCGACTGCATCAGCCCACAGTGTTGGAAGCTCTGGCGGGCGGAGCAGTACGCGACCACACGGAGCTAGCTTTCGCAGGGGAGTGGGGCCGGCGCCAGCCGCTGCCGCCCGCCCCAACAGACAAGAAAGCATCAGTGGAAGGGCTGAACAAACGCCAGCCTGCTGAGCCAGCCTCTGACGGGTACCGCTTGTGGTTCCAGTCACCTCAAAGAGGACTTTGCAATCGAACACTAGTTTTCCGCGGCTCTCACTCCCAGGGGAAATCATACTTCCTACTGCTGCTATTACCAAACGCTTAAGGCACCTGGTAGGTCTGCCTAGAGCTCGCGATCACTTCCCAGGGCTGGGCAACTAGGAGTGGACAGCGCCACCTTCCTGCAATTGAGAGTGTAGAGGCTAGGCTCCCACTGTAGACCTTAGCCATTCCTACACTCTCACAGAGAACACTCAGAGAACCACTGAGATAACAGCCAGCTCATTCCAAAGAAATAGACAGCAAATAGTCAAACTCCTACACCAAAAATAAACAGTAACCCCACCAAAAAATACAAAGGGGAGCTCCTCCCTAGAAGCAGCCTTTCAAGTCTACAGCGTGGCCTCCCCAAACCCACAGAAAAAGAAAACCACAAACAAGATGAAGAAGCTCAAAAACCATTCCCAGTTAAAAGAACA
>PVHT021183515.1:2246052-2342464 GCA_004024745.2 Catagonus wagneri
GACAAATATCGTATGATACCCCTTATAAGTGGAGTCTGACTTAAAATGATGCAAATGAACTTATTTACAAAACAGAAGTAGACTCACAGATTTCAAAAACAAATTTACAGTTACTAAGGGGAGAGGGGGGAAAATTAGGAGTTTGGGATTAACATATACACACTATAATAAATAAACTAGATAACCAACAAGGGGTTCCTATCGAAGCTCAGGGGAAACCAGCATCCATGAGGACACAGGTTCCATCCCTGGCCTGGCTCAGTGGACTAAGGATCCAACGTTGCCGTGAGCTGTGGCGTAGGTCACAGACTTGGCTCGGATCCCGCATTGCTGTGGCTGTGGCGAAGGCCGGCAGCTGTAGCTCCAATTCGACCCCTGGCCTGGGAACCTTCCAAAAAAAAAAAGGGACCTACTGTATAGCACAAGGAACTCTACTCAATAATTTGTAATAACCTATATGGGAAAAGAATCTGAAAAGGAGTGGATACATGTATATGTGTAACTGAATCACTTTGCTGTACACCTGAGACTAGCACAACATTGTAAATCAACTATTCTCCAATAAATTAAAAAAAAAATTCTAAAAAAAAAAATGAGAATTTTAATTGAGTCTTTAATTGTACCAAACAGTCTTCCTTGGGTTATCTGGTTTTCAGTATCCTTATTTTTATGTCAATGTGCCGATCAGAAATAATACAGGATTTCATAATTTTAATTTAACTGTTCTTTGCTCTCCATTTAGTTTTCTCAGGGTGTATAGAATTAAAATTCTATACCGAGGTGTTCAAAAGCCTCACTCAAAGCATTGCCATATATAATGTCATTGAAAACAACTATCATTTTTTTAACAGCAGCAAATGCTGTCTATATGCCAACACTGCTCACAGTAATATTTATACTAAAAAAATCTTATGTTGCATCCTGGGGTTTCTAGAAGCACATATAAGACACAATTTAACACTTTTATGAGGGATCAATACCTGTGGAAGGAAGGGGGAGGAAGCAGGCTTGGTTATAGGAAGAAGAAAAACTATGACACAGGTTCAACCAAGCCTCACCCATCCTGGCAGTGAGTTACAAAGTGAATATTGACCAACAAAGTGTCCCAGTGTTGTGCCAATAAGCATTTAACAACCAGCTTTTGGGGAAGAAGAATCCTGACTTTTAGTACTTGCTGATTTCCATCACATTAATTCCTCTACCATGGCTGACTTCAAGCTACCATCATGATGTCATCAGGTGGGGAATGGGGAAGAAATGCACACAAGCTCTTCTTGTGAATTAGTACCAGCCAGCCACTAGCCACATCAGACCAAAACAGGCAGGATTTCTGACCTCTGCTTTGCTCAGTCTCTGGATGTGCGTTGCTCTGTGAAGGCTGTGACCTGGGTTAAACCCATTTTCTACAATTGAGGCAGAGCCTGAAGGAACTTTTGGCTGCATTCCTTGCAGGAGGATAGCAAGTCCTTTGCAGGGGAATTTGGTTCTTCATCTCTCTGTCTACCACTTTCCATTTCTTATGCCACTCAAATCCACTTCTCTATACAGTGGCACTTTATCTTGTAATTCAAAGGGACTCTTATTGGGTCCTATGCAAAACGTGTGTCACTTTTGAGGACTAGGACTATAATCCAGAGTTGCAGATATATGAATCACAAAGTCTAGCAAATTAATCTCTGTGATGGTGAGACCGCTGAGGCCTCAACCCCTTCATTCCTGGAAGTATATATTTTTCCTGTATACTGCACAATCTATCCTGTCCCCTGGTTGATGGCATCGTATCCTGGAGAGGAAAGACTGGCAAACTTTTTCTGTAAAGAGCCAGAGTGTAATTATTTTAGAATTTGTGAGCCATATGGTTTCAGTGACAACGGCTCAAGTTTGCCCTTGCAGTGAGAAAGCAGCCACAGACAATATGCGTAAGAATAAGGGTGGCTGTGTTCCAATAAAACTTTTATTTACAAAAACAGGTGGCAGACTGAATTTGCCAACCCCTGCTTAAAATTATAGCCTCTCCACTGGAGCTGGAGCTGTACCGGTGCCCCCATAGGCCGTTCCAGCATTCTAAGAGGCCAGCTGCTTCTGGCATCATGGGATGTTAAATGACCATTGGAGCCCATGTTCCAGGCCCACACTGAGGACATGGTGAAGTGGGTCCCATGCTTGGCCACTCTGAAAGATAGTGGCACTGGCTGAGGTTCCCCCAACAATAAAGGGAAATCCCTATGGGACATAAAAGTCCCTGCGAAGATGAACTGCTGGCCCTTTCAGGATATATGGGCCCCAGTATAGTCTATTTGTTATCAAGTGGCCAGATGGTATGTTTGAGAAATAAAGCCACGTTGGGGCTTGAGTGCTGGTCTCTGTCGCTATCAGTTTGAACCTTCAGTGGCAGCAGTAGCTTGATCAGTCTTTGTCACTAGGACTTCATGCAGTTGAGCCCAGGTACAGCCTCTATCTCTGTCCCCATGGCCCCTTTGTTCACTTGTACATTATGGAGAGTCATTCGATATACTTGCTTTACATGGAAATATTAAAATTTAGTGCTTCTGGGATGAAGGCTCTTTGGTGAGTCTTAACATGTGTTTGAAAGATACGCACATTCTGTACCCACTCCAAAATTTTCTTTTGTATGTCTGTATCCAAGTGTTCTTTGTCTCATTATTTCAGTCTATTTCCTTCCAGACCTCCTTCACTTTGGCCAGTTATTCACCACTGCCTGTGGGACTGAATGTGGGGTCACTTGTCTTTTGGAACGAAGTGCAAGAGTAGATGCACTGTCCCAAGCGATTGTGCTTGATTTCTTTTTTCTTCTAGTCTTTGTCTACACACTCCTGGCCCTCATCCACATCTGTTGCCTCCAGGAACTGGTGTGCTCTGGTAACAGTTTCAACACCTGCCAAGTAAATTGTTGGAGTGCAGAAAAAGCAGCAGCATTAAGTCACCTCATGTCGGTGGCTTGCACCAGCTCCACTTACCTCTTTTCAGCCTGGTGTCACTATCCAGGTCACTGTCACATCATAAAACACCTTCTTATTGAAATGACTATGGGGCTTCTTTAATGATTTTCGCTAATAGAGACTCTAATTTTAGGTTAAGCATTAAGGATAAGCACACACGTTTTAAAAACAAAAGAATGAGCGTAACCAACAGGGACTAGAAGCTAGTACATCCCAACTTCAGAGGAATTTCGCTTGCAAACAGCTAATTGAAACATTCCTTCAATTTGCGCTGCTCAGTTCTGACAGTGGCTCTGCCCCTTGTCATAAAATCAATGGTCTTTTTTATCCTGTCCCTCCGTTCACCATCTCGCCTCTGACTGTAGGGCCTTCCTTCCCCACTCAGAGTCTTCCTCAGATCATCGGGGTTAAGTGATCTTTTCAAACCGCCCGGCCAGACTGTCACAAGGCATTGAGTGGCTTTTGAAAATGAGCCATGTTAAATGGACTTGATGGGGGTTACAACCGCCATTATTGCTATCACCACTGCGATAAAATGGAGCAATAATGACGGGGGAAGGTACTTATCACTGTCTTTTTGAGATCACTTAAGATAGTTTGGGTCTGAAGCTTTTTGCCGAAGATAAATGGAACACGTACAAGATAAATGTTACTATTGCAGAATCTTTTGTGTGGGAACTTGCGTGGGCTTGAGATGTTTACCTGTGCAAAAGCTAGAGAGGGGAAGATAAAGACAGGCCAGGGAACCTCCCCTGGGCATAAGGTGGCCAACTGTCACGGCTGAAGGTGAGAGAGCCTTGGTTAAAATGAGTCAGAATGGAACAAAATAGGATAACATATTGCCATTTTTATTGCCGAAAAAGCATCCACTTGTTTTTAGCCTGTGAGATCGTAGGAAAGGTGGAATTCTGTGTTTCAAAACTGCATAATCACGGTGGTTTAGTTGGAAAAGCCCAGAGGTAGTTGCTAGGAGTTCTGGCTTCTGGTTCAATTCCATTGGTAACTTGCTGTGTGACTGTGGATGTGACATTTCACCTTCCCGTGTCTCTGTTTCTCAGGGTGATCAGCTCATTCCAGCTGGCCTGGGATGCCCTCGTTTAGCAGTAAAAGTCTCATGCCCCAGGAAATCCATTAGTCCTGAGCAAAGCAAAATGGTTGGTGGTCCTGTTGTTTCCTCACCTACTTGGTCACAAAACGATATTAACCTGTTTTGTGAAAACTATTAAAAATGTAAAGTTATAAATTATTATAACATGATTATCCCCGCAGGGCATATCTTGGTCCTATCTTGACTTTCAAATTTTTTGTTTTGCTTTTTTTTAAAGGCCTCACCTGCGGTGTATGGACGTTCTGGGGCTAGGGCTCAAATCGGAGCCGCAGCTACGGGCCTGTACCACAGCCACAGCAACACCAGACCCGCGCCGCATCTTTGACTTATTTCATAGTTTGCAGCAATGCCAGATCCTTCACCCACTGAGTGAGGTCAGGAATCAAACCTGCATCCTCACGGATTCTGTGTTGGGTTCTCAACCCACTGAGCCACAGTGGGAACTCTGACTTTCAAATCTTGAAGTAGTCTCCATTTGTATGAAAAAGTAGCCTTCCTTCTAACTGGAAAAGTCTGGTGGAAATGGATATTAGAAAAGTACCATGGCAATGAGCAGACAATATTTCTTGTTTCTTGTCTTTTCGAAGATAGCAATTCTAACAGATATGACATTTTATCTTTTTGTGGTTTTTGACTTGCATTTTCCTAATTAGTGATATTGAGTAGCTTTTCATATGCCTGTTGGCCATTTGTCTATATTGCTTAGAAAAAATGCTTATTCAGAGTCTCTGTCCAATTTTTAATGTTTGTTTTTATTGTTGAGTTTCATGAGTTCTTCATATATTTCAGATATTAATCCCTTGTTGGATATGTTATTTGCAGATATCTTCTTCTATTTAGGAGATTATCCTGTCATTTTAATTATGATTTCTTTCGTTGTAGAGAAGCTTTTTAGCTTGATATAGTACCATTTGTTTATTTTTTTCTCTTATTTCCCCTGACTTTGGTGTCAATACCACAAAACAGCTAAGGCTAATATCAGTGAGATTGCTTCCTATGTATTCTTCTAGGAATTTTGTGATTTTAGGCCTGTAATCTATTTTGAGTTAATTTGTGTGTATGGTGTTCTAAGATAGAGGTCTAATTTCAGTCTTTTGCATATGGATGTCGAGTTTTCCCCCAACACCATCAATTGAATGGACCTTCTTTCTCTACTGTATGTTCTTGGTTCCTTTGTTGTATGTTAATTGACCATATGCGTGGGTTTATTTCTGGGCTCTCAGTTCTGTTCCAATGATCTATGTGTCTGTTTTTGTGCCAGTGCATACATACATACATATAATCATATAGTAATGACTATAGCTTTGTAGTAGAGAGTGAAATCAGGATGTGTCATACCTCTTGCTTTATTCTTCTTTCTCAAGATTGTTTTGGATCTTCAGGATATTTTGTTTTTCCATACAAAATTTAAAATTATTTGTTCTAGTTCTGTGAAAATGCCATTGGAATTTTTATAGGCTTTGCATTTAATCTGTAGATTGCTTTGAGTAGTATGGCTATTCCAACAATATTAATTCTTCCAATCTATGAGCACAGGGCATCTTTCCATTTTTTTTGGTTTCTTCAGTTTCTTTCATCAGTGTCTTATAGTTTTCAGTGTACAGGTCTTTCAATTACTTGTTTAAATTAATTTCTAGGTACTTTATTACTTTAGATGCAGTCGTAAATGGGATTTTTTTTTTCATTTCTCTTTCTGATAGTCCATTATTAGTGCATAGAAATGCCACCAATTTCTGTATATTGATTTTATATCCTGTGGCTTCACTGAATTCATTTATTAGTTCTAAAAGGTTTTTTTTTTTTTTGGTGGAGTTTTTAGAGTTTCTTGTGTACAGTATCATATTATCTGTAAATAGTGTGATAGTTTTATTTTTTCTTTCCTGATTTGGATGCATTTTATTTATTTTCCCTGCCTAGTTGCTATGGCTAGGTCTTTCAGTACTATGGTGAATAAAAGTGGTAAGAGTGGGCATCCTTGTCTCATTCCTATTCTTAGAGAAAAAAACCTTCATCTTTGTACCGCTGCATGTGATGTCAGTTGTGGGCCTGCCATACACAGCCTTTATTATGTTGCAGTTTTGTTTCCTCTATACCCACTTTGTGAAGAGTTTTTATCCTAAATGGATATTGAATTTTGTCAAATGCTTTTTATGTACCTGTTGAGATGATCATATGGTTTTTCTCTCTCATTTATTTAGTGTAATTGATGTGGATGTTGACCCATCGTTTCATCCCTGGAACAAATCCCACTGGTCACAGTCCTTTCAATGTATTATTGGACTTGATTTGCTAATATTATGTTGAGGATTTTTGCATATATTTTCATTAGAGATGTTAGCCCATAATTTTCTCTCTTCCTTTTTTTTTTTTTTGTGATGTCTTCTTCTGGCCTATAAAGTTTCTGCTGAAAAACATGTTGATAGCCTTATGGAGTTTCCTTGTACCTCACAAGTTGTTCTTCTCTTGCTGTATTTAGGATTCTCTTTTTATCCTTAACTTTTACCGTTTTAAATACAGTGTGTCTTAGTGTGTGTCTCTTTGAGGTCATCTTATTTGGAACTCTCTGGGCTTCCTGAGCCTGGGATTCTATTTGCTGTCCCAGATTAGGAAAGTTTTCAGCCACTATATCTTCAAATAATTTTTTCTGGTTCTTTCTCTCTCACTTCTCTTTCTAAGACCTTTACAATGTGAATATTATTCTGCTCGGTGTCTGAAAGATCCATTAAGCTAGATTCACTTTTTAAAATTCTTTTTTTTTATTTTTAACCTCTCTTTGAGGTGAAAATGGGTGAGTTCCGTTGCTTTATCTTCCAGCTTGCTGATTTGTTCTATCTCATCCAATCTGCTGTTCAACCCCTCTAGTGTATTTTTTCAGTTCAGTAATAACTTCTGTTTGGTACTTTATTATATTTTCTCTCTCTCTGTTGAAGTCTTCACTGTATTCATTCATTCTTCTCCTGAGCATTTTTATTACCATTATTTTTTATCATGTTTTTAAAGTTCTTATTCTAAAGCTTTGCCTTATTCTTCTGATGGTAACGTATTCCTCTGTCTTCTCATTTTGCCTAATCCTCTGTGTTTGTTGCTAGTGTATTAGGTAAATAAGCTACCTCTCTGAGTTCTCAGAGGTGTGGTTTATTTTGGCGAGTGGTCTGGCCCCTACTAGAGTGGCTGTAGGTCCACCTAGGACTGCTTGGGCATGCTGGTGAGCAGACTATCCTTTCTGCTACCTGTGAGATGCTGCTTTTGCAAAGGGATGGGTGGGGATCTCAGTGGGGGGTGTGATCACGGGTGCTAGCAAACTAGAGAGAGAATTCCAAGATGGCACCTGCCAGCATCAGTATTAGCAAGGTAGCCTGAGATTGCAGATGGTCTCCACTGGTCATGGCAAGTAGATCCCTTTCACCTTTGATCTTTGTGCTTTCAATCAGGTGTTTTTGCTATGGTTTTCAGTTCAGTTACATCTGTGCATGAGCCCTGTAAGGGAATTTTTTTTCCTGCAGTTTTCTGGTTTTCCTGGGCATATTTCCTATTGGTTTATAAGGCCAGGTATTTTGGAGGCTTGTTTCTCTTTTGCAGGATCCAAGAGTTGGATGTAGAGCTTGAATCCCCCTACCCTAGCAAAACTAACTGTACCTTTGTGATCCTCCCAATTGTAGACTGGCTCGAAACTGGCTTTTTCCTTGGTGTTACCATAGCTCTGCCTCCCCTACTCATCTAGACACTGACTTTTACCCTTTGTTGTGGAGACTCTGTTCATCCAGTTTTATTAGGTCCCTTCCAGAGGGAATTATTCCATAAGTAGTTGTATATTTGTTGTGTCCATGGGGAGATCTGAGTTTAGGATTGTCCTATGCCACCATCTTGAATGTTTTCCTCTAGTTTAATTTTTAACAGATTAATTTTAGCACTAATAGGAAATAAGGTTAAAACCACAATTTAATAGTTTTAAAAAATGATAGATGAAGTTCAGAGGTGAAGGCATGTACAAATTCTAGAACACACATACACACACACTCACACACACACACACACACACACGTGTGTATCTGTATGAATCACAGCTGTTTATCTTTCACCTCCACATCGTTTCTTTAACCTCCCATTTCCCTGCAGCTTATGTTGGTTAGCTGACTGACTAGCAAATATAGAACTAGCCAGCCAGTCATGGGGCCACAAAACTTCCCCATGCCTCCACAGTACAGAGTCTACCACGGCTATCTTTGGACAAAGCTGATAGTCTTGGAAGTAGGGCTCAGGGACCTTGCTGAGCTCTGCAGTTTACCCAGAGTCTGTGAGGACTAAATGAAGAGCTCAAATACTATCAAAGTATAGGAGGTCAATGCCTGATATTCATTATGCATGCCTTCCAGTAATTGTTGTGCACTCACAGGATTCATTCTCATGTAATCTTTCTCAGCACAGTACTCCAGGCATTTCCTAAAAATTAATTGGTAGAGGTGGTGAAATGAAGCTCATTCAGCTTTCTTACTCTAGGTCAGTGTTCCTCCAAGGAAGGCCTATGGAGCTTCTGCACCAGAATCAGTTGAAATGCTTGTTTGAGATATCTGACCCTCACTGCAGACTTGAGGAATCAGGATCTCTGAGAAGCAAAACAGGAATCTGAAATTTTAATTGTCTTATTTGGGGAATCTTAAATTAATTTGGAGTCCCTGTTTCTTTTATTTTTAGGAACTGTTTCATGTTCTATAGTTATACTTCTTCTTCCACTGCTTCATTTATTTATTTACTCATTACATATATTAATTGTCTTCCACATAACAGACATTTTTTTCTAGGTGCTAGGGATACAATGATGAATAAAACTTAGCCTCTGCCCTAGTTTGGGTAATTCTCAAAGTCCAGTCTATTCTTGTCTTTACTTCACTCGTTATCATGCTTCACCCTTAAGAAACTAATCGCCTTCAATGGACTCTGATACTGTAGGCGACCACTACAGCTGTTTATCTAGTATAAGAATTCTTTTGTTTGCAAAACTCTCCAGACATTTCCATTTGGGTCTTACATTGTCATCACTGAATTAAAGTACCTGCCATTGAAGTCATTTTTATTTAGCTCTACCTTAAATAAAAAACAGCTTCCTTTTGATTTCCCTAATCTTGAAGTCTACCAAACTTAAAATCTGAGTCTGTTCTCTCCAAATTATTTTTATGTTCTCGTGTGTATGTTCCTATTTCAATTCTGTTTTCTTGGTCTGGTCCAAACCAGCTTTACTCTTACATTTATGTTATTTTAATTTGGTCTTGATTCGTTCTTCTGATTTATTTTCTCATCCAGAGTGTACTTTAGTTTGCCAGACTGCACTTTTTAAAAAAAGGCAAAGCCGTGAAAACAAAATAAGCTTGGGATTCTTTTCCCCCAACCCCCTATTTCCTCTTCTCCCCCTTTTCTTCCTCCTTCTTCCCTCCCTGTTGGCTTCCCTCCATTCTTCTTTCTATTCTTTGTCCCTTTGTTCCTTTTTTCTTTCTGCTCTCCCCCATTTTACTTTATTTCCAACTTTCTCCCCTTTGTCTTCCATTTATTTTTTTTCTTAATTATTTATCAGTGTCATATTAAAAGCTCATTTTAGGCACTTGATGATTAGGGGTATATAAAGTTGAGAAAAAAGTTTTAAACGTGAGAAATGCAGGCATGCAAACCACTAGCTCGGTTCTTCATTCTTGTTTTCATGCCAAAATGAGTTATTGCTTCAATGTAATTTGCTGATACTCTCTACTTTATTCTTTAGAGAAACCAGTGTAGATATATGCTAACTTTAATTCTTTCCCTTGTATTTGTGAAACAAAGATAGTCAAAGGTTCTGATATTTTTATCATTCACTTATAATGGGGAAGAGAATCTTCTTCTTCACCCCAAACTTCAAAAACTGCTCCTTCTTTATATGCCAAAATATGCAGCTTCTTTGCAGTTTATCCTCCTCTAAATGGAAGTGTCCTACAGCTGAGATGTGAATGTAATACTAGAAGTTCTTAGTCCCACTAATATTTGCCCTGTGGCATAGCTATAATTACTTGACTAGGAAACCTAGTAGAGTTTACCAGGAAAATGCCATGTAATGACAGAGTATTTATAGGTGGCTGTGGATTATCACGTAATTACACTGAAGAGATCCAAAAGTAATTATCAACGTCCTACCCCTGGGGTTTAGAGGGAAAGAATAATCATGTGTGCAGAACCCCTTCCCTCAAAGCAAATCCCTCTTGTAGGGGTTTCCCAGCAGGAAGGGAGCAAAAGAGTCTTAATGACTCTATGTGGTCAAGCACTTTGCCTAAGAGCACTGCTGTTAACCCGTTGCTCTGGCCTGACTCCAACTCGGGAAACTACACTTTGCTGTCCTGTCTCTCCCATTCCACTTTCACCCCTAAGAAGTTTCAGTCCAACTCAACGGTGTTCATTGCTCTTATTCATAAAGCCGGCATGGCATGGGATCATTCCATTTCATTCTCTTCATTCCGCTTGAGCTCCTGGCAACTGGTAGACACTAGGGCTATGAATTTCCCACCCTGGTGGAGAGATGACATGTGCCAATAAGGCAATACGAGGCAGAATTCAGTGAGTTTCTTGAGAAAGGAAACATAGAAGTAAGAGAGGTTAGTTTTAGTAGACGTTTTCGACAGAAGGGACATAGACAGCTCCATGCAAAAAGGCAATTTATACCGGGCATTGAGCAATGTGTTAATGACTGTTGCTAAGGCAGGGATAATGGAAGTGAATGACATGACAAAGAGAAAAAATATCATGGGTAAATTTATGGAAGCCAAGATAGAGGAGAAATCTTGAAAAGGACAAGATGTCAGGCTTGTTTGGAAAGTCTAGCACATTCAAGGAACTGGTCAGTCAAAAGGGTTGAAAAGCAGAGTGAGGTCCTAGAGTGGACGGCTTTGATACCAAATTAAAGGGTGTGAATTTTATTACTAGTGGAACAGAGAGTCACTGGGTGGAGAAACATGATTAGGGTTTAGCTCTAGGAAAATTAATATGGCAACAACATGAAAGGTAGATTAGGAGTGAAGAAGAGCAAAGGAAAAGGTTTGAGGTTGAATGCTCTGTGGGGAAACTCTATTGCCATATCAAGTTGAAAGGCAATTGTGACCACTAGGTGAGAAACTCAGGAGATGGAAAGGAGAGGATGCTGTAAAAGAAGTATTGCATAAGTTCAGTGAGCAGATGAGAGTTGGAATTTGAAATGAAGGAATGAGAAAGAGATGATTTGAAGGGGACATGAACATTGTCACAAGAATGACACTGTAATTGCCGGGGGTAGCAGACACATAAGAGAAGCCACAGCAAGAAGGTGAGTTCAGCTCTGTTAGCGGTACTTTAAAAAAAGATTTGCATCCTTTTTAGAAACAGAAGAAATGATTTTCCACAAACCAGTGGTTTTTCCAGGAAGCAGGAAAGATGGAGATGCCTTTCTCTAGTCCATTTTCTCTTCCGAATAATGACAGCATCAAACAAGAAGATGGACATGTATCACCTACTGAATGTGTCCTGCCTTCTGGGAAGAGCTCAGCAGAGCAAGGAGAGATCAACCCCTGTCTCTATAACAGGCTTATAAGGTGTAAAATCCAGTAAATTGGCTATTTGTAGATTTTCTGTACTATCACATTTATAGAGTAACAGTGGAGATTATTGGTACCAAATTTCCTCATTACAATGTACTACCAATAGTTATTGTTACCCTGTTGGCCAGGAAACATGACACCGTGTACCACATGAAATATCAGTTCCCAACTCTCACTCAGGTCCTCCATCTCAACATTACATGGTGGTTCCTAAAGGTAGCAAGAACATACGTTTGTGTTTGTCAACCACTTTGAAGAAAAATAGTGCTGGCAAGTGCTAATAGTACAATTTAAGTGCCTAGGGAAATAAATTATCTCTGCATATGGATTGTATATAGGAGTATATATTGGTAAGGTATTTTAGGACATAGCAGATCCTTTTTTGTGTGTCTATTTGGTTTTCCTACCTTCAGAGGCAATGTGAATTCCTAGGTTTCTAGCTTTCTTGCCTTTTCTAAAATAGTACCTATTAGACAAGTCAAAGAAGAAACAACTTTGTATACTTTCTGAACTCTGTTCTGAAAAGAAGATTTTTGGGGGTGGGGGGAGAAAGAAAGAAATCTCTTTTTTTAGGGTGTTTATATGTACATGGAGAGTATATTCAAAGTAATAGAGGAATAGATAAATTGTAGGGAAATATTAATTTTGAATACATGCTGGCCTATATTTTTATTTCATAAATGTAGGAGATAAATATTAGGTTGTCAGTTAAAGACTATGAGCACACAGAACAGAAGCTGTTGGGAGTCATTTCCTGGATGGGTACACTTTGTCTTTTTCTCTTTAGGATGCTTAGAAAGGGAAGGGACAGACAGGCTTATGATTCCTATGGCCTGTAGAATGACATGGCCTAAGACAGCACTGTCCAATGAAAATATAATGAGAGCTACAATGTAAATTTAAAATTTCAAGAAGTCACATTAAAGAAAGAAACAGGAGAAACTAATTTTGATATAATACTGCATTTAACTCAATATAAGAAAACTACCATAATTTCAACAAGTATATTAGTTTCCAGGGGCAATTATAGCAAATTATCCCGAACTTGGAAGATTCAAACAACAGGAATTTAATTTCTCATGGTTCTGGAGATCAGAGTCTGAAATCGGTGTCATTGGTTCAAGATCAAGGTTTCAACCAGACGTCACTCCCTCCAAAGGCTCTAGGGGAAACTATTTTTCTGGCTTTGTACAGTTTTTGGTGGCTGCTGGCATTCATTGGCTAGTGGCTGCCTCACTCCAATCTTTGTCTCTATGGCCAGATTGTCTCCTCTCTTGTACATGTCCAAATAGCCCTACACTTTTCACTTATAAGGAAGCATGCGATTAAATTTAAGGCCCGCCTGGGTAAGCCCAGATAATTTCCTCATCTCAAAATCACTTATATGTGGAATCTAAAAAAAGGATACAAATGAAGGTATTTACAAAACAGAAACAGACTCACAGACTTCAAAAATAAACTTATGGTCACCAAAGGGGACAGGTGGGGGAGGGATGACTGGGGGCTTGGGACTGGCATACACACACTATTGTATATGGAATAGACGGTCAACAGGGACCTGCTATAAGGCACAGAAAACTATGCCCAGAATTCTGTGATAACCTATATGGGAAAAGAATCTGAAAAAAATGGATATGTGTGTATGTATAACTGAATCTCTTTGTTGTACAGAAGAAATTATCACAACATTGTAAATCATCTGTAATTAAACAAAAAAATCACGGTAAAAATCTTTAATTAAAGCATGTCTGCAAAGGCCCTTTTTGTACCAAATTAGGTATAAATGCAGGGTTTAGGACCTGATATCTTTGGGTGGTCATTATTCAGGCTACTGCATAAGGTTATCAATATAAAAATTATCGAGATATTTTATAATTTTTGTGCTAAGGTTTTGGACTCTAATGTACCTCAGCCACTCGTAGCACATCTTAATTTAGATGCTACGTTTTCAATGGCTTAGATGAAATGTAGTCCTCCCTTACCAGGGAAGTTGTATGTATTAGAAAAATATTTTACGTGGCTTTTGGTTTTAAAATTTAAATTAAAATTGAAGAAAATTGAAGATTTGGTTGAACTAGGCATATTTCAGGTGCTCAGTGGCCACATATGGCTACTGGCTGCTGTTTTGGCCAGTGCAGGTCTAGGAGATCCTTGTTTTTCCTTCTCTTTCCTCAAGTCAATAAAAATGTATGTAGTCATGTTCTGGGTCCAATTATGCAAATATATAGCACTTCCCACAATTATTTATTTATTTATTTATGAATTTATGTATTTATATTAAAACACAGTTAATGGGCAATGTTGTGTTAGTTTCAAGCATACAGCAAATTATTTGGTTATACATACATATATGTCTGTTTGTTTCAGATTCCTTTCCTTTGTAGGTTATTACAAAATATTAAGTACTGTTTCCTGTGCTATACAGTAGGTCCTTGTTTTTACATATTTTATATGTAGTAGTGTGCCTGTGTTAATCCCAAACTCCTAATTGATCTCTCCCTCCTCCTTTTCCCTTTGGTAACCATAGTTTGTTTCCTATGTCTGTGGATCTATTTCTGTTTTTGCATGTAAGTTCAATAAAAAAATTTATTTTTGAGACTAATAGTCACCTCAGTGGTAAATTCCCCCCCCCCCATATTTTATAAATGTGTAAACAGCCTACTCATTGACAGAATACATAGGTTGACAAAGACCTCAATTGTCCTTAGTGATTGATATGTGCTTGAACCCAGCGGTATTTCCATAGCATCATCCTCTTGTATTGTTTTCCCAATGGCATGTTTTAATACTGAAACCAGGTGAATTTTCCTCTCATTCATAAGTTGATGCTTAGTTTAGCAGCAATATTGCCAGAGGTTGAATCCTGCCCCCAAACACTGCTAAATACGATAAGGACATGAAAACACTAGCATCTAGTTCTCTCAGTAAAGAATTATAGTGTTTGATGAAAGAAAACACTCTGCAAAGAAAATATGGTTTGCATTTTGTGACATGTCTACATTGCTATAAAATTATAATTAAGTGATTCTAGATTAGCATATGTACTATGTCTTTTATTGCATCAACTTTGTAATTTTGTTTAAAAGAAATAACATGTATTTGTATTATTTTCTACTTTTCACAGTATGTTGCATGCATTATTTTATTGGATTTCCTGAATAGCTCTCTGATTTGATAATAAATTATTTATGAGCCTATCAAGACACACAGTTTTAAAGACATAGTTCATATCAGTATGCATTCTTTGCATAAAATCAAAAAAGGAAAATAAAGTAGGGAAATATCAAAAAT
Source organism: Catagonus wagneri (assembly GCA_004024745.2). NCBI lineage: Eukaryota > Metazoa > Chordata > Mammalia > Artiodactyla > Tayassuidae > Catagonus > Catagonus wagneri. Next base: position 2,260,998 of record PVHT021183515.1, read on the forward strand.
AGTACAATTAAAATTACCAAAGATTAAAGATAGAAATGGAAAATGTCTTAGTCTATGTTATAACAGTTGGTGGGTATTAGAAGTCACACATATTGTATCTAGTGTAGCCTTGTCAATGTCAAAATTCTGATGACTCAGTTCTTTTTCAGTGGCTGCTTTTGACATTTCAGCTCTGCAGAGTTCCTAGGACCCTCTTCTGTGTCAAATAGATATTCCATCTTCTCAGCTGAGGCTCCCCCATCTCCTCATTCCACCCCTCCCCATCCTCTCTTCATGTGGTGCTGTTGCTGGTGATATTGACAGACTAAAAGATTGTTCATTCCCCACACTCCACAAGGTAAATTAAAAAAAGGAAAAGTCAAAGCTATTTCTGGACCCTCTTGCACTTAGGGACTCCCAACTCAATACATCTTGGTTGCTTGGAAATGATGCTTATTAATAAGTGAGGAAGGCACAGTTAGTTCATGAGGCTTCAGTGTCACCTATTTAGGGGATAATTTGCTTCACAAACACACTTTTGCTTTGGATTCTTGTAAGTTGTTGAGCACAAGATATTTGACATTAAGGCAATTACTGTTACCAGTTCTATAAATGCAATAAATAGAGGAATTGGGAACAATTTCCAAAATCTTTCCAAATTCCGACATATGGAATTTCTTAACAATTAGCCCTCCAGTGGTTACAGTCATTTATAGAATCAAAATACATCCACATAAAGTCAGATTAAACTAGCACTCTTTTCCAAAAATAAAAAAAAATGGCAAGAAGTGGTAAAAAGTATATGTTAAAATGTGTAATCTTAGTTTGTGAAATATGCAATTGAGTAAAGGAGCTTTCAGATAATGTGACACTTTGAGATTTGATGCCTAATCTCTTGAATCTGATATTGAACCTCTTGAAATGACTATGATAATATAATATTAGAAAAAAAACCCGCATTAGAGTTGGAAGGTAGCAAACGACCTTCTCCATGTAAACCATTCAAAAAATTTCTGATACATATGACATAAAAAATTGATGGCTGTCAAGAGGATGAGAAGACAAGTCACTATCTGGGAGAAAACGTTTGCAAAAGACACATCTGACAAAGAGCTGCTATTTAAAATATACAAACAATTCTGAAAAAGTGAACAATGAGAAAACAAACACACTGATTAAAAAATGGGCCAAAGATTTTAACAAATATCTCGCCAAAGAAGATATACACATGGCAGATAAGCATATGAAAAGATACCCACATCACATGTCATCAGGGAAATGTAAATTAAAACAACAATCAGATACCACTACACACCTATTGGAATGGGCAAAATCCAGAACACCGACGATACCAAATGCTGACGAAACTATAGAGCAACAGGAACATTTATTCAATTCTGATGGGAATGCAAAATGGTACACCAGTTTGAAGGGAAATATGATAGTTTCTTACGAAATGAAACATGTCATTAACCTTGCAATACTGCAGTTGCGCTCCTTGGTATTTACCCAAAAGTGTTGAACCCAAAAATCTGCACACAAATGTTTATAGCGGCTTTACTCATAACTATTAAAACTTGGAAGCAACCAAGATACCTTTCAGTAAGTGAATAAATAAATAAACTGTGGTATATACGGACAATAGGCTATTATTCAGCACTAAAAATAAAATGAGCTATCTAACCGTGTAAATACAGGAAAACTCTTTCAGGCATCGGAAAATACTACATGCTGTATGAATCCACCTATGATATTCTGGAAGAGGCAAAATTAGTAGAGAGTAAAAAGAAATTGGGGATGGAGGAAGGAAGGATGCATAGGAAGAGCACAGAGGATTCTTAGGGCAGTGAAAATACTTTGTGTGATACAATAATGATGGACACAAGTTATTACATGTTTGTTCAAACCCATGGACTGTATAAACCAAAAGTGAACCCTAAGGTAAACTGCAGACTGTGGGTGATAAGGATGTGTCAATGTAGGTTAATCCTTGATTAAAAATATACCACTTTGGTAGGGGCTGTTGGTGATGGGGGAGGCTATGCATGTGTGGAGGCAGGGGGTATGTGGAAAATCTCTCTACCTCTCCTCAGTTTTGCTATGACTCTAAAACTATGATTTTTTTTTTGTCTCTTTTGTGGACTGCACCCATGGCATGTGGAAGCACCCAGGCTAGGGATCTAATGATTTTTGTCTTTTTAAGGCCACCCCCATGGCATATGGAAGTTATGCCATGGGGGCTAACCCCAGGCTAGGGGTCGAATTGGAGCTGCAGCCTCCAGCCTATACCACAGCCAGAACAACGCTGTATCTGAGCCACTTCTGTGACCTTCACCACAGCTCACATCAGTGCCGTATCTTTAACTCGCTGAGTGAAGCCAGGGATGGAACCCATATCCTCAAGGTTACTAGTCAAGTTCGTTATGGCTGAGCCATAATGGGAACACCTAATTTTTTTTCTTAATTAAAGAAAACAGATGGATATGTTTGGTAAAGATGGAAGATTAAACGTACTTTTGTTTTTCCAAAAAGAATAATGAAAACAGCAAACTCGATCTTCCACCAAGAAGGAAAACAACACAACCTCAAAGCTGTGATGAATAGCATTCATAAAAACATAGGCTTTGTTAAAGGAGGAAACTCTGAATAAATTTATCCCCTAAAAACTTGAACCCTGTCAAAATCCTCCGAAAGAATTTTAGACATACAAAAGAGCAAAATTTTTGACACTCAGCTTAGAATGTACATCTAATTTTGTGGAGGGCTTCTAGAACAAACCCAGCCTGACACTACAGATAGGAAAAAAAAAAAAAAAAGATGAGTCTGATTGAAAGGAAAGGATCTTTTTGCAACAGAGCAGGATATTGGGTAGGTGGTAGGCAGAAAAACAGCCCTGAAAATGTGTCTATGTTCCAATCCTTGGAACCTGTAGATTACATGGCAAGGGGAAATTAAGCTTGAAAATTGAATTGAGCCAATCAGTGATGTTTCTATGGAGGATTAGCTTGTATTATATAGGCAGAACTGATGTAATCACAAAGGTCCTTAAATGGGAAGATGGAGGCAGAAAAGTCAGAACCAGCAAGAAAGCACTGAAAGAAAGACTCACCAGCCATTACTGACTTTGAAGATGGAAGGTGACCACAATTCAAGGAATGTAGGCAGCCTTTAGAAACTGGAAAGGTGAAAGCCTCTTCCCCAGAGGCCTTGGAAAGGAACACAGTCCAACCACTACCTTAATTTCAGTGCAGTGAACCCTATTTGGGGTTTCTCTTATACTTCTGGGTTTCTCCAGAAGTATAAGATAACAAATTTGTGTGGTTTTAAGTTTCTAAGTTTATGGTAATTTGGTACATCTGCCATAAGAAACTAATACAGGATGTGACAAGCAAAGGAGAAATAATGGACAGAAACCAGTGTTGCAGTTGACAAGTTTAGTCTGCTGAAGAGATGCAATATTAAATTAAATATTTGCACCAAAGACTGATAAATGAGGCTTTTCTTTAATAATAATGACTACTAAGCACTTTTACCATGTACCAGGCATGTACATACACTGTACTAAGAGCATTACATGCATTATCTGCTTCAATTTTGAACAAGAGCCCCGTGAAGCATGTGTTATGGTTACTCTATTTTAAAAATGCAGAGCATGAGACTCAGAGAGTTACAGAAACTTGCCAAGGTTAGAGCTAAGAACAACTGACACTGGAATTCAGATCTGTATACTCTAATTTAAGATCCAAAGCATCTCGCTAGTCCAGCACAAAGACACAACTGTAAAGTATAGTATCAGTAAGGAATTGACTGCAGACTAAAATCAAGGCTGTCTATTAATCCACATCAATTCTTTTCTCCTCTCTTACATGATACATCAGCCGATAGCTCATCATGGGAATAAATAGTCAACATTCATGGTAATAAAAATTAGACATAGTCCCTGCTAGACTGCAAAGGAAAAGAAAAATGAAAAACAAAGCCAAGATGCAGAATATAACGCTTGCAAATTACATCATGAGACAGATGACAATTACGGATCAACGCAACCCCAGGAAATCAAAGAAATGAAAGAGAAATGACCTTTTGACACGAGAGTTCAGAAAATGAATACAAAGGCTTAAGAAAGAAATAAGACAGCACGGTGTGATGAAAATTGAGCTGACAGAGTTCAGGAATCAAATAGAAGGGAGAAATTTCATAAATGAAAGTCCTGTTAATAGCAGCAAAAAAGGACAATAGATACTCTGAAACCATGTAAAAGGACATGAAGGACAGAATTGAGAAAAGAAACACAAGTGAATGAAAATGAATAAAGGAAAGTAATAGATTTGGAATTTATATAAAGATCTAAAGGCATACCATTGGTATCAGTTAGGAAGGTAACAAAATAAACACCAAAAGTTCAATGTTAGAAAAGAAATAGATGAAATGCTAGATTTATAGGGCTTCTCAAGGTGTAAAATCATAAACATCAAGACACAGCCTAGGCAAAGTTATAGTATTTCATTGACAAAAAGAGAATCCACTGATAAAGTTATCCCCTACTCCTCAAAAACTCAAGCCACTTATTAAGAATCAGACTAGAGTCAGACTTAACCACAGCGAAATCTGGTGGAATACTGTCTCTAGAATTCTAAGGGAAAGAAGACTTTACGAAGAATTTTATAAAAAGCCAGGAGTCATTTCAGTTAAGGCAAGAAATAGACATTTTACACATGAAAAAAAGTCTAGAGATTAGCAACCATAAGGCCTTTAAAATGAACTTGAGAAAATTTCAGACACCTGAAAAATCAACGGGGAACCCTTGAAAATAGAGGAGATGATGAAAATTGTTCTAAATTAACACAGACTAAAGCTAAGTTATTGAGGGAATAATAACGTAGAAATGAAAATACTAGTAAATATCCCAAAATGTGAGGTATTGGGGGGGGCGTGAGGAGTGAAGATACTAGAAATGGGTATTCTCTCATCTTTCAGAGCAGAGGTTCCATATGTATAATATTAAAAGGGATAAGTCAAATAATCGATGTTTAAGAATAATATATTCTAAAGTGTAAAGGTAACTGTTAGCAGAACTGAGGTTGAGTGGAGGAAAAAATTGTGAGTGAGAAATGGAAGTGTCAGCTTACAAATCTCTTGGCTTTCACATTTAAAGGTTATAATTGAAGAAATATGGGTTTAAGGACATGATTCAAGTTGTAGAGATAACTAGAATTTATATCAAGAGACAACAGATCCCGAAATTATCTGGAGTAAAATCACAAACATACACATCACAATAAACACATACCATTCTGGGGGGAAATAAGAATGGGGCTTAAGACTTTAAAATGGCAGAATTAAGACCAAACTTGTCTGTCATATACATAAATCTTAATAGGACATACATATCACACATACGTTACTCTAGGGATTAAGAAAACAGGAAAACCCAACATGTGTTTTATGAAAGAGACACATCTAAACCAGTAATCTTGACTAAATTAGGTTAATCCAAGGAGTGTGTGGTTAGTTCAATGTTAGCAAATCTAACAATAAAAAGGCATGATATTAGAAAAATATAATCAATCCTCATAGGTAGCATAAAAGCAGTCTCATTAAATATTGATAAAAACCATGATTTTTAAAAACCTCTCCTTTTCCTTCTCTCTCTCATTCATACATTTATATATTTTAATTAAAATTTGCATTAGGTTTAATGAAAAACATCAGAGATCTTCCTTAAAATTAGCCATGCCTTAGCCAACTGTGCCTATCATGCTTACTATAATTAAAGTGTTCTAGAATCTAGACGTACTTGCCAATAAATCAGACAAGAGAAAGAAATGGAAGGTAGAAAACTTAAAGAAAGCAAAATTAGCATGGCATAGAAAAATGGTTCTATATGTGAAAGACACAAAAAGAAGAAAAACTGTTAGAATTTGTAAGAGATTTCAAAAAGTGGCAGAATGCAAAATTAACACTTTAAAAAAACTCCCCTGCATATTAACAATCAAATGAAAGAAAAGATATCATTGGAAATAACAACAAGAAGGATAATATATTGAAAATTAAGCTTATTAAAGAATATTCAGGATCTATTAGGAGACGTGTATCCCCACCTTCCAATCTAGGAACATAAATTAGTCTTGCGTAAAAAGAAAAATGTACTCTTTTCTGCAGGAATACTTATTATTGTAAATATGTCAACTGTCTCTTTAATAATCTGAAATTTTATTACAATTTCAAAAGAAATGCTTTAAGATTATTATTTGTGCAGAGAGAAAAAAGCACATCCTGAGGTTTGTATGAGAAATTTCTTAGAGAATGAAAGTGCGGATTAAACCTAATAATTACTAACAGGTATAGATATTAAAATTGTTTATTACTGGCATGTAAATAGGGCAATCAAGAGAAGAAAGATACAAAATACAGAAATAGATTTCATATAGACGGACTATTTAATATGTGATAATGGTGGTATTTCAAATCACTAGTAAAAGAGATGAATATTTCAATAAATAGTTTATGTACAACTGATTGATCATATGGTGGGGAGGGTGGATAAATGGTATTTGGAAATATTCTTACTATATTTTCTGGGAGAAAAAGAAGCAAGGAAACCATATATAGAGTACTTTTATTTTTGTAACAATATGTATGTATGTATGTGTGAAATATATCAAACTGTGAACCATTGACATATCGGGATTTGGGGATTATAAATAGTTCCTGGTTGCCTTTTGTGTATGTTTTAATGTTCTCCAGTGTTTTGCTTTTGATGTTGCATAAATAATGTATTGCTTTTGGGATAAGGGGAAATTTTATATTGGAACATAAAGGGTGTAAGGACCTACTAAATAACAAGTATTTTGCTAAGATCTGATTTTATTATCCAGTCCCATAATACTTTAAATATTGGAGTTATTGAAGGAGTGTTAGAACAGGAAAAGAAATGATGCTTTACATAGAGCTTGTGACTTTAGAATACCTGTGGTATAATGAAGATGCACATTTAGAAAATTCAAATAGAGAGAAGTCGTGCTAGGATTAAGCAAGAAAGGTAAACTTATTGATAATCACAATTCAGTTTCTCTTGAAAGAAGCCTGCCTGAAATGTTCGTTTATATGTGTGTTTCATTACATTGTTCCAAGCTGATTGATTTTGAACGGATCTAACACAGCGTTAAAGAGTATCACAATACAACATAAGTTTATTTATGGATTTCCAGTACAATAAAATTAACCATAATTTTAAAACAATAAGCACTTTTTATACGAAGTGGGACATGTAGTAAAGACACAGAGTATTATTAAATGGATATTGATGAGTGAGATATGTCTGAAAGTTTAGAGTGTGTATCACATAAAACAACTATCAGCTACAGCTCCAATTGGACCCCTAGCCTGGGAACCTCCTTATACCACTTTTGAGGCCCTAAAAAGACAAAAATAAATAAAATAAAAGCGATGAGAGACAGAATTAAATGAGAAACTCTTTGCTTTCACTTAATGGCAAACTCAATGTGTGATAGTGGCTGAAAACATTTTTTCAGTTACCTTTGTTAAGTAAAAGTCCAAATCAAGCATTCTGGTGGCTTCATTGTACTATGACAAGTCATGTCACACTGAATGTCTGGGTCTAGTTTGGAGCACTGCCCTTTCATAAAAGGCTGAAAATTGATAAACCTGAGTGCAGCAGTGCAGGCTGTGGCAAACCATGATTTAGGAAATTTGATTTGGAGAAGGGCATATTTTCAGAGTGACATTCCTGGAAGCTGATTTGAACATTTGAAGAGTCATTGATTTCATATACGCCCTTTCCCCACCTCTTAGTAACAAGAAGCTTTTTTTTTTCCTTAAGATTGAAGATACATGTGAATAAATCAATGCAACTGTGATCATGAGCTCTTGACTGATGGGGCACTGCTCCCAATTATCTTATATTTTCAGGGAAAACAACAAATAGCCTAGCATCTGGAAGAGAGCAGAGATTCTCACCACCGCCTTCCCTGTCCAAGGGGACAAAAATAAGAATATTAATTCAATAAAAGAAATCACTGAGTGGTTTCTATGTACCAGGCATTGTGCTCAGGGTTGTGTAGAATCATAACGTGGCATATTTCAAATCCTACGAAGATGAAGCTTCTAATAATAACGATGGTTGAGCCTCCTGTTTTAAAAAGGGATGTAATCTCTAACACTGGAAGGGTTCTAAGGTGGAGCTGAAGTAGCATTTTCCCAGGCCTGCTTGAGAAACCTAGCTTTAAGGAATGAATTATCCATAGTATCTGAAGTACCATCTAGTGGATTAAAGGACCCTATGATTTGAATGCTGTTATTAGGCAACATAAATGGGCGGGACTTTTAGAAACTCCTCATGGACTTTTCTTTTTTTTTTTTTTTTTTGTCTTTTTGCCTTTTTATCTAGAGCCGCACTGGCGGCACATGGAGGTTCCCAGGCTAGGGGTCTAACAGAAACTGTAGCTGCTGGCCTTCGCCACAGTCACAGCAACACAGGATCCGAGCCGCGTCTGCAACCTACACCACAGCTCACGGCAACGCCGGATCCTTAACCCACTGAGCGAGGCCAGGGATCGAACCCGCAACCTCATGGTTCCCAGTCGGATTCGTTAACCACTGAGCCATGAAGGGAACTCCCTCATGTACTTTTCAATGCTAACCCTCTTCTCTTATTTTATTCCATCAGAATCTGAGTTTATACTCCCATTACTCAGTTTTTTGTAGTTGACCAAAATCATATGGTATGGCCACTAAATCCTCCCCCAGCTAAAAAGTCACCTTTTGGTGTCTTTAACTCCACTGGTAGTCACTTTAACTCACCAAGGAGGAAGTTACGTGGTGTTGAATTGTTAGTTTGTCAGTTATATATTCAGCATAGATGTGTCAATCACGGTGGTACTGCCCTTCCACTGGTATTTACAGAGTTCAGTAACCAGTCTTCACTTAATTTGCCTCATTTTTCCCCTCTGTGCTGGTTGAAGAATAAATTGTTGGTTTCACTCACATTTTTCTTAGTTGTATGTCTTGTTTCATGTCTTCTAGATCATCACTAGCACTCACAGCCTTTTACTTTAATTTTAAAATGAAACCAACTTTTTCTATTTTAGGACAGAATGGTTGTGTTGTTATTGTGTGTGTGTGTGTGGTGTGTGTGTGTGTGTGTGTGTGTGTGTGTTTCTAAGGTTAAAATTTAAGGTTTGGTTTTGATTTTATGAAAATTACTTCCAGGGCACTTGGCTTTCTCTCTAACACAGGCTTCAAATAAAACCACCCCCCCCAAAAAAAAATCCTTATAAGTTTACTTTACCTATGGAGTTCCTTTCAGCTAGCATATTTCTTGTGCATTCACTCAAATATCCAAGCAGTGCCAGGTACCGCTGTAATTGTTATGAAAGCAGAAGTGAAAAAAAAGTCTGCCCTCATGGAACTTTCATTACAATAAAATTCTCTTTTACGGGAAAAACTCTGGGGTCATCTCTAAATTTTAAATGGTGAAAGATATTTTATATGTTTATATTTATATCTATATTTATGTTTATGTCTATATCTACATATACTTGTATGTATATCTAGAGCCATCTACAGAGGAAGAAGGGTGTGTGTGTGTGTGTGTGTGCATATGTGTGTCTGTGTGCGTGTGTGTGTGTTTCCTAGTTGGTTTGAAAGACTAAATCTAGGTCAGTTGAAGACTATGTTTTCTGTTGGGAATATAGGAAAACAAAGAAGAGGAGAAATAAAAGAACGGAGATGAATATTTTTTAGATAACTCTCCCTTATCACAAAGAAGTGAAATATATTACTAGTCTTCCAGAGGAGTAGTTTTCTTTCAAACTCTGCCAAGGCTTTGGCTCTTAAACACGCACGTACACACACACACACACACACACACACACACACACACACACACACAGAATCAGAGAATATCTGTGCTGAAGACTGGGTAGTAGAAGAACGAGCTTGATTCTATAAAATATTTCCTAATTGGAAAATTCCATTTTCTTCCTTTTCACCTAAATTTGAAGCTTTCCTGTCTGGATATTCTTGAAACAAAATGTGGAGAAAAGAAATGGTCAGTCTTCAGAGCAACCCTACACCTGAGTGCTGCTTTAGGAAGAGGAAGAGCAGGTATAGGACAGGATGGCCAGCCGGGGCCACTCCCACTTAGATCTGTGTTGGGAAGCATGGCTGGAACTCTGGGCGGCAGAGGCTAAGAGCTTCTCGAAGAGAATTCAAGTTCACAGTGTCTCTGAATGTAAATGGGTAACTATTCTCTCTTCATTTTCCACTAACTTTGAACTAGAACTTAGCATTTCCTTTCATTGCAAATGTCAAAGAAATCACAACAGGACTAGCAGAATTTATGGGTGTCATCAGTAGAAATCACAGATATTTTTATGCATTACGGTTGTTGCAACCATCAACAAATAACATTTGTGCGCATCCTTACCTTGAGATTATGGTGGTTATTAGACCCATAACTAGATCTTGTTATTTAATGTATTACTAAAGACGTATACGGTCTTATAGCACAAAGATTTCCTTAATATGATAACTATTCCGATATAACAAGTTTCCTGTGAAATTGATCCATTTTGGTCTTGTGTTTAAAAGCATTATTCTGAGGAGGGGTTTTTAATCTTCCCCAGAGGGGTCCACGGCACAGAAAAATTAAGATGCCTGGACTAGAGAGAAGAAACTGGGACCGCTTAGACTAAAGACTGTCCTATGTTCTGTCTAGTCATATTATTAAATTTTCATTTTTTTAAAAGGGAGGTAGGATAGGGAAGAGGTGGCAACGTGAGGGAGAAGCCTTTTTTTCCCTTCCACAGAATTGATACAATTTCTTTTTCTGAGGGTTTCAGTAGATCCACAGAATGAAGGAATTCCTTGGGAGAGCAGGCAGGGCTGTCGATGTCTAAGTTCAACTTGATTTCATGAGAGGGCTGGAATCAGCACCAGGGCAAAACGTGATGGAAATGATGTAGAAGCACCATTTTGCTCCTTGTCATTTTGGTCCTTGTATATAAGCTCTCTTTGCTAAATACATGTTCATTCATTTTTTTGTGTACTTAGTTTTTTTTTTTAATTGAGATATAGTTGATGTGCAATATTACATAAGTTTCAGGTGTACAAAGCAGTGATTCATGATTTGTAAAGGTTGTATTCCATTTACAATTATGATAAAATATCAGCTATGTCCCCTAAGTTATATATACAATATATCCCCTGTAGCTGATTTATATTATTGATAGTAGTTTGTGCCTCTTAATCCCCTACCATTTTCTTGTCTCTTCCCTCTCTCCCCATTGGTGACCACGTGTTTATTCTCTACATCTGAGAATCTGCGTCTCGTTATACTTACCAGTTAATTTTTTTTAGATTCCACATGTAAGTGATATTATCCAGTATTTGTCTTTCTCTGTCTGACTGATTTCACTTAGCATCATACCCTCCAAAGCCCATCCATTTTGCCAAAGATGGCAAAATTTCATTCTTTTACAATTTGTTCTTCAGGGTTTCAAGATTTTAAAAAGTAAGATGAGCTAAAACTAGTATAGTTCTACCATACACTTCCAGAAGAGGAGTAGCTTTCCAGAACATTCTTGTAAAGGAGCGATACAAGGTTGATCAAGATGATAGGCATGGTATTATGTCATCATGGTAGTCGGTGGTCAAATGTAGCACATTATGAAAGAGTTTATGTTCCACCATAGGGCACCTTTGGTTTAGTATTTTAAAGGCGGAAGAGGAAAAACCGAAAAGAAGGGTCTATAACTCAAAGGATCTCCGAGCTAAAATTAATATGTCAAGTGCATTTGATTCATTTTGAGACACACAGCATGTCAGACAAAACTGGCAAGCCACACTAGCTTGTTTTAATAAGCTTTCCTTATTTGAAAAATGAAGGGAGCGGAACAGATAAGTTACTAAGGTCATTTCTTGTTCTAAGCTTTCTATGTTTAGCGCCAGTAAATTCTTTAAAGGGCCTTATAACTTCCGTTCTCCAGCTAGCTACCCTCTTCCTGCATGTAGGATAGTCTTCTAAACACATTTCTTAGTTCAGCGCTGAATGAGGAAAGCAGAATCACGGACTCTAATAGACAGCGTGCATCAAACTATTATGTGCCTGGCATCGTGTTGAATGACTTTCTCACATACCTCATTTAATCATCCTATAAGGCCCCTGATGGATGGATGCATTCATTTTACAAACGAAGAATCAGACTCAGAGACACAAAGCTCTCAGGTAGCACCATGAGGACTACAACCCATGACAACCTGATTGCAGAGCCTGTCGTCTTCACCGGGTCCTGTGATGGAGGTCCTCTGAAAGGGGGCCACTGCTGAGACCAGTAGAAAGGACCTGACTCACTGTGTCCTTGCAGTCAGACCCTTTCAACTTCAGCCACAGAGAGACTCAGCATGAGGCAGCTTTTACCTACGTCATCTAGATAATCATCTAGTCCTCCGCGTGGACTAGTATTGGCACAAAGTGACATTTCTAATGAGTGTTCTGCCCTCGAAAAGGCACCTGTTGTCCTGGGGTGGAAAACAGTTTCACCCAATAGATTATGGAGGCCCTGAGAATGAGAAGCTTGATACTAAGAATAGCCAGTTTCCTTGAAAAACTGCTAACATAAAGTAGATCTCTATTTATATGACAGCATGAATAAAATGACTATTTTGCATTTATATAGTGCCTTTCCTCACATCAGAGCCCAGCGGCTTCCCTAATACAGCCTTACAATGAAACACAGCCACCTCTGGGAGACCACAGGCAGACAATTACAGCTGTGGAGACTGTGAGGCAGTGGTGGGGGCAAACGTGGGGCTGAGGACGTCAGACGCATGTTCTGAGTTGCAGCGAATTGAAGGCTGCGATAACAATGTGTGCTTTCAGCTCCGCGGTATAGACACACCCTCACCAGTTCTCAAATTTGCCAACAGGAAATAGAGAGGGAGGTACAAAAGTCCTGTTTTCCAGATTATAAAACAAAGAAATTATTTTTAAAATTGCATATCAGTCTAAGTTAAAGTGGTGTAATGTCACTTCTGAAATTACAGCTCCTGTAAATATCTGTATAAGTAGCTCTATATCTCTGTCTAATGTCAATACTATATGTGTGTGTTTGTGTGTGTATGTGTGCTTTTATGTGGTTGAGATTATATTGTGTATTATACATAAAAGACACTTTTTTTTTTGGGTCTTTGTCTTTTTAGGGCCTTACCCATGGCATATGGAGGTTCCCAGGTCAAGTTGGAGCTGCTGTTGCTGGCCTGCACCACAGCCACAGCAATATGGGATCAGAGCCGCCTCTGCGACCTACACCACAGCTCACGGCAATGCCAGATCTTTCACCCACTAAGCAAGGCCAGGGACTGAACCCGTGTCCTCATGGATACTAGTCGGGTTCAATAACCACTGAGCAAGGATGGGAACTCCATAAAAGACCTTTTTCACGTGGCAGTCCATAAGTGTTTCTGCATGTTATGGAAATACCATAAGTATAATGTAATGACACATAATAATCCCATTATTCATCTAACGGTTCCCTCTATAGTGTTTCTTTTTTCCCCTTTATGACTAACTGTGGGATGTCTTTCTGTAGAAAACTTTGTGTTTATTTCGGAATATTTTCCTGGAAGTAGAATGACTGCAAGATGTGATGAACATTTTTAAAGCTATGAATACAGCATTGCCAAATTGACAGATTAATTTCCTAAAGCTTATATAAATTTACATCCTCAGAATCAATGTATGTGCCTATCTTAGCTCATCGATGCTGTATATTATCATTTAAATCTTGTAAAGTTTGAGAAAACATATATATGCATTTAAAAGTTGAATGCCTTTCAATAATAATTAACTATTTGTTTCCTGTTTGATAAATTGTCCATATTTCTACCGGAATATGGTGCTCTTGTACTGATTCAAAATAGCTTTTTTTAATATGTTAAGGAAATATAAACTTTTATTCTCTCTTATTAGATGTATAGCTTGTTGTTTTAGAGTACTGTCATTCAACCTTGACTTCTAAGCTCAGATAGCACTTTATAAGCTGTGTGTTTGTGGACAAGCTGCTTTCTCTTCCCAGCTTCAGTTTTCTAAATTGTACATAAGGACAAGCAGGGGCAGATTTATCACGAAGCCGAGAAAGGACCTTCATAATTGTGTTCACATGGTTTTACGTTTTTGAAAAATTTGCAGAAATTAAATATTTGATCCACATTCATTTAAGACCACTCTCTCTTTCCTTTCCAGTTTTCCGTTTGCCACTCTCCCCCTCTATAGTACATTTCCTCTATTATTATTTTCCCTTATGACACATTGCATTGTCGTAGCTGTAGGCATGTTGAGATCCAGCTCACAAGACACACAGAGTTTGGATTTGTGGGATATGTTTATATGGTTCGCCATCACTTTCATGAATATTTAGCTCTTCTAGTGGAGGAATAATTCCCAAAAGTTTTGCCCACTTGTGCCAACTTCCTGGTGTTCTAACACTAAGATGTTTGGGTAAATGCTAAACCGATATGACTATGCTCTCTGGTGCTCACCACTGAAAATCTGTGGCTAGTGAGGCAGCACCAAGATTTGAAATGTGTGAAGCCAGGTGGAGTTCCCTGATGGCTCAGTGGGTTAATAATCTGGTATTGTCACTGCTGTGGCTTGGGTTCGATCCCTAGGAACATCCTGTGCCATGGATATAGCCAAGGATTTAAAATTTCTTTTTAAAGATTTGAAATATATGAAGCCAGAAATTAATCCGTGAAAATTCTCTAAACCTAACAGCTCATATATGAAAGAAACTTGATAGAGTTTTCCCCTAAATTGACAATAATCTTAAACATTTACATGATGTTATAAAAAATAGGTTGATCTCAAGAAAATTCTCTAAATTATCAATGATAAAAAATAAAAAGTAACCAGAGTATTTAGCCAGATGAGATTTAGGGAAAGGTATTATAGATGTATCAAACAATTATTTAATTCATAATTTTTTTCAAAGTCCATATTTGTGGAATCTATTAGCTTTTTTGACATCTGTATGTTGTGATTTTTCTCAATCTAAATTAATATTTGCTTTCATGACTAATTTTGTTTTTGTAATATCGTACTCTTTTTCTTAAAGATGATGCTCAGAATTGTGATTAAGTCCTTCAAAAATCTGGATCCATGTAAGCCTCACTTTGGGTGAGGTAAAGCTCTAATTTTAATTTTTGTCCCATGTCTAATACATTTCTGCAACACCATTTATTGACTATCCCTCTTTCTCATTGATTTACAATGCTGATTTATTATTTGTTGATTATCATACTATCAGGAGCTGTTCTTGGCCTGTTTTAGTAATTGAACTCTGTGCAATTTTGGTGCCAAGGCTTTAATAACTGTGTATTAATAATTTGTTTTTCTGCTTCACAGAGTAAGTTCTCCCATTTACGATAACTCTGGTTGTTATAAAAATGTCTATTCTTTCTTGTGGATTATTCCAAATTAATTCTAATGTCTGTTTGTTCCCTGCCACCCCCCACCAGTTTCTTCTAAAAATTCCATTGGCATTTTGATCAGAATTGCAAGGAATTTTAAAAATACTTTGTCTAGACTGATGTTTTTATAATATTATTTTTTCATCCAGGAACACCAAACAGCTGCACAGTTACCTGTCTTTTATGTTGCTCAATAGATTTTGTAGTTTCGGAATTCCCACTGTGGCTCAGTAGGTTAAGAACCTGACTAGTATCCATGAGGTTGCGGGTCTGATCCCTGGCCTTGCTCAGTAGGGTAAGGATCTGGCATTACCGTGAGCTTTGGTGTAGGTCACACATGCACTCGGATCCTGCATTCCTATGGCTGTGGCGTAGGCCAGCAGTTGCAGCTCTGATTTGATCCCTATCCTGGGAACTTGCATACGCTACAAGTGTGGCCCTAAAAAGCAAAAAAAGATTTTGTGATTTCTTCAAAATATAGCTCTTTAAAAAGGAAAATACCTTTTCTGGAAAGACCTGGATGACCTCAGAGTTAATTCAGTTAGACACAGCTGGTCAATTGCCTAGTTTATTTGGGGATTTGGTTTATTATATAGTTTTCTAGAGTAAGCAGGATCCAAAAATGTCTTCTTAGACCTAAAAATGTCTTGCAGGTTACTCAAATTTATCAGAACTGCTTCACTTTATCAATTTTTCCCCCAATTTTTCAATAGTAATTTCAGTAGTAGTTTTAACATGTTTCTGAAGAACATCTTTATTTCAGTAAAATAATGCTGGATATTCCAGGTTTGGAACTTTTCTCAAGGATGCCTTTTGGGGGTATAACATGTATGAGATAATATCCAATTCTGGATCTTTTTTATCTTTTTAAAAATCTTGTGATTATCCTATGAAATGTAGTTATGAATGGAGAAGGAGAAAGGTCAAGTGCAGCCTGTCTCCTTGCCACATTCAGGATAAAAGCTACAACGCTGACTCTTTTCATTGACTGTAATCGTAGGTCACACTAATTGTAACATGAGCGCCTCATTACTGTTTTCCTGGCTGGATTAGTTGGGCTGCTGAGGGTGTGGCTCTTTTACTACACAGACTGAGACAAACGATAGGTAAATTATTAAAACGTTCTAAAGACAACAACAGTGATTTGTTGAACTTTGGAATAGTTAACAACTCGTTTAAACTGTTATTTTACCTGTCATTGCCATATTTTGGTCTCATTGGAAGATAGAAGGAAAATTCCTGACTTGTAAATTTCTATCTCTGGAAAAATGATAAGAAAATATAATCCGCCACTTAATTACCATCTAAACTGGAAGAGATAATGCAAGATGAGAACTGATCTAAAATATTTCCTCAATTTGTCTTTGAAAACTACAAAAGTTAAAATCATGTAATGAAATCAAGTTAGGTATTTAGGGTCATCCTTTCTTCATTTAAAAATGAGGGTATTAAGTGAGATTATTATATCATTTCTCAGAGAACTGCTTGGCTTTTTAAAAAGTAGTTTTGCCAGATTACCTAAATTCTACTGTCAACCGATGACTTTATAGATAAAGGCGATGTTTTGGCATAAAATCGTATATTATTCAGGCCTTATAAATTAGTTCCAGCAATTTGTGAAGTGTTTAGTGGAATTCTGTTAATAGATTGTCAATGGAAAAATAAAAAAGAACTGAGGTTAAGATTTGAAAAATATTTATGTATTTATTTTTATTTTTTTATTTATTTAGCTTTTTAGGGCCACACCTGGGGCATATGGAGATTCCCAGGATAGGGGTCCAATGAGAGCTGTAGCTACCGGCCTAGGCCACATCTATAGCAATGATGGATCCGAGCCACATGTGCGACCTACACCACAGCTCGTGGCAATGCCAAATCCTTAACCCACTGAGCGAGGCCAAGGGATCGAACCCGCATCCTTATGGATACTAGTTGGGTTTGTTAACTCCTGAGCCACAGCAGGAACTCCAATTATGGAATTCTTAATAAGAGGAGATACGCTTATAGAAAGATAAAATACATAAGCAGAATTACATATATATTTCTCAGATTAGACATCTGAAAGCACTCAAGGTGGTCCACAAAATGAATAAATATGAAACACATATTCTATGTTAAAGGAAGTATAAATCTCCCTCATTTTAATAATATATAATTACATTTTAATGTAGAATAAATAAGCATAGTTTCAGAGTCTATAAAATCAAAGATTATAAATTTGTTGATCTGCTCTCAAGTCTGTCTCTGCATTTCCAAATAGTTAAATTTTGTCTAATATGAAACATTTTAGGCAAACATGAAAGTGTCAATGACTACATAATTAATATTTCTATATTCACCACCCAGCTTAAGAAATAAATCCTATAAAATTCAGTGTCTTTCAATGTAGGGCCAATTATTTGTATTTCTCTTAGACACATATTACCGTTGTCTCTCTTAGGCTTGAAGCTCAGAAGCCAGGGGCCTAAATCAATTAATTCATAGTTTTTTAACAAAAACTCAACTACATGCATATTTAATGCTTTGTCATCATTGTGATCCTCACAAAAATATTAGAGTGTAATACCCAGGCTCTCTCTCTCTTAGTTACCTAAAAGTCAATTGTGTCACCATTTTCCGTCTTTATTTTTTTCCAGCTTTATTGAGATATATTGACGTGTAACACTAGGTAAGCTTAAGGTATATAACTTGTTGACTTGATACATTTATATATTGCAATGCGATTACTGCTATATTATTACAACACCTCCATCACCTCACATGATTACTGTTTCTCCAAAGAAAATCTTAATAAGACAGTTTTAAGATCTTTGAGGAAAAGCCAAAGAAATTTAAATTTTACAGTCTAGAAAAAAAATCTGAGGATCACTTAGAAATGACCCAAATATAATAATAATAGTAAATACAGGCTACATATATATATATATATATATATATATATATACATATATATATATATACATATATATATATATATATACACATATAGTTATTCTTATTTTACAAATGAAGAAGCTGAGCTGAAAATAATGTTAAATTATTTAAGACCAAACATCTGTAAAAATGAGGGCTAGGATTTTATCCCAGGCAATCTACTCACAATCCTGCTTAGTAGACATCTCACAAATTATTGGGGACTTTAATTGCATGTGTGGTTATGTGTTGCAATTAATAAAATGTTTGTATGTCGTATCACTAAATAATCAAATGCTTCTTCAATTACTTCTTTATTTTTAGAGCCTCTTTGCCACTTCTCTATTGATACTGCAAGGATCATTTGGTTATTGCATTATGAATTGCATCTATGCTTCTCTGGGAAAAAAAATGAGTCAATAAGACATACTAGTTCATACTACCACAAACGTAAGCATTATCTATTAAAAAATCATTTCCTAAAGAGAAAATCATGAATTAGTGACTCAAAAAAGCCAAGAAAGATGGGATGGATTGAATCTTGGGCAGAGGTCTCTTATCAATGATAAGGCCATCTCATGTTGGGTCTCTCAGATGTTGACACATATGAGTGAGACGAACCAACCACAGAAAATTTAAGAACTAGGACTGTGTTACGAAGGACTGTGTGTTAAGGTTGATAGTGGGGAGCCTGTGGACCACTAGACCAATAATTTAGATACTGTGGTGGAACTGAATAGCAAAGATGAAGAGTCAGACCTGGTTCTACAGAAAAAAGGCAATAAAGACAGTGTAGAGTTTATCAGAGCACCCCGAAGTAGTTGAGATGAAAGTGTGGGTAAGTGGAGCATGTCCCTGGTCAATATTTTGGACAAGATCCTGACAGACAAGGGAATATTGATGCAATTGTCATAATTGCCTTCAATATACCCTGAACTTTGGTTCTTCAGGGCATCTGAGTGGCTGCTGATTTCAGAGATCTTGGGGACTCTTTGGAGGGCTTCAGGGACCTGAGGAAATTGTAATCTTGCTCTCATGCACGTCAGTGAACTCACCTGAGGAACTCTGGTGTCCCTCTGTAGATCCGAGAGTCTACGTTTCCCTTATTCAGTCAAGCCCAGAGCTCTGGTGAAGTGGCGGCAGCCAGGTGACAGGTAACACAGACACTCTTGACTGGATAAACAGATGATGATCCTGGACATGTTCTGTTCCAGTGGTTTCATTTCCCTCAGATGGAAGGATACCCAGAGATTTAATCATTTCCCCTGCCGAGTGCGTGCACAAAACTATAAGACAAGACAAGGAAAGGGCTGCAGCCTACAGGAAATCTTCACCTGTGAAATCTCTCTCCAAAGGTAGACTTTTAATCAGCATTCTGGGAAATGAGAACACTTGAATCCCCATGAATTTTTTAAAGTTTTATTTTAATCCAGAGCTTGTGGGAATGAAGTGATTCATTTTTGCTTTACTTTTATGGATAAGTTTGTTGCTAATAGATAATATGTCATATTTCCATGTTGAAAATTCAGGGATGTGAAATTTATGCTCTTTACTGAGGACGTGCTGGGCACTTGTAACTTGTTCTCAATGCCAGAGCCTCGGGATTGCTTGACTTTCATTTTGCTTTCTTTGGTCCAAAGAAAATTTCAACAATATCAGGAAATCAAAGAGCTCTCCAGCTGGGAAATTCTCACGTGGTGGTGTTATTATTGCCACTCTCTCTCTCTCTCTCTTTTGTGTCTTTTTAGGGCCTCACCTGCTGCATATGGAGATTCCCAGGCTAGGGGTCCAATCAGAGCTGTAGCCAGCAGCCTACACCACAGCCACTGCAACGTGGGATCGGAGCTGCATCTAGGACCTACACCACAGCTCATGGCAATGTCAGATCCTTAACCCACTCAGGGAGGCCAGGGATTGAACCTGTATCCTCTTGGATGCTAGTCGGGTTCATTAACTGCTGAGCCATGCTGGGAACTCCCTATTGCCAATAAGGAATATTAAAGAAATATTGTTATTATTAATATTATTAACTATATTAATAATATTCTTATTAATATTGAGAAATAATTCTTAAACATATATTTAGGTTGAGAAGTGATAAATTAAAGCACTGTAATAGAACATGTTTTGAGAGTCTGTAGACTGTAAGTGACTCTTTTTACATGAAGGTATTATGAATGAATTAAATTTTCTTTTAATTTAATGAGTAGATTCTATTTTTAAACCTTTGGCATATTAATTCATTGATCTGAATACTCATTTATTCATGCATCCACTCCACAATGTCTTCACTCTGACTGATTACATTTGGAGAGAAGGGTAAAGTTTTGCCAATAAATCCCAGAGGTTTTTATTTAGAGTCATTGAATGGGTCTTGTTGCCTTCAACTAGAATGGAAAGCATAGGTGGCTGAGCCGGCTCATGGCTGATTTTTATCCTTGTCCCCTCTCAGTTCTCGCAGTGAATGGCAATACTCCACCCTGTGCTCAATCCAAAAATCCCAGGTACATCCTTGACTCTTCTTTTTTCTCCATTTGTCACCAAACCATCAGAGCTCTGATGATTTGAACTCAGTTTTTTTGACATGGTAATTTGTTTATTTTTAAACAATTTTATTTTTGTCTTTTTAGGGCTGCACCCATGGCATATGGAGGTTCCCAGTCTAGGGGTCTAATCGGAGCTGTTGCCACCGGCCTATGCCACAGCCACAGCAACGCAGGATCCGAGCCGTGTCTGCGACCTACACCACAGCTCCCGGCAACGCTGGATCCTTAACCCACTGAGCAAGGCCAGGGATTGAACCCTCAACCTCATGGTTCCTAGTCGGATTCATTTCTGCTGCGCCATGACAGAACGCCTTTTTTTGTTTGCTTGTTTGTTTTGTTTTAAACAGTTTTATTGAGGCATACTTAACATATTGTGTGTTATATGTTATATACAAAGTTGTATAATGAACTGCACACATTCCAAGCATACAGTCTGATAAGTTTTGATGTATGAAAACAGTCATACACCCATTGCTGCAATTATATGAAGGAACCTATCGTTTCTCCCAAAACGTTTGTCTTGCTCCTTATATGTGCCTTCCCACCCCTTCTTTCTTAGGTAACAACTGATCTGCCATATTTCACCAGAGATTAGTTTACACTATAGAATTGTATATGGAAGAATTCAACAGTATATTCTCGATTTTTTTCTAGTTGTTTTTAACTCATTGTGTCTCTTTTGAGATTCATCTATGTTGTTGCTGTGTGTATCAATAGTTTGTTTCTTTTTATTGCTGAGTCACATTGCGCTGTTTGACTATACCACAATTTACTCATTTACCTGTTGACATATTTATGCTGTTTTTAGTTTGAGGCTTTTAAAAATAAAAGTTTCTAAAAATACAGTGTAAAATCTTAATGGATATATGCTTTATTTTCTCTCTGGCAAATACCCAAGAGTGGAATAGCTAGGTCATATGGTAGGTATTTGCTGAACTTTATCTTTAAAAAATTTTAAACCTGCCAAACTGTCTTCCAAAGTTGTGGTTGTGTAATTTTAAATTCTCATCAGCAGCGCATGAGAGTTCCAGTTCTCCCACTTCTTTGCCACTTATATTGACAAGTGTTTTTATCTAAAATTGTAATTTTACCAGACTATGTTATTAGAGCAGATTTATGTTGACAGCAAAGTTGAGAGGAAGGGTAGGAATATCCTAAATAGTCTCTGCTCTGAATCATGCATGGCTCCCTCGGTATTCACATCCCCCACCAGTGGTACATCGTTGCAATTGATGAACCTACATTCTCATCATCAGATATCTATCACTGTCACTCCAAGTCCATAGTTACATGGGTCACTCCTTGTGTTGCACATTCTGTGGGTTTAGACAAATGTATAAGGATATTTATCCATCATTATGACATCATAAAGAGTATTTTTACTGCTTAAAAATCCTCTGTACTCTACTAATTCATCAATCCCTTCCCATCCCCAATCCCTGGCAATTACTGATCTTTTTTGCTGTCTCCATAGTTTTGCCTTTTCCAGAATGTCATAGAGTTGGAATCATAGTATGGTACCTTTTCAGATAGGCTTCTTTCATTTGGTAATATGCATTTACGTTTCCTCCATTCATGGCTTTTCATTACTTTATAGTTTTGTTGTCTTTTTGCTGAGTAATATATGCAGACAGTGGTCTGGATGTACCACATGTAATTTTTTTTTTCTTTCACCTACTAAAGGACAGCTTAGTTGCTTCCAGATTTTGTCAATTATGAGTAAAGTTGCTATAAACACCTACGTGCAGGTTGTTTCTGTGGACGTAGTTTTCATTTCCTTTGGGTAAATACCAAGGAGCATGATCGCTGTATTATATGGTAACAGTATGTTTAACTTGGTAAGAAACTACCTTACTGCCCTCCAAAGTTTCTGTTACCATTTTTTGCATTCCCATCAGCAATGAATGAGCATTCCTGATGCTCCACGATATTGCCAGCATTTGGTGCTGTCAGCATTCTGGATTTTGGCCATTCTAAGAGGTTTCTACTGCTGTTAATGTTTTAATTTGCATTTCCCTAATTCATATGATGTAGAGAATCTTTTCATATACTTATTTGCCTTCTTTGCATCTTTCTTAGGTGTCTGTTAAGATCTTTGGCCTATTTTTAAATAGATTGTTTTCTTGTTGTTGCATTTTCAGGATTTTTTTGCAAGTTTTATATTGCAGTCTTTTATCAGAGGTGTCTCTTGCAAATATTTTCTTCCAGGCTGTGGATTATCTTCTCATTCCATTTACATTGTCTTTCACAGAGTTAAATTTTTCTGTTTTAATAAAGTCCAGCTTATCCTTTCTTTCATGGAGCTTGCCTTCGGTATTGTATCTAAAGATACTCAAGATCATCTAGGTTTTCTCCTATGTGTTTTCTAGGAATTTTTCAGTTTTGCATTTTACATTTACTTCTGTAGTTTATTTAGAATTATTTTTGTAAAGAATATAAGGTTTGTGTATAAACTTTTTTTTATGCATCTGGATGTCCAGTTGTCCCAGCACCACTGATGAAATGACTATTCTCATCTCCATTGTATTGCCTTTGCTCCTTGGTCAAAGGTCAATTGACTATGTTTATATTGGCTTATTTATAGGCTTTAGTTGCTCCCCACAGGCATTTTTTGGCAAAGTGTCTTTGAGTCATTTTGCCATTTTATTAGTTTTTAAATTTTTCTTATTGTTGAGTGTGAGAGTTCTTTTCATATTTTCTGTACTAGTCTTTTTAATCACATATGGGCTTTGCAAATAGTTTCTCCCAGATTGCAGCTTGTCTTTTAAAACTTTTGCACATTTTTATTAGTTTTTAAGTTTTTTTTTTTCCTTTTACCCTCTCTATTCATCAGTATGTCCCAGTTTGCAGACAAAATTATTTGGTTGCCCTATTTGTAGAGCACCAACTATGTGCAAAGCTCTGATATAAAACCTGTGATTCAGAAATAAAATAAACACTCACTGCCCTTGTTTGACTTAATCTTAGTGGGAGGAAAAAGGTAGTGAGCAAAGTAAAGAATTTGTAACCTGTCATATAGAAATAATTGCTGTTCAACAGTAAGGCAGAGAGCAAGAGAGAGAGAGTTTGAGAGAGTTTTGAGCATGAGTATCGATTCATTTTTTTGTGCTTTGTGTTTTTTTTGCATGTTCATGCTAAGATGGGATGGATTACCTCCTTCTGGGGTGTGGGGGAGACTCCTATGCCTTGGAAAAGTTCCTCCAGGTGCACTTTTTTGAGACTTTATTCGTGTGTATCTGTCAGAGTTCTTCAGAGAAACAGAACCAATGGGACATAAACTATTTAGTATAGAAGAGGAACTTTATTTAGGAAGGCGCTCAGATGGTTATGAGGCTGAGAAGTCCCACAATCAGCCATCTGCAAGCTGGAGGACAAGAAAATCTGGTGGTATAATTCAGTCCAAGACTGAAGTACTGAGAACGGGGAGCTCATGGTCCAAGGGAGGGAAAAGATAGATATCCCAACTCTAGGAAGAAAGAGTAGATTCCAGTTTTTAAGTTCTGATTATTCATTGCTAATACTTATAAATCAATTGATTTTTTATGTTAAACTTAAAACTACAATATACCTATCTCATTTGTAAGTTCTAGTAGATTTTTGCAGTTTCCCTTGTGTTTTCTACATATATGATCAAGTTGCCTGAAAATAAAGACTTTTTTCTTTCTGATGTTGATAACTTTATTTATTTTTCTTTCCTTATTACCCTGGGTAGAACTTACAGTACCATATTGCATAGACACTGCAAGAGTAGATATCCTTATCTATGACCTAATTTTAGGGGGAAAGTCTTGCACCATTGAGTATGATGTTAGCTATAGTTTTTTTTTTTTGTAAATGTTTTTTATCAGGTTGAAGGAGTTCACATTTCTCCTTAGTTTGCTGAGAACTTTTATCAGGAATAGATGATGGATCTTGTCAAATGCTTTTATGTGTTTATTGAGATGATAATTTGTGAATATGATGAATTGCATGATTTGATTTTTGAATATTCCTTTATATTCCTAGGATAAATTCCACCTGGTTATTCTCTATATTTCCAGCTTTGATTTGCTAAATTTTTATTTAAAAATTTCTGCCTCTATGATGGATATTGGTCTATTGTTTTTCTGACTTTTAATGTCTTTGTCCTTTTTTTGATATCTGGGTAATGCTGGGCTTATACAGTGAGTTGGAGATTTATTCTCTTCAATTTTCTGCAAGAATTTATGCAGTGTTGCCAATTATTGTAAAATTTAGTTTGCTGGATATATAAACAGATACATATAAATGTATACATTACAGAAACTCTATTAAAACTTGTTTTGTTATCTTCAGTATTTTAAATAATAAGATAAATTACAAAGAGGTTAAATAGCTTGCCTGAAGCCACAGCTGGGAAATGATGGAGCCAGGATGTGAAACAGGAGGACTGGCTCCAGAATTTGTTCATTATCCATCACAGTATATTCTCTCTCAGTTACAGTGAGATTTCCTAGATCTGCCTGGTTCCTAAAGTTTCAAGGCCATTGTCTCTTCTAAAAGGAGGCAATGCTGTAATGACCGGCCACCGAAATATTCCTTTGCCTCTTATGACTAGCTTCTCTTATCCTCTCCCATACCTTTCTTCACTCCACCATTTGACTCAGGCCCACCCTGGTCTTTGTTTATTTTTATTTTTGTCTTTTCTAGGGCTGCACCTGTGGCATATGGAGATTCCCAGGCTAGGGGTCTAATCGGAGCTGTAGCCGCTGGCCAATGCCAGAGCCATAGCAACGCGGGATCCAAGCCACAGCAACGCGGGATCCACGCCACATCCGCAACCTACACCACAGCTCACGGCAATGCCAGATCCTTAACCTACTGAGCAAGGCCAGGGATTGAACCCACAACCTCACGGTTCCTAGTCGGATTCGTTAGCCACTGAGTCACGACTGGAACTCCTCGCCCTGGTCTTTAGAAACACTTCTTGGAATAGACAGATATAGAGACTCTGCAGCATGTCAGTCATATTGTTATTCGGATGCATATTTCACAGTCTAGTTTTGATGACTGAACTCCTGCCAATCCCGACAGTATTCCTTAGTTTGTTAAGACTCCCACGGCCTGTTCCTAAAAGTATATCTGATGGTGCCAGTTTCATTCCACCTTTTTCTACACACTCTCCCCAGACTGCCCAATTCTAGGGCCAGAAATAGGTAACCACCTAGCTCAGAACCTTCCCACCTGTTACAGAGCAGTCACTCCATAACATTAGGGACAGAGTCGCATTTTTGTCTGTGACTCTCATGCTCGTGCTGGTAGTTCTGCCACCTGCTGTGACCCTTCCAGATGCCAAATATTTGCTTGCTGCTTAACTCTGGCTTCATCTGCCCACACTTCATGTAATTGCATGCCTGGATGAATACAGTCTCCTGCCAAGTTGTGTGAACACCATATTCTGCAGGGAGGCTGTGTCTTCAAACATGGGCAACTAAATCCTTCTCCCCGGCACTTGTCTGGCCAAGAGGTTTAGTAGTTTTGAGCCCTGAATTCTTCGATACTCAGGCTCTATTGTAGTTAACCAGCCATATTAAGCCATGAACAGAAGGGCACAGTCTTAGAGCAAAAATAGTACTTAATAGTTTCTCAGTACCTAAATGAGTCAGCAATGTTGTCTAGAACTCACTCAACAAACCACTTCTCTGCTTGAAGACCTCTAAGAGGGTCAGAAAACTATCCTAGAAGCCTCTCTTTTCTAGCAAGTACTCTTTGAAAATGCATGATACTGTTGAGCCAAATGTTTCTTTCTTTAGGTTTTTATCTCTTATTCCAACCTCATTATTAGGCTTAAGGTCATTGATTTTAACAAAAAACCTAAACTCAATGCAAATTTGATTTCAGCACAATCGTAAAGCAGAAGGTGAGTAGAGCTGGTCATCCAGACAATGGTCTGCTCAGCTTTAGACATTAGGGGACTGGTAACCAGAGGCAGGTGTCTTAGCTCCATTTCCTTTTTCTCATAAGATAAGAAGCTGAACCAGATCAGTGGTTCCTACCTTGCTAATTCTTTCCTTATGTTTTTGATAGATTTTCCAAAAAAAGTTAAAGAAATAAAAAGCACTTTGTCACATAAGATTAGAAATTAGAAACAAATCGTCTCCTTCACTGGAGGATTTCTCAAACCCTTTAAAATATCGATGTGCTTTAGTAGTCCCAGAAGGAAATAAAGAAGTTTTCAGGAGTTCCCGTCGTGATGCAGTGGAAATAAGTCTGACTAGGAACCATAGGGTTGCTGGTTCTACCCCTGGCCTTGCTCAGTGGGTGAAGGATCTGGCGTTGTCGTGAGCTGTGGTGTAGGTTGCAGACATGGCTTGGATCCTGTGTTGCTGTGTCTGTGGTGTAGGCCAGCAGCTGTAGCTCCGATTGGACCCCTAGCCTGGGAACATCCATAGGCCACAGGTGAGGCCCTAAAAAGCAAAAAATAAATAAATAAATAACTAAAAACAAAAAATAATTTTCAAATCTTAATCTTAGTTCTTTTTTTATTTTTTCCATTGACAACAATCTTAGTTCTTTTTTTATTTTTCCATTGACAACCTATTAACAGAATTCCACTGAACACTTCAGGAACTGCTGCAACTAATTTATAAGGCCTGAATAACGTGTGATTTTACACTAAAACACTGCCTTTGAATACAAACCTAAAAATAGCATATATATGTATATATGTTTAATTTATACCTCAAAATTTAAAGGATACAACTTGTTTAATACATCTTTCAAATATTCCCTTTAATTAATAGTATAAAACTTACTTCTTTTGAGAAACCTTCCTCGAGTGGTACCAATGCATTCTGATCACTCCTGAACTTGAATATTTAGCTGGTGAGAAATCCCTTATCATTTACGACTCAGGTATAGCCATGTACGTCCTGTCTCTCAAACCAGACTCTTCAAAGGTCCAAGTTATGTGCTCAGCCATCTTCCTTCCAGAGTGCCTAGAATAGTGCTCTAAGCACAAGGGAACTGCACATGCAGATGGACTCTCTCATGATTTATTTACTTTCCAGTTTACCGATACACTGATGTTTCTTCTCTTCAGAGCAATTTCTTTCCCAAGACTCTATTTAATCTCATGATTTTTAGGAATCAACATTTAGCAATTGCTTAAATAACTCCTGTCAATCGCTTAAGTTGCTCAAAAGATGAGCTGAACTTTTAAGTGATATTATTTTCTGGAGAAATCTTTAGTCTCGTTTAATACCATACCCCAAGAAAAAATATGCCATGCCATGTTAGACAGATTTCAAACTTCCTGTTTATCCCTCCTCCAGTGTGCCAGCTCCTCTGCAGAATGAAATGTCTCCAAATCGCTGAGACTGTAGTTTCCATGACAGTGTCGTCCATCTCATTTCTTGCCTGTCCTTTCAGTTTTATGAAGGTTAGAGACATTCTTCCTGGGTGTTTGTTAAATTGTTTATCTAGTCTGGAACCAGCTACCCATGCTCCATTCAGAATATTTTATGCAGATTCTCCTCTCCCTTGTTGCTGGATGCCTCTGAAAACCTGCAGCCACCAAGCAGGAAGAGACACATCTTTGATGGCTGTTTCATTTGCGTTTAACCATATTCATTCATGTCAGTTTCTGCTGCTTCCTGGTCGGGCTCAGAATATATGCTGCGTCAACAGATGAGGGCATTTCCTGTTGGTCACAAGTCTGCTGTATTTTTCTGTTTCACTCCAGTTCATTGCACAGAGTGGATCTTTGGTTCCACTTCATCAATATTCAAAACTGTTGTTCCCATAAGAAAGACAAACACATAATCTCTTTTTCTCTCCTCTGTCTCTCCTGTATCTTTCTCCTTTTGCAAGACATTTTAAAAAACGAAATATAATTTTCCCCTACTGAACTTCTCCAACTATTTTATGGAAGATGCATTTTCATAGTCATTCACTTATTGATACACCCCACAGTCTTACTGAGTATGGCTATGTACCCAGCATTTTGTTTCATACCAGGAGCAAAAAGACAAGTAAGATAAGATTCTTGTCTTTGAAGCACTCGCAAAGTGTTTTGTTTGGGAGAGACC
This sequence comes from Catagonus wagneri, assembly GCA_004024745.2. NCBI lineage: Eukaryota > Metazoa > Chordata > Mammalia > Artiodactyla > Tayassuidae > Catagonus > Catagonus wagneri. The sequence goes on from PVHT021183515.1 coordinate 2,289,976, forward strand.
AATGTGGTAGCAAGAAAATAGGATGGTCTAGTTAGAAATGAAACTCAAGACTTTTTTTAAGCTGTTACGGCTAGAAAAGATGAATTTATTCCAAAGCTGGTGGCAGTTCTTCCATTTCTATAAAAAAGGGCTCTGACTTCTTCTTCTAAGGTAAATTATCCTCTTGCATTTGGTGAAATATCATTGTACATCTTGAATGTACAGAGGTGACCCTGTGATACTATTCCAGAATTGCAAGGATCCAGGCTATGAAATTCTAAGGCATTTTCATGGAAACATGGACAATTATCTTCACTGTGGACAGTGTTCCTGAAAATATATTGGTAGAGAGCCTAGGCTGAGGCTTGGAAGAAGAAGGAGACTGAGGTTTTTTCCCTTTGTTGGGTGTCAGGAATGGGCTTCCTTGAAGGAGATCATCTTTACAAACAGCCACATTGAAGATGAAGCATTTTTTGTTTTACCTTTTTTTTTCCCCCAAGAACTCTGTTGCCCCAGGTTATTAGTCATGTTTTGGGTTTTGATAAATGTAAAAAGCCCAGGCCTGACAGTGCTTTGGTGAATTAGGGAGCAGGAATGTACTGTCACTTAGGGTGAAATAGGATGTGAAGAGCAGCAGCAACTCATTATGCAACAGCAGGAGGCGATCGCAGGAGCTGAATAGAGATGGTCACTGCCAGTCTGTCCTATAAGGTTATGAATGAAAACTAAGACGGGTCTGTGTGACATGAAAACATTCCTCACAGTTGTCCAAAGATATCTAGGGGGAAAAAAAACATGATAATGACTGGACTTCTTATAGTCACATGGCATTAGTTCTCAGATTTTTGCTATTTGGGAAATGAAAGGAAAGATGACCATTTCTGATGAGGGGCCGAATAAAAAATTACAGATACTTTGCTATGATGCACTGAGGGGCCCTCCAACTACATTCACACATATATCCTAAATATATTACAATGAAACTACATTTTGATAAATTTCTCAACTCAGGCACAAATAAAGGAAATTCCTAAGGGAAAATCAACTACAGTTTTGAACCACAGGGAGTGGAAACTACAATGAGTAGCTGCAAAGAATGAGCAGGCACAAAAACTAAGATCATCCTGCAGTCACTGGAATAGGGAAACTAAGTCCTGGACCCCCCTCAAGATGAGGGACATGAACCTGATACTAAAATTGCTTCCAAATCAGTAAGCTTTCTACTTCCAGGAGAAGGTAATGCAATTCCTCCTTGTAGGAAAAGTATCTCCCATTTAGACCTTCAGAATTTTCCCAGACTACATTCAGTGACATACCAGCACATAGTAAAATTCTCTAACCTGCAAAAAACAAGATATCATGCATAAGTGTCAGTAGGAAAAAAAAAAGAACAATAGTTATACACATTCTCAGAACTTAAGATATTGCAATAATCAGACCCCACTTTTTTTTAGGGCCGCACCCATGGCATGCGGAGGTTCCCAGGCTAGGGGTCTAATTGGAGCTACAGCTGCCGGCCTACACCACAGCCACGGCAACTGGGGATCCCAGCCGTGTCTGTGACCTACACCACAGCTCATGGCAATGCTGGATCCTTAACCTACTGAGCAAGGCCAGGGATCGAACCTGTGTCCCCACGGATACTAGTGGGGCTTGCTGCTGAGCTACAAAGGGAACTTCCTCAGGCATTTATTATTAAATGCTATGTTTAAAGAAACAAAGAAAAAATTTAGAAAAGCAGAGATAGGAGATTACAAAAACAAACACATTAAAACATAATCATTTATAGAAATAAAAATATAATTGCTAAATTAATATTAGCAGATGGTCTAAACAAGGATTCAAATTAGTTGAATAGAGTGAACAAGAAAAGCACGGGAAAATACATGGGAATTGTGAAAAATATGTTAAAAGATGTAAAATGTTGAATCAATATGTTTAATATACATCTATTCTGAGACCAAAAGGAGAGACTAGAGAAAATGTACAAGAGGCAATGTCAAATTAATGTTTCAGAATTCTGAGTATACGTATACACACACCATACTCAGAATTTTAGAACACCAGAGACCAGGAGATCATATAAAGAATGAGAAAGGAAAAAAAGATGTATCCTTTAGGAAATGACTGTTAGACTGACAACAACTTTCAGAACAGAAACAATGTCTGGAAAATTCTCGGACATGTCTTCATATATGACTCTGCCTGTTCTTTCTCTCCTTTTCATCTGGAAATTTATTAGACATATGTTGAACTTTTCACTCTCATCTCCATAGATCTTAAGGTTTTTTTGTTTTTTTTTTAGATCTTTTTAGGGCCACACCCATGACATATGGAGTTTCCCAGGCTAGGGGTTGAATCGGAGCTGTAGTCACTGGCCTATAGTACAGCCACAGCAACACAGGTTCTTAGCTGCATCTGTGAACTACACCACAGCTCACAGCAATGCTGGATCCTTAATCCACTGAGCGAGGTCAGGGATCCAACCTGCATCCTCATGGATGCTAGTCAGATTCGTTTCCGTTGAGCCACGATAGGAACTCTAATCTTAAGCTTTTGTTCATATTTTCCATATCTTTGTGTCTCTTGCTGAATTCTAGATATTTCCCTTAAGTCCATGATTCAGTTGCTGAATTTTCCATTTATCTATACCATCTGCTTTTAAACTTATCTGTTCAGTTTTTCAAAATTTGATTTAGTTCTTTTTCAAATCTATTGAAAGATTTTTTTATAGGCACCTGTTTCTAACTCATATATTCAATCACTTCCTTTTTTTCCTCAAACAATTGAGTATACTTATTTAATAATCTATGCTTGATAATTTTAATATCCGAAGTTCTTAGAGTACTTTTTTCTTTTTTCTGCTTTTTATTTTTTGGTGCCATGTTATTTTGTGGAGTATGTGAGTGTGTGTGTGTGTATGTATGTTACTGTGGTCTCCCATTTTGTTTCTTTTTTTTTTGTCTTTTTGACTTTTCTAGGGCCACACTCACGGCACATGGAGGTTCCCAGGCTAGGGGTCAAATTGGAGCTACAGCTGACGGCCTGTGCCACAGCCACAGCAATGCGGGATCTGAGCCATGTCTGCAACCTACACCACAGCTCACGGCAATGCCGGACCTTAACCCCACTGAGCAGGGCCAGGGATCGAACCTGCAACCTCATGGTTCCTAGTCGGATTCATTAACCACTGAGCCTCAATAGGAACTCTGAGGTCTTGTATTTTTATAAAGCTAATCCATAGTAATATTTGAAAACTTGTAGGAAGTAAATTCCTCTGAATAGAATTTTCATTATCTTCTATCAGACATATAGGGGTACTATCAAGCATAAAAATTTGATTAAAGTATAAGACTGGGATTTTTCAAAATACCTATGTAGTAGGAATCCATGCCTCATATCTGTATTAAGAGTATTATTTTATTCTCTTTTTTTCAATGCTAAAATACAAGGAGGAAAATTATGTAAAGAGTAATGATAAGTTTGTTTTTTGTTTATCTTTACATGGCGCATCGAGCAGCAGAATCTTATTTTATTTGGTGTGAGGTTGAAGTTCCTCCAGTTTCTAGTTTCCAGTCCCATCTTCACTCTTCACTCAGATGGGACTGGAAACTAGAAATTGAAGTTCATCCAATTTGACAGATTTCTTCACTGTGGAAGCCAGGATTGGTCCTCTGCTTTCCTCTCTGGATTTCATCTAGTTTTTTGTTTCTAAGATTTTTTTTCTTTTGTGCTTTATTGACAATTCAGTGATGCATTGTCAAAAAGATGTTAGTTGCTCAGCATTTTACTTGTTTTAAGAAGATCTTTATTCAGGATATTCAGTTCACTTCAAAATAGAAGGGAGGAAAAAGCAAATAAATGTAATGCATAGAAAATAGAGTAAAATGATACTAAAAAGAATCAAATATTTTAATAGCTACAATGCAAATAGTCATAATTGTCAGTTAAATATAAACGTGTCAAAATTGACTTAAGGAAAAACCTATATATATATTCTTTTCACTAGATTCGTATTTAAAACTTGAAGATGAAAAAACAGTGAAGTTAAAGAATAGAAAAATAAATGTCAATTGACTACCAACCAAAAAATAATCTGGAAGCATACATGAACAGATAAAAATAAGACGAAGAACATTATTAAGAATAAAAGTAGTCACTACATAATGATAAAAGGAGACTCAAATTACCAAAAACATTAAAAAAAAAATATATATATATCTTGTATGCATCTAATAAAATAACCTCAAAATTTTATGAAAAAATTGAGAAAGAACTACAGGGAGATGTTGACTAATTTACAATTAGAACTGAAGCTTTCAATACACTTGTCTTAGTAACAATATTATAAATGAGACAAAACTCACCAAAATGATTGATTTAAACAACAGTAACAAGCTTAATTTAATAAACATATGTAAAAGTTCAAATGTAACAGTGAAAAAAACACTACCTTCTTCTTGAACATTTGTGAAATGTGTAAAATATTTAACTAGGTATGTTTTGTTAAAAGCAAAATTTGACAAATATAAAATAATTTCACATTCTTTGAAAATAATGCAATTAAGTTTGGTATTAGTAACAAAAAAGACAACTAAAAACTCCAATTTTGGGAAGTTACAAAATATTTCTAATTTGTGGGTCAAAGAATGAATTATATTAGAAATAGAATTATAAAACTAAATAACAATAAAAGTACTAAATGAAGCATTAATATTTAAGTATTATAAATGCTGCAGGATGAAATAAAAGTTGCACTTCAAATTGAATTTATACATTTCAATGCTTGTTATGAAGGAACAAAGGCAAAAAATGAACCTCCTAAATTTCTGATCTGGGAATTAGGAAAAGAACAGCAGGATAAAGTGTTCTGTGAAGTGCAGAAATCGATGTATATATAACACAGAGGCCAATAAATAATTTGAAAAACTTCTGGCAATACTAGTTAAGGGAAAAATTATTCTACAAAAAATTCTGTCAAAATTTCAAGGGTTTAGTAATTCTTAATGCACACAGAAATTCTTTTCAGAGGCTGGAATAAAAGAGAATATACCACAAATCATTTTGTGGTACTAGAATAAGCCTGTAAAAACCACTTATGATCAGCAGGAGATGAGAACATAACAGATTAGCCTCATCATGACAATCTAAATGCAAAAATCCAAAACAAAATATTATCAAATCAAATTCAGAAGTGTATAAATCAAAGTTAAAACAATCAGATTCAGTGTATTTCTCCCAGAAATATAAGAATATGATATTAGAATGTCTAAACATAATTTTCACCAAATTAATTCACTAATAGGAAATACAATTATTTCAAAGGAGGCAATATAAAAACAACTGTGTATAAAAAAAGTAAAAATAAAACCTATACAACTGAGACACAGATATAAACTTAAACTGGTGAAGGGTGTTTTAAAAAAATATACAAAAATTATTTTGTTTTTAAGGTTGAAGTAGAAGAAGTTTTCTCTAAAAAAATCAGGAACAAAACATGGGTCAATATTTTACAGAGTTCCTAGCCAGCAAAATAAGACAAGAATAAATAAGTAAAGTAAATAACTGAAATACAAAAATTGTTAGTATTAACGGATGATAAGACAAGAAAATCCAAAACAGAGTACGAATAAATTGTGAGAATCAATGAGTTTATCAAATTGGCTGGATATAAAATTAGTATATAAAATAAGATTGCATGTCTGTTTTCCAAAAACAAGCAGGCAGAAAAAGTCATTATTATGATAAGTTAGCACACAGTCTGACAAATTAACATACCAATGCAATACAAAGAGCTCAGAAACAGAACAAACATGACACAATGTATTAATTATAAAATCAGTGCTTTATAAGTGAAGAAGGGATCATCTTTTTAATAAATGATATCACGGTAAGTCAAAGATGTGAACCAGTGGGAACCCTTATATGTTATAGGTAAGGGTATAAATCTTTAAATATACCCTTCTGTAATCTAAGACATCCAAGGAGTGTAGTTAATATTTTTCCTATGCATCTAGTATGATGCTCGTTATGTACCAGCCTTGGGAAAATTAGAAAAATAATCACTGTCATCATTTTCTAGGTCTGTGGTACATATAAGGAACTCCAGTTAAAAAAGGCTTCAAGAAATGATTACATATGTGCATGAGGCTGGAAGTCCAAGAATGTGCATAGTAGAGCTGCTGAATCAAGCAAATAAATTGTAGGATGCCCTTTTATATTGAGATATTATAAAAAGAACGATTTTTTAGTATATATCCTATAGAATATTGGTATTTCTTCCAAGTATTTCATTCATATCAACATGATTTGTTAGATGTGCCAACACTCCTCCCCCACCCAATAAGGATGCCAGCAATGAAAGAAACTGCTTTTCACCATATCGATGAAGAAGGCATTTGTTCGTGAACTAGGAACCTTGTCCAGAAAAGTGCTTAGGAATAGGAAAAATAAAACCAATGCCATACAGAATTACTCTAAGAAAGAAATTACTCTAAGAATCAAAATATTTTGCCTGATGAAAGTTCCCCTAAAAAGCAACCAGGAAGTAGAAGAAGACTATAAGGTATTATTCCAAGTTGAAATAAGTATCCTCAAGCAAAAGCTGTGAGATATAAAAATTATGCTAGTGTACCCATCAGAGTTCAATCAGGGAAGAAGTCTGTATATGTAAAACAAGGAGTTAGCTTATGCAATTATAAGGGCTGGCTGTTCTCTGGAGAAAGATGATCAATAGTGGGGAGAGAGAGAGAGAGACAGAGAGAGAGAGAGAGAGAGAGAGGAGCGGGGGAGGGCAGGGGAGAGAGATTGGTTTATCACGAGGAAATGATTCTGTGATTAAGGAGGCTGAGAATCCTACAATCTGCTGTCTGTAAGCTGGAGACCCAGGAAAGCTTCAGTGACATAATTCAGTTTTAACCAGGGCAGGTGATGGTAAAAATCTCAGTGCCAGGGCAGAGAAGATGAGATAAGCTGTCTTAGCTTGAATAGTAGGGCAGGAATAAAATGGATGAATTCCTCCTTCCACTGCTTTCTGCCCTCTTCAGGCCCTCACTGGGTTAGGTATTGCCCACTCTTAGTGGGGAAGGAATATACTGAATCCACAGATTCAAGTTATAATCTCATCCAGAAACACCTTTACAGACAGGAGATAAGTTTTAATGTGAGAACCCCATGGCTGATCAAGTTGACACATAAAATTAACTATTACAGAAAAAAGTCTAAAAAAGTCAGAAATCTATAGAGCCAAACCATGAGGATGGGGGACCCTTAGCAGATTAGAACTCCATGGGCACAGGCTCCAGTTGTTCTGAAGAGTGAAAATTCCTTCTCTCTTTGGTGAAAATCTCAGCCCTGCTTTTTTCTTCTTTTCTGTTTATGGCTGCAGCATACGGAAGTTCCCAGGCTAGGGACTGAATCAGAGCTGCAGCTGCCAGCCTATACCACAGCAACAGCAACACAGGATCCGAGCCACATCTGCCAACAATGTTGCAGCTTGTAGCAGCGATGGATCCTTGAGGCAGTGAGTGAGACCAGGGATTGAACCTGTGTCCTCACGGACACTATGCTGGGTTCTTAACCCACTGAGTCACAAAGCAACTCCTTACTTTTTAAGACCTTTCAACTGATTATTCATATTCACCTGGGATAATCTCCCTTACTTAAAATCAGCAGATTAGGGATTTTCATTATATTTGCAAAACCCCTTATAATAATAAGTAGATTACTGTTTGATTTAACAATTGGAAACTAGAGCCTAGTCAAGATGTCACATCAAACACCATCACTGCTATCCATTTGTCAAATCGGCACCCATAGAACACATCTCCTTAGCTATACTTAATCTCCAAATAAAGACAGACTTCCTTTTCACATGATACAACTAGCCTGCATGCAATCCAAAGCATGCTAACTTTTTTCCCGAAAAAGAATGCCAAATCCTTGAGTGATGTTCACCCATCGCCTTTGAAATGTTTTAAATTAAATGCTGAAATATAAAGCAAACTATTATTAAAACGTGTTATGTTTAGTGATAAGTAGTTAAAATAGGAAGAAAACAAGAATATTTGGTTAATATGTATGCAAAAGTAATTCATATCAAATAAAGGAAATACCCATAACTATTACTGTCTTCCTTTTTGCAATGTAACTACAGCTGGTATTTATAATTATCTTCTTTGCTGAGGCAGATAACCTCTGTTGGTCATGGCTCCTTCTCTGGTGTGATGACCCAAATTTTCATTGCTGAAAGTCATGGCTATTAGTAGTCCTGCCTGAGTTGAGCTGTAATCCTTCATTGACCTTAATTGCAGAACATAGGAGAACGAAGAAATTCTCTAAAGCATCTTCTATGACCCAGATAGACTTCTCCATATTTTCATTGTATAATAACAACCCCATTCCATTTTATACTGGAGTCTGGGGGTACACAGCCAACTTTACAGTTTTGTGGGTTAGACAACATCCAGTCCAGGTTGTATGGTAATTTAGTGGCCCATAGTTAAGTATTCAGTTTTGACTAAGGGCCAGTAACAAGCTAAAAGCTGTGTCTCAAAAGGAGAGTAGTTATTCATAGATGGCATGGCTTTGCTCCAAAATCCTAGGGGTTTGTGCTGTAATTTACTTACATGGAGCTGCCAAAATCTTCAAGCAGTATCTCTATATGTTGCTGACACTTCAAGCACCATTATATCTGCTAGATCCTACAGCCCAAGTGTCAGGATGGCTTGATTGGCAGACTGGACCTGTTGAAGAATGTTCTCTTGTTCTGGGACCCTCTCAAAACTAGCAGGTTTTAGGTCGCTTGATAAATCAGCTCATGTAGTACATCATAGGAGATATGTCTCAGGTGCAAAGAGGCCAACTGCAGGAGGGGCCAGACCAACAATTCATCTTTCACATTGGAAAGAATATTTTAACATTCTCCAGATCACTAAACACCTAGAAATTTTACTGTGAATAGATTTTTTAAGAGAACAGAGTCAAAGTAATGTGTCATGAAGCAATAAAATACTAATATACTAATACAGAACTTCAAAAAGCAAGATAAATTGACAAAAATAGAATGAAATGCAAAATGATTAGCTCAAACTCAATATACAATTAAAAAAAACAGGAAAAGTATACATATTTTTACTTGGATTTTCTGAAGAGGAAATATAATACAATAAAAGAAAACAATCTTCATAGTTATCCTTTAAGAAAACTTTCTCAAAATAAGGCAAAATCACAACATTTCTATTAACAAGGGCCTGAGAAAATTGACACAGAATGGTCAACTCTGTTGGTTACTGGGACATACTTTAGTAAACAACTAGAAAAAGAAAAAACTATAAGGTCTTCAGAAATAAAAGTTAAAAAATACTTAAAAGGGTAATAAAATGTGACTGGCACCAGACTTCTTAAGAGCATAGGGCAATTGTGGGAAACATTTTAGAAAAACTAAAGGAAAGAAGGTACAAACCAAAATTGTTTATATCTAGGTAATACACCCTTCAGAAATCAGGATATAAACCATTTTAAACAGAAGAACTTTGACAATACTTTATCCATGAACACTTTGTCCAACCCAGGTACTAAAGGATAAAATTTGCCCAATCAAGAAACTAATGGCAGAGTTCCCTCTGTGGCACAGTGGAAACGAATCTGACTGGGAACCATGAGGTTGCAGGTTTGATCCCTGGCCTTGCTCAGTGGGTTAAGGATCCGGCATTGCCGTGAGCTGTGGTGTAGGTCACAGATGTGGCTCGGATACCACGTTGCTGTGGCTGTGGCATAGGTCAGTGGCTGCAGCTCTGATTGGACCCCTAGCCTGGGAACCTCCATAAGCTGCAAGTGTGGCCATAAAAGGACAAAAAGACAAAAAAAAAAGAAAGAAAAAAAGAAAGATATTTTGGCACTGGTCAGAATGGCCATCATCAAAAAGTCTGCAAATAATAAATGCCAAAGAGGGTGTGAAGCAAAAGGAAACCTCCTATACTGTTGGTGGGAATGTAAACTGGTACAACCGTTATAGAGAAGAGCATGGGGATTCCTGAAAAAACTAAGTGTAGAGTCACTATACGACCCAGCAATCTGACTCCTGGACATACATCCAGAGAAAACCATGATATACAAAGATACATGCACCTCAGTATTCAGAGCAGCACTATTCATAATAGCCAAGACATGGAAGCAACCTAAATGCCCATCAACAGAGAAATGAACAAAGAAGATATGGTACATATGTACAATGGAATACTACTCGGCCATAAAAAAGAAAGAAATAATGCCATTTGCAGCAACATGGATGGACCTAGATATTATCATACTGAATGAAGTAAGCCATACAGAGAAAGACAAATATGATATGATATTGCTTGTATATAGAATCTAAAAAAATGATACAAATGAATAGCCTCACAGATGTAGAATACAAACTTATGATCACCACAGTGGAAAGAAACGGAGAGATAAATTAGGAGTTTGTAATTAATATACACACACTCATGTATAAAATAGTTAAGCAACAAGAACCTACTATATAACATAGAAAACTATATTCACTATCTTATAATAACCTATATGGAAAAAAATCTGCTGCTATATGGGAAAAAATCTGTCACTTTGCTATAGTCCTGAAACTAACAACATTGTAAATAAATTATACTTCAATTAAAAAAGAGAAAGTTATCTTTGTCCCATAACAACTGCTGAAACTGGTAGGTACTCTTCCAACTTTCTAGACTAGATTTCCATGAAATATTTGTCATTGCACAGCAAAATATTCTAAATAATCTCATCAGCGACTGCATATCACAGAATGGTTATTCTACTCTCCAACTATTAAAAATACTGTGAAGAAAACAGGATGTGATTGTTAAATAATTAATAATTTCAGTCTACTCGTCAAGCACAAAGTCAGGCATTGCCCTTGGGGTGTGACATCATAATGTTTGCTACCGCGCCTAAGTACAAGATTGCACTTTCAACAGAGTGAGTCTTTAAGAGGCCAAGCAAAAAGAGTGCTGAGACCTCATGATCTCATTTCGACACATATGCCAGCAAGTGATAAAAACCTGAGACGTGAAATAGAGAACTATCAGTTGATAAAGAAATAAAATTGTCTCTAAATGCTATGTCTTTCAAAGTTTTCCGGGATACATCCCTGTGTCTGTAAAGACAGCCTTTCCTTCTTTAAAGACAGGGTCAGTCAAGGGCAGCCAGTCATTTATCTCGGAGGTGGCAGTAGTCTATAACTTAAGAGCACCCCACTTGAAAATGACAGTCATCTGGAGGCCCCTTTTATGATATCTTCTTCTTTCAAGCTGATAATAGAACAGAACTTGGTAAGGGCCACTCCGTGCCATGAATCAAATCATACTTCACAAAAGTCATTTCCTATTGATGTTGATGTGCCTGTTTCTCATTTATATTGATCAGTGGACATTAGTTTGCCAAGATAAAACTAAAAGAGATTTCCTGGATGCCCTGTGACATTTTCAAAGGGGAAAATTCATTCTTTTCAGCATTCTCTGTATGGCTGGATTTCAGAAAGAGAGAGTTACAAATCTTCTGCTTTAGAGATGTCTGGATTGGAATGGGGAAGATAATGTTTCTGGGTCACTTCCTGTTTCCCAAGGGTCGTCTTTACAAAGTTGGAGTATGTATCATTTTTTAAAATGAAACTAGGACCATTTTCTCTTTCAATTCAGTTAGGTTTTAGGATTGAGTGCTTGTACTCAAACCTTGGCACTTATCACACGCAATGAGTATAATTGGGTTTCAGAAAAACCTTAGAGCTGTGAAATGTTTGAGGCTAAAATAATGGCTCAAGATACATACTGAATTAAAAGTCCTAATGTGGGTATTGCGTGTATATTGAGTGTGTATGTGCACATATGTTCATTATCCTTCAAAGCCAAGTAGAAAAGCTAAATGTTGATTTGGGCAAAATACTTACTTACATTCGGTTCATTAAAACAAATGATCAATCTGTTGCACTCAGAACATTGATATCTGTACAACTGTTATATTACAATAAAGTTATTTGCAGAAGTAGTTTATCAAAATCAAATATCTGCTTTAATTAAAGAGAGGCTACTTTGAGAAAGCTAAAAGTCACGGATTAATGCATTCAGAAATGGAGGCTCAAACCAAATGCCCATTAAGCAACAGTTATTGTATTTCATTTTGACAATAAAATGTATAAGGGCCCTGAGAAATTGACCTTTTGTGGTAATACTGTATGACAACACTTTTTTCCAATTGATCTTGGTGATACTTTGGGTCACATACAAATTTTTATGACCACCTGAAGAGGCTAGCAATCAAACTCAATCACCGAATTGAGAAGAACAAGATGCTCTTTTGAAGGTCATCGCTAATCTCCTGGTTACAAAAACCTGTGACCTTTCCTTAGATTTTTATGATTTCTACATTTCCTTAGCTACTGAAAATAAGATGACCCTTTTACCAGAATCCCCTTGCTTTTTTTTTTCTATTCCATGAAAATGTATCTTTCATGTTTTCTTCTTGATATTCCAACACTTCCTTTTGCTATCTTCTTTTTGTCCTTTCCCAAATAAAATTGGAATTTTCTAAGATTTAGTCTGTAACTTCTTTCCTTTCTGTAAAATGTCATGTAGTGATTTTTTTTCCCTTGAGTAAATGCCTATTGTGTCATTTGTGCTCTGATTTATTCCTAGGCTTAGCCATACTTGACTTTTATACGATGTTGGAGAAGTTAAAATGTTGAGTTCAGGTCAATCTATAAAGCTGTTAATGGCAAGATTTTAGAATATGAGAGCAAGAAGTTTGGCTCATTACTCAAGATACATTCTTTAAAAAACAAATGAAAGTTTGAAGATACATACAAACCATAAGAACAATCTTAGTGGTGAAGGAGAGATCGGACAAGTATTATTTCTCTTCCTGTGGGGACAAATATGAAACCTACACCACCAGGCCTGGCTGCTTCCCTGAAAGCTGATTCTAATTTCCAAATATTCCAAATTTCTTGATATCGCATTAGAATTTCAAATTCAACATATCACAAGCCAGATTTATACTATTCATCACAGATAAGCATTCTAGAAGATCATTTTAGTAGAAATGTAGAGATGGGTCCTAAGCAGGCAGAATTGAAAGTAGAGAAAGTCATTAGAATACAACAGCAATCTGGAAAAATATGTCAACAGACTGACCTCAGGTCCTGATACTACAAATGGAGAAGTGAAGACAGATTAGAGAGACATTTTCCTAGTGGAATTCCATGTACTGGCGAGTAATTGCATGTAGGAGTTGAATGAGTGGGAGAGAGAGAGAAGTCTGTGATGAATTCCAGTTTTCTGATTTCCATGATTGGATATGTAGCGATCTTTTCACCGAGAAAAGACACAGAAGAGGAAAAAACAGGTGTTTGGAAAAAGACAAGAAATTAAGTTTTGTACCTGTGGAAATTGAGACAGATGTCTGTGGAACATTTAAATGGAAGTGTCTGGCAGCCTATAGAGTTCTGAAGCGTCACAGGGAGATCTAGGCCATATGTATACATCGGTAGGTCATCATACAAACAGTATCTCAAGCCATAAGAGTAGATAAGATCACCCAGAGGAAGTAGTAGAACATGATCAGGATCCAGAATTGCATCTCAGAGAGACCACAAATTTTAAGGGCTATCTGAAGGAAACAGAGTGACAGGAACGGAAGGAAGGAAAGAAGGAAGGAAGGAAGGAAGGAAGGGATGGGTGGATCCTGGAGCAAAAAAAAAAAAAAAAAAGCCCTCATTATAACAGTTGATAAAATTTGAATATGTACAGTGGAATAGAAAAAAATATATCCATGTTAAATTTCTTGACCTTGATAAATTGTTTTATGGTTGTATAGTATATTGTTCATGTTATGAAAAAATACACATTGAAGTATTTAGAGACAAAGAATCAGGTTGTTTCCAATGTATTCTTAAATGGTTCAGAATAAGAAAGATATTAGTTAGATGATAGATAGATAGATGTGATAAAGCAGATTGTCCTTAGTGTAAATAAACGCTAAATCTCTGTAAAGGGTATACAGAAATTCCTTGAACTAATCTTGCTATTTGCTATTTGCTATTTTTCTCAGTTTGAAATTATATTAAAATAAAAATAGCTCAAAATGTACGATATAATATGAATAAAACAGTACACTGACAGTGAGCCCAAATATTTTGATTTAAATTTGTGATGATGTCCTTTCCATTTTTCTTAAGGCTCAGCTCCTTCTTTTAACATCTTCCTTCTCCCAATTTCTCCATCAGTCTTTCATAGAGTAAGGCTATATGGGGCAGTGGTGATGAGTGAGATTCTAGAGCCACACCATCAGGTGAGACTCTACAGCCTTGGACAAGATATTTAATGTTTTAGTTCATTATTAGTTAATTACTTAGCTCATTATTTAATTCATTAGTTGTTGTTGCTCTTGTTGTTTAATTTATAAAAATAGCAAAAATAAGAGCAACTATGTGATAGGGTTATTATGAAGTTCTTAAAATGTTCCCTGACGTACACTAATGCTCAATAATTTTGGTCTTCGATGTATGGTTTTCTCCTCCCAGCTCAAAAGAATGACTTCTACTTTGGACTTTTCTATTAATTGACAAATAAATGTAAGCTTATATGTGCATAAATACAGCTAAAAAAATCCCCGCATTTTAAAAATAGAGGATATAGTTAGTGAAGATAAGAAAGCAAATAAAAGGGTTACTATGTCCAAGATAGGTTCAAGGGAAATAGGACTTGTATGCTTAGCTTCTTTGGTACAACCATTCTAAGGCTGTATACTCTGTGGTGGCAGAATTTTTCTTTTTTTTTCTTTTTTGGCTGCACCTGAAGCATATGGAGTTTCCCAGGCCAGGGATCTGAGCCAGACCTGTAACCACCGGATGCTTAACCCACTGCACCAGGTGGGGATCGAACCAGTGCCTCCACAGAGACAAGCCAGATCATTAACCCACTAAGCCACAGTGGGAACTCCAGGAAGTTTTAAAATAAAGCAGTTCTAAAATCCAGATTTTAAAGTGGTTCCATCAAATGGACCTGTTCAAAATTTTCCTTTATTTAAATTATCTAGAAATGCAAACAAGAAACTTTCAAGTGCTTTTCCTCAACCCACTACCATACCCATTATTGTATTAGGTAGGAAATAAATGTGGACTATATTCTAATAGCATACCTTTGAAGAATTTTAAACATCTTCTGATCAGTAGACGTCATATTTTGACAGATATGTTAAATAAACAATCAAACAAGCAAAACAAAAAGGACGGTGTGCAGGACCAAGTTAAGAGGCTATTTCATAACTTCAGGTAAGAAATAATGGTGGAAATGGACTTCTTATTCATGGAGATCCCCCAAATTTCTTTTGCCACCCCAATAAGTTGTAAATAGTTGTAGATAGATAGTATTTTGGAAGTAGAGTACATAGGACTTGAATGGATTTGATATGGGAGCTCAAGAGGTTAGAATCAAAGATGACACCTGGGTTTTGGACTTTAGAAATTAATTATACCATGGTACAATTTAGTGATATGGAAAAGAAAAACAACAGGTTTGAGCATTTGGAAAATAAAATTTTCTTTTTGGTCAGATCTTGGGGTTTATATAATCTGACATTTGTTCAAATGCTATTTTGCTTTTCACAGTCTGACAAATCTATCAATAAGTAAATAAGTATATTCTATTATTGATTCGACAGTGCTAATGTAGCAGACTTTCTTAATATAGAAAAGGCAATAATAACATACTCGTCAAGACATCTCTGTGTGGTTTTTCCAACTGTTAGAGTATATGGCCTTTGCTTCAAGTGGGCTGGGGTCTCAGTGACCTGGCCAAACCCTGCTCTGTAATGTCCTGCCAAGACCAACCAACAAAAGAATCGAAGCCACAAATTGCTCCCATTAACACAGGACACTTATCAGGAAGCTCTCCTTATCTTTAGAATAAATACTAGAATATAATGTATCTGTGACACTGTCAAATCTAGGGCTCAGAGTAGTGCCACCCCCCAACAACCATCACCGCCAAGACAGCTGGCTTCACTAGGCTGTTGCTTAGCTCCATCTTGAGTTTACCTTCAGCGCTAAACATTCAGTACTGGGCTGTTTCCCCTAATAAGAGTGGCAATATCAATAAGCGCTACTGTTTTATTAGGTTTATCAAACAGCAGTCTATCTGGTCTCCTGGCCAGGATGTGCCGATCTCTTATCATAACTCTATTCCACTTTATCTCACAACAGTGCTCTGTGAACAGCATCTCACGTTCGTGTTTAAATATGACTGGCATTCCTTTAAAGCTCTAGAGAGTCCATTCAGTGTGCAGTAGAGGCAGGGTCAGTGAATTGTACATGCAAAAGGAAACAGATTATGGTTCAATCTTCTTTTAACAGTAATCAAAATTAAGTTCTGGGGCCTTGTCTCTTTTCTAGAGAAACAGCCATTATATTTGCTTGGGGTTGTATAGGAGAAGAAATTACTATGCTCGCGTAGTGTTCTTAATTTTACAGATTTCTTTCATATTTTAAATGTTACCAATAGTTTGTTTGTCCTAGTATTTTATGAATAGAACTACACTTAGTGTTAATTAGCAAAAACGAGGGCAGATGGGGGCAATCTTAGTAACAATATTATACTTAGGTGTATAATCCACAACTGAAGTAGTGCACTGTTCACACACACACTCTATTTTCTAGTGCCGCAAACTTCTTTCTTACATATGTAGAATACATATTGAAAAGTGCCATTCAACCTCTTCTCATCATCACACTTTCGGCTTCATCAAATGCAATCCTAAAGCAGTTTTTCCACTGGATTGCTTGGGAGAAAAGAAGAAGAAGAAGAAGGAGAAGGAGAAGGAGAAGGAGAAGAAGAAGAAGAAGAAGAAAATACCACTTGTACTGTACTACTATTTTCGGTTATATATTTTCTATGGGATTATGTCAAAGGTCAGACATATCAACTAGTTATGAGTTTTACCTACCCATTGATTACATTTTTCTTCTGATTCAGCATTTCATCAACTACGTATGACCTCACTTTTTATACCTGGAAGTCATAAAATATTTTTGTCTAGCCTGACAAACTGCATTTTTTTCTTAAAGAAACCTTCTCAAGTAGACCATCTTAGCCCCTCTGCCGTGTTGACATTGCCTTTCTACACATCTGCTTTATCGAGCACATCGCACCATTCTGCCAGAAATTTTTAGTAGGTTTTTTTTTCTTCTACTAGATCCTAAAACTCTTGATGACTTCTTAAATTTAGTTTTGAATCCTGGATACATAGTTTCATGACTTGGCAAAAAGGAGCTCTCAGAAAGAGCCTAAACGTGTTTTATTAAATAGAATAGGATGTTAAGGTAGAATTCCCAACTCTACTTTGCCCCAGAGATCAGTACAATAGAAATAAGGTACCAAAGTCATTGTGGGAAAGACACTTAACCCCACAACCCCATGTTGAATTTACAAGGGAAATATCTATGGCAGGTAATCTATAACCTTTACCCTTTAACAGATCAAGAAAATAAACTAGGGAAAAGAGTTTTGAAAATGATTTTTTTTGGGGGGCTGCCCTTGTGGCATGCAGAATTTCCTAAGCCAGGGATTGAACTCACACCACAGCAGTGACCTGAGCCACAGCAGTGACAATGCAGATTCTTAGCCCAATGAGGCAACAGGGAACTCCTGAAGATGATTTCTTCAGAGCCCTTGCCGCCACTCCCCCCTTTTTCCTTTTTTTGCTTTTTAGAGCTGCATCCAAGGCACATGGATATTTCCAGGCTAGGGGTCTAATCCGAGCTATAGCCATGGGCCACAGCCACAGACACAGCAATGCGGGAATCAAGCCGAGTCCACCGCAATCTACACCACAGCTCACAGCAACACCACATCCTTAACCCACTGAGCAAGACCAGGGATCAAACCCACATCCTCATGAATACTACTTGGATTCTTTTCCACAGCACCACAATGGGAACTCCCAGAGCCCCTACACTTGGACTCCCAAAGATTTGGATACAACAGTGGAATGCTATCCCTTTCACCTGCAAACTCTTTTCACATGAAAAAGAGTTAAGCAGCCACAAACCATATAGGAAAGGATGTAGAAGTAAGGAACCATATGTCTCAGATTTTTCAGGACAGCTCTGTTGTCCTGTTGTCACTCATAAGTATACTTGTGCTGTCAGATCACATGTTTCCATTTTTGTGGTAAAATATAGTCACTCCAACAAGACTCAGAAATTTAAAAAGTTGATAGGATTTTCAGATTTTATACCCGAGGAGCTTAAAAGAAAGAATAATAAGGAGAAAAATAGTTTAATAGTTTGGCAGTTCAGGAAAAGCTGGGTAGTTAAGGCTTTTTTCTTTCTTTCTTTTTTTAAAATTTTTTTAATGGCTACACCCATGGCTGATGGAAGTTCTTGGGTCAAGGACTGAATCAGAGCCATTGTTGCAACCTCTGGCACAGCTGCACCAATACTGGATCCTTTAGCCCACTGCGCCTGGACGGGAATGTCATCCACGCCTCCAACACGAGCTGAATTGGATTCTTAACTTACTATTCCAGGGTGAGATCACCAAGGGTATTTGTGGTGACCCTTTTAGTTGTAGAGATTTAGAATGCTTGGAAACTCACTTCTATGAAGCATTTCCAGCCTGGACAATCAGTCTAAACTTCCACTGAGGCTGATAAAACTTTAAGTTTCTTTGCTTTAGTCAGAAACAATCAAACTTAAAAAGAAAAGAGATGGGATCTGGGTGTGAATTCGAAGACTGGCTATGGGAATTCAGTGCCTGGAATGTGACTGGAATTGGGGAGCCATGTCGAACTTGATAGCTATTCTTCCTATTTCTCATTTCAATTTCATCTTCAAGTACACTTCTTTCTTCTCTATTTGTAGAGAAGAAAGAAGTCTATTTGTCTTTCTCAAACAATCATGTAAGGTATTGTTAAAAAGTAACACTGAGCTTTGCTCTCTCCTTCATTTACACAGCAGCTAAATTAATGCCCACTACAACCTTATTAGATACTCCCATTTTACAGATGAAGAGACTAAGGCTTAGAGAGGTTAAGGAACTTTTCTAAACCCTTAACTGATCGAGGGACATTTTGAAAATAGGCCATTCCGACTCCAGGGCTAATACTATTAACCACTAAGGCATATTCCTTCTACCTGATGGTAGGTACTCACCCTCTGTGAATATCAAGTTTACATGTCAAGGTCCTGGACAAGCATAATTCTAGTTCCTCAGGCACAATGTTGAATCCTTGAGAAATAACACCTGCCTGGTCAGGATGGAGAAAGATGGAACTGCTGATGGGGATGGTCATGCTTTGTAAACTGAGATGTGCATCTTCTACAAGGAGAGGATCTTGACTGAAGAGGGGTCCACTTCCTGAAAAAGGAGACTCATGAATCAAAATGCCTCTATTATACTCTCCTGTGCAAATGGTATTCCCTACCTCCTATTACAGGTTAATTGGATTCCATTCAGTATTTGTGGAATAGAATTTGTTGATTCTATTCCACAAATATTTATTTGACAGCCATTATGCCTATGGCATTATTTGGGTTGCTCAGCTTAGCAAATAAAAATGCAGGACATCCTGCTAAACTTAAATTTCGGATAAACAATGAAGCATTTTTTAGCTTATGTATGTCCAAAATATCGCAGGGGCAACTAGCATTTTATATGGCAACCTTGGGCATTATTTTGTTCCCTAAAGCTTATAGTGTCATGAATAATAATAATAAAAAAAACTGGTCATTGTTTTTAGTCATTTTATACTAAATTCAGACACTGTAATTTCCTATGGATAACCTCGAAGAGGATATTTTCTCTACTTCAGTTTGGATTCACTCCGAATATCAACTATCACTTTCCTTTCTAGGCAGAAGGGATTATTACCCAGGTTATTACCTGTGGGGTTATTTTGGTAGCTATAAAATGAATAAGCCCATTGAAGAGCCCTCCAGCCAAATATCATTAAAATCACAGATCTTTGGATTCAGCGTAGGCACCTAAGATTCTGAATCTGTTCCCATGTCTTATTTAGGAAATTAATTATTTAGAAATATTAAATGGGTTGGGAATGGCTAATTTAAGATGATTAAGTGGTCACTAATTAAAATCAACTTTATGTCCAGAAGAGACTTCTGTCCAGGTGTGTGTTATGACAGCTTGGCTCTCCAAATATCAACTCATTAAAGTGTCTCCATATTGCTTCTCTTACTTCACTCTTTCCCCTTCCTACCTCCCCTTCACGACACTACACACGGATACATGCAATCATGCACAGAGACACTTATACATGCATATACACACACGGACATACATGCACGCACATGTGTGTACACACACACACACAAAGCTGAGTCCTGAGTTGGAAGGACTGCCCATTTTTGCTTAGAGAAAGGTGTTTATGACTCAGCAGTGTGCACCTATCATTCTACGACGTTCCCCGGCAAAACTCCCCCTCCTTTCATATCTGGCTCCAGACCACATCCAGTGTACCTGAGGCACCGGCTGTGCTTTATGAAGTCTAAAATTTTCAACTGGTTGTATCTTTCCATGCAAACTCATTAGGCACTATTTACACCCGCTGCAGCTGCGAAGAGAGAGGTTCTGAACTCTGGCATTCTACAGTAGGCTTTGTTTCTCATTTACATTTGCATATTAAAGTGTTTGCCTGAAATAGGCTATTGAAATTAATTCAGGATTAATTGGTGTCTTTATCTCATTAGGACAATCTAATTTAAGGATGATGAAATTGTTTAGCCTCCCGTTTGCATAATTAGATTGCTTTGAATTGCTGTCATTATTGGCTCTTTAGCATCATCTGTAGGCCTCAAACAGACAAGAGCTTCAACCTCATAAAGACCAATCATGTGTTACAGCAGAGGGCTGTTAACCCCTTTTAACCCAAACTCACTTGGATTAGCAGTCACCATAGACAGGGCTTGGTCCCTGAGAGCCTTGAGTGCCTTCCTTTTCAAATTCCCGATGTTCAGGTTGCTAAACTTCCCTGCATATTTATGGTTTGTTGGAAAATGTTATAGCATCTCTTCTGGGATCTGAAGTGTTCACAAGACTCCTCTCCTTTGAGCACCACTCTCAATGTCCTGGGGACTTCCCTGTACTGTAAATTTGCCTTTCTACCTCTTAAGCTAAATGGAAGGTCTTGCATACTTCAAAATGTGACAGCATTCCTAGCATCTCTGAGAGGATGTTGGGTTTCTAACAAGCCCAGCACTCCTTACTTGTCTGAGTGCTCAGCAACAAGTATTATTATTATTTCAGTGAAGTTACAGAATCAGACGCAGGGAACCACGTGACATTCATTCAATGGTTTACTCATTCAACACGGAGCAACAGTGTTTTATTGAGTACTTTTGATGTGCGTGATATTGTACAAGGCCCTGGGATATCACTGGGAAAAGTTACGGGCCTGTTCTGCATTATCTTATGGGGGAGGAGAACATAGAATAAATGACAGGAGAGCCAGGTTCTGGTGCTAGCTTAGTTGCTGCTTTGAGCAGTCATAGAACCTTGATAAATGTGAATTTCTTTACTATTTTGTTTTTTATCAACTAAGGGTTGTACTACATTAAAAAATCATCTATGTGCTTTTGAAAATTACCAATGCCTTGGCCCAAATCCTCAATACGTTAAATCAAAATTGCTTGAAATGGGTGTCGACCCTCAAATTCTTCAAAATTAGCTGGATCTGATGCAAGGAAAGCCATTCTTCTAAAATATTTTTAAGGTTGTTTGTAGTAATTCAAACTAACATGCAAAAAAATTGTATTTTACCTTATGCTAAACTGGTAAGAATTTTTCTTGGAATACATATTTGACTTCCACATATCCAGGTATTAAGAAGAACTGAAATCACAGAATAAAGATAACTTAGATTTCAAATTGGAAAAAGTAGTAACATCAAAAAACAATGCTTTATCTGAAGAATACACATTTAAGGAAATTAAGTTTACTTAAATTAACAATATAAAATAAAGCAACCTAGGTAAACATTTGGCAGCCTTTTTTCTCCCTGAAAAACTGATGTGACTTATAGAAGCCTTAATGCACTTCAAGCTGCTTGATTTTCTTCTTTTTTCTTTTTTTTAGGGCCACACCAGCAGCATACGGTAGCTCCCAGGCTAGGGGTTGAATCAGAGCTCTGAGTGCCAGCCTACACCACAGCCACGGCAATGCTAGATCTGAGCCGTGTCTGTGACCTACACCACAGCTCATGGCAATACCAGATCCTTAACCCACTGAGTGAGGCCAGGGGTTGCACCCAAATCTTCATGGATAATAGGTTGGTAACCTGCTTAGCCGCAATGGGAACTCCCAAAGCTGCTTGATTTTCATGTTAGCTGTACATCTCATGTTTCTTATTATAATTGTCTATATCCTGGAATCATGAAACAGGTCCTAATAAGTTAGAAAGAATTGGAATCATACACAGAATCAGTCTGTACATTGAGGGGTGAAAGTAAGTATTATAAATAGACATGCCATTTTCTTCCATTACAATTACAGGGAATAATATTATGACACAACACAACACAACAACGATGTTCACAAAGCATGACAATGAACTCCACGCAGAAGCATCAGGTAACAGAAAATATCTGTGGACTAGGTGATAACTACTCCATTATTCAGCTAGAAAAATGTAATTGCTCTGGTAAATGATTGACTTCAATCTAGACAACCGAGCCCCTCAGCTGAGTCCGAAGAACTAAACGGACCACCAGCTTCTATGAGTTGGGAAACAAGACAGAGCAGGAGAGCGGCTGCTTTATGAGTCAGTTCACGTTTGGCAACATCTGGTTATGTCTCATCACATTGCAAATTTATGACCCTGGAAACAACATGTTGATGTTGATGATCCTTTACGAAGAGAAGCCTGAACTATAAGCTTATGACCAGAGCGGTGGCAAGAGGCTGTGCTGCTTTCTCTGATGTGACAACTCCCTGGCTTGGGTCAAACAGATAAGGACTTGGACTGCCAGCCTTTCCTAAGCAATGCATGGATGAATACTGAGTGAAGAGGACGAGCTGACAGAAGAGCAGAAGGTTATGAGCAAGTGAAGGCTTGACTTTCCCCAGGAAAACCTTGTGGAATTTAGCAGTGGTCAAACCATACGGAAGTCAAGAAATGCAGATGTGTATCCCAAACCAAGCCTGGAATACTTAACTCACACAATGGCAAATTCATCAGATTACAAAGCAGAGCTATTCTCTGAAGATACTGGGATTTGCTTTTGGATAAGGCGGAAACTCAGAGAATCAAAGGCAAACTGTGTGCATGTGTCTTAAAAACAGGCTTCTCATTGTAGCCACATTATAAGATGAGATACCTTTCAGCTCTCAAGCAGTATGTTTTTAAGAGCAGAAGAAAAGATCCTGTCCATGAAGGATTCTCCTTTGAGAAATTCCTTCTTGCAAATGAAACTCAAGACTTTCAGAATTTCTCACTTAAAATACATTCCAAAATATATCTCAGTTTTTGCTTGATAATCTAGGTAATGGAAGAATGATTTATTTCTGTGTAATGTTATATGAAAATATCTTATTTTTAATATTGCTGGTAAAAGAAGAATAAAATGTTTATTCCAAACCATAAACAAAAAAAAATTTAAGAGAAATTTCCACTTTCTAAGAAGATAAAAAGAATATCTGCCAAATAGAGTGGAAATCGTACAATTTAGATGCATTTTGAAATAACACATACTACCCCAGGTATCAGTCAATGTGCATATTTTCCTGCAATAAATTAGCATCTAGAACAATTCAGGTAATGATGATTTCCTTGAAGGATGAGAAATAGGTGTGTGTACATGTAAAGAAGGTGGGAACAAAATCAGACAAGGCATTCTTAGAGCAATCCAGTTCCACCGCAAGAATAGGCTGGAAGGCTATTAATGGAAGGACTTGCCCATGTTTGGCAAATTCATTCACTCCACCTGCCCCCAGAAAACATAATAGATAGACTATACTAGAGAGAACTGTACAGTAAACAACTGTGAAGTTACTGGCAAGAGTCAACTGAACAGAGATATATAAAAACTAATAAAACAAATAAAATCAACTAAATTTTAGTGTGTCATGCAGTCTTCTTCTCAGCATAGCCTATTTATCTCAAGAAATAAACTCGCCTTGCTCAGGAGACTTGCTCACCCAAATTGAGGGATACAGTAAATCTGATGAAGGAGTATTTTAAGGCAACATACTTGAATTAAAAAGATGCTGACTTCCCCAGTGCATTTTCTCAACTCATCTTTATTAGTTTGTTTAGATGAAATTATTTGTTTTAAAGAGGATTAAATGCAAATAAAAAGTATCCAATATTTTTTCCTTTTTCAGGGCCATCTTGCTGCGTATGGAGTTCCCAAACTGGGGATCAGATCTGAGCCACAGGTGTGACATACACTGTGGCTACAGCAACACTGGATCCTTAACCCACTGTGCCGGATGGGGATTGAGATAGTATCTCAGTGCTCCACAGATGGTACCTATATCATTGTGACACCGTGGGAGCTCCAGAAAATATTTTAAATGAGGAAAAAATATAAGGGATTTAAAGACACATTTTCCAAAAAGAATTACGTGAGAAAATATATGAATTTCTTTTACATGGTTGAATTATGGAGAATGTTGTCTTATTCAGAGAAGAAATGTAAACACACAAGTAAAAAAATAATAGAATAAACAACACAAGTTGTTAAAAAGTTATATGACTGAATAGTTCCTGTCATGGCGCAGTGGAAATGATTCCGACTAGGAAGCATGAGGTTGTAGGTTCCATCCCTGGCCTTGCTCAGTGGGTTAAGGATCTGGCGTTGCCATGAGCTGTGGTGTAAGTCGTAGACGTGGATCGGATCTGGCATTGCCGTGGCTCTGGCGTAGGCTGGCAGCAACAGTTCCGATTAGACCCCCAGCGTGGAAACCTCCATATGCCACAGGAGCGGCCCTAAAAAGACCAAAAGCAAAAAAAAAAAAAAAAAAGTGATATGGCTGAGTTTTCTCTCTATAATCATATATATTAAATACATATACTTCATTTTGGAAATAAAAATACATTAGAAGTATTCAGAATTAGAATAAAAGTTCACAGAGTGAAAGTGAACTTTCACTTTTTATTATTATTTAAATAATAGAAAACGAAATAGAAAAGAGCAAAAAGCCATGAAATGATACCATTATGAGAGAGAAAACAGAGATCCAGTATTTGCATAATTTGTATTCCTTAAGAAGAGAATCGGACAAATAAAAAAGTAAAATATTCAAAGATATGATAAAATAATATTTTCCTGAAATAAAGAACTGAAATTACAGATCAAAGGGACATAAATTAAATAAATAACAAAAAATAGTTAAAAATTTCAAGAGCAACCCAATTTGATGAGAAGTTAATGAGCTTCAATATTCAAGAACCAAGAAAGAATTCCATCAACATGAAAGAAAAGAACTAGGCTACCAACCATACACACACACACACACACACACACACACTTAGCCTTGATAAACTATCAAACTAAAATCCAACATCATGTGAAAAGGTAAAAAGCAACTCCACGGAGGACAGTAACAAAACAAGTCTATCACCATGATTATTTAACATTCCACAGAAAATAGTTTATGAAACTAGTTTTTAATCTCAGATAATCTGATCCACAGAATTTGTGGGAAGTCTATCTGAAATTAATGTTGAAGTTATGTTATGTCTGATCTCTAATTGCCTACAGTTCACCACAATTCTTCAATAAAATCTGTGTAATTAGCAGCATGGAATTTAGGGCTGTTATAAAGAAGGAAGCAAAAAGCATTACAGTGTCAGAATTTTAAACGTGGGAAACAAAAATGAGATGCAAGAAAGAGTGAGATGAACAGTAGACCCTACTCAGGAGATAATATGAAAAAAAAATCATCTTTTCACATATAGCAGAAAAAATATGTTCATATGGGGAAGGAGCAGTGAGCATAATACTACTATACAGCATGAATGCTCAAGCACCTTCATTTAAACTTTAAAGGAGTAGCAAGCCCATTAAGTTTAAAGAATATGGAAAATATATGTTTACAAAATAAGAACGTAAAAAAGATAATGAAATAGAAGACTCCATTCACAAAAAGGGAAAAGTATAGTTAAGTAAATTAAAAAATATGAAAGATTTTTATGAAGAAAAGTTAATATAAGTAAGAAGCATTTAAAAAAGTACAATTTGGAAAGCAGTCCATTGGGGGAAAAATGCTAGAATAGTTTTTTCTTTTCTTTTTCCTTTTCTTTTCTTTTCTTCTTTCTTTTTTTTTCTTTCCTTTCCCTATCTTTCTTTCCCTTTTTTTTTTGCCACACTCACAGCATACAAAAGTTCCTGGGTCAGCCTGAACCATAGAAGTTATAATACTAATCCTTAACTTGCTGAGCCACCAAGAAACTCATAGAATAGCTTTCAGAATATGAATGAAAAGGTTATAAATGACAAATTATTTCTACAATATATTAAAGTCATTTTAAGGTAGTTTAAAAACCATATGGTCAGTACAGAAAATGTCAGATTATTGAGACAAAAATAAATACAGATGACCCAAAACAACACGAAGGCCAGTGTTGCTGACCCCCTTCCTAATTAAAAATTGGCATGTAACTCTATAGTCAGCCCTCTGTATCCATGGTTCCACATCTATGAATTCAACCAACTGTGGATAGTGTAATACCGTAGTACACATTTACTGAAAAAAAATTGGAATGTGAGTGGACTTGGGCAATTCAAACCTGTGTTGTTCATGGGTCAACTGTATTAGTTCATATGCAACTCTATTAACTTACTTTTCAAATAAAACAGATTCATCAATTTTTTAAAAAGTGAACTAAGTGGCTAGCCATTTGAAAGAGCCACATGAATTATAGATTTATATGTAAAAATAAAATAATAAAAACAGTAATAAAATAGTTTAAAGTATTGTTATATTAGACCATAAAATATTTTAAAAGAAAATGCTTAGTAGTAATAAAAAAATTAAAAGAGAACTGATGTATTTGGGAAGACAATTGTAACAGATGATAGACAAAAAACAAAAAAAACAAAACCAAAACAAAATGGATTTCCTTCATTGAATGAAGACCTCAATGAACTTGCTCTCCCTGAAAAACAATGAAATCAGGGACAAAAAAAATAAAGTCAGCAATTTCAGAACTCTAGCTATTAACCAAACCCAAAGAATGAACTAAAAAATCATATATTTAAGAGGTATTACTATAGGCAGAGCCTATAATTTTTTAACTTGTGGCAAAGTATGTCTCCCCTTCCTCCCAAGTTCAGCGGCATGATAGACAAACACTGTCCTCATTGCAAACAGAAAAGAGATCTGATGGTTCTTAGGACTCTGTTGAAAGCATCTTCCCCAGAGCAGAGTGGAAGGGTGAGAAAATGTCTACTCCCAAGTCTTAAACAATTTCAAACTGCTGGAAGCTTCTCAGGTGACTAACTCTGTGAATTCAGTTAGGCCAAATAAGAGCCTGGCCAGATCTGTCAAAACAGACAAATGAATGTAAGAAACTTTGAAAAGTTTTGAAATCCAAAGATTATATAATGTTGTGCACCCACACAAGATTATGTCCATGCTCAGGTAAGACACAGGAAAGAAGAAGGCGCCAGTAGCTTACTCATCTCTGGCTTATCTCTAGGTTCTGTGTAAGGAGATGGAAGCTTTGAAGGCTGTCATGTAACTGTCTAAATTTGAAAGAAGAGTTTCTCAGGCAGATCGCTGTGGCAAAAATGAAAGTGACACAAGCATGTTAGTTAAAAAAAATCTTCTGAATAATCTTTGGCTGACCACTGGATTTTAATAACTTGGGTGTGACTCTTAGGGAGCCAAGTTAAAAAATATAAAAAAGCACTTAAAAATTTACAGAAAACTTAGAGACTACAACTGCAGAAAATGTAGAATACACTGAATTAGTCGAGGGAAGTCACTAAACAAATAAGAATCGACAAAAAAAAACACAAATCTTGCAGGACTGGGGAATCTGATACTGGAGTTGTTACAATAAATTATCCAAAATGTCTATTTTCAACAAAAAATGTATAAGGCAAGAGAAGCAATAGTAAAGGATGCTTCAGAGAATTTTGGGGAGCAGGTTGCAGCCAACATAAAATCCCCCTCCATTTTGGAATTAGTAGTCACAGACTTTAAATAAGTTATTAAAAATATGTTTAAAGAACTAAAGAAAAATCTATAAAGAAGTAAAGTGTAACAATCATATTCTACCAAATAGAGAATGTCTGAAAAGAGAAAGAAATTATAAAAAACAAAAAGAACTGCACAGAAATTCCAGAGCTGAAAAATAAAATGTTAGAAATAAAAAGTTTACCAGAGGAACTCAATGACAGATTTAGGCTAACAGGAGAATCAATGAATTTGAGAATAGGCTAATAAAAGTTATCTAGTCTGGAAGCAGAATGAAAAAGAACAAAGAAGAATGAACAGAACCTCAGAGACATATGGGACATCTTAAAACATACCAACCTGCCTGTAATGAGACTCTCAGAAGGATAAGAGAAAGAGGAAAAAAACCGTAAAATAATGGTTGAAAACTTTCCAAATTTGATGAAAAATATTAACATACATATTCAAGAAGATTAACAAACTCCAGGTAGACTAAATCAAAGAGATCCGCATCTAGACAGATTATAGGCAACCTGATGAAAGACAAAGACCAAAGGAAAATCTTCATAGTAGCACGAGAAGAGTGACTTATCACCAGAATTTCTCAGTGAGATTAGCAACTGATTTCTTTTCAGAAGTGTTAAAAGTCAGAACACAGTGGGATAATTCCTTCAAGTGTTGACAGAAAAATACTGTCAAGTAAGAATCCTCTATCCACTTATGCCCACCTTTAAAAATGAAGCAGAAATTAAAATATATCCAGATAAACAAAAACTGAAAAAATGTTTTGCTGGCAGATTTACTCTACAAAAAATATCGAGTCCTTCAGGATAAAGTGAAAGGACACTAGAAGGTAATTTAGACCACATGAAGAAATAAAGTACACTGACAGAAGTCCTGCATATGTGTTATGAAAGAAAGTAAGAAGCATTTTTGTTTATTTCACTTTTCTTCTGTTTTAAAAAGCAATTGCATAAAGCAATAATTATAAAAGTTCATTGATGAGTTTATAGAACATACAAATGTAATTTATATGACAACAGTAATACAAAGAAAAGGAGAGAGAACAAAGGTGTATTGGAACAGATGTTTTGGATACTGTTTAAATTAAGTTAGTATTAACCTGAACTATATTTACAGCTGCACCCGCAGCGTATGGAAGTTTCCATGCTAGGGGTCAAATCAGAGCTACAGCTGCTGGCTTATGCCACAGCCACATGGGATCGGAGCCGCGTCTGCAACCTACACACCACAGCTCACAGCAATGCTGGATTCTTAACCTACTGAGCGAGGCCAGGGATCGAACCCGCATCCTCATGGATACTAGTCAGATTCGTTAATGGCTGAGCCTCAAAGGGAACTCCCTGAACTATATGTATTTTTTAAAGTTAAGGACTTCCCGTGTGGCTCACAACATAACTACTCGGCATTGCTTCTACAGTGGCTGTGGCTCAACCCCTAGCTCGGGAACCTCCATATGCCGCAGGTGCGGCCACTTGTTAAAAAAATAAAAAATAAAAAAATAAAGTTAAGATGCCAATTCTCATTCCAAGGGCAACTTCTAGGAAAAAAACTGAAAAATATAGTAAAAGTGATAATTATGTGATTAAAATGTACTGTACTGGTTTCCTAGGGCTTTTATAACAAAAAAATCATAAACTGAGTGGCTTAAAATAATGGCAGTTTATTTTAGCACAGTTCAAAATTCTAGAAGTCCCTATGTTCACTGCAGCATTATTTACATTAGCCAAGAAATGGAAGCAACCTGTGTCCATGGACAGTTGATAGAAATGGATATGATGGGTGGATAATGAAGAAGCACTGTGTTCATGTGCACGCGCACGCGCACACACACGCACACACACACACACACAAAGAATACTACTCGGCCATAGAAAAGAATAAAAACTTGCTATTTTTGACAACATGAGTGAACCTAGAGAGCATTACACTAAGTAAACTAAGTCAGACAAAGACAAATACTACATGATTTCACTTAAATGCTACATGATTTCAATTAAATGTCAATCAAAACAAAGGAATCAACGTAACAAAACAGGTTCACACATACAGAGAACTGGTGGTTGCCAGAGGGCAGGGGAGTAGGAGGATTATAGTGAAGTTGATGAAGGAGATTAAGAGGCACAAACTTCTGGTTGTAAAATAAGTCATGGGGATATAATGTACAGTGTAGGGAATATAGTCAATAACATTATAATAACTTTGTATGGTGACAAACGGTAACTGGACTTACCAATGGTGGTCATTTTGTAATGTATAAAAACATCAAATCAGGAGTTCCCATCATGGCTCAGCAGAAACAAATCTGACTAGCAACCATGAGGATGCAGGTTCGATCCCTGTCCTCACTCAGTGGGTTAAGGATCTGGCGTTGCTGTGAGTTGTGGTGTAAGTTGCAGACACAGCTTGGATCCCATGTTGCTATGGCTGTGGTGTAGGCCGGCAGCTACAGCTCTGATTTGACCCCTAGCCTGGGAACTTTCATATGCCAAGGGTGCAGATCTAAAGAGACATAAAAAAAATAAAATAAAATAAAATAAAATAAAATAAAATAAAATAAAATAAAATCACTATGTTGTACACCTGCAGTGAATTCAGTATCGTAAAGTCAATTCTATTTCAACAAAAGTAAAAAAGTAAATAATCCAAAAAAAACCTCTGAAATCAAAAGGCACAGATTGGCAGAACAGATTTTAAAAACATTCATAATTTAACAATATATGTTGACAAAAAATATACTTCAGACTCAAGAAAAAGAGTGAAAGAATGTAAAAATATATACCATAAAAGCTGTAACAAAACAGAGCTAGTGTGGGTGCCCTTATATCAGACCAAGAAGATTTTAAAACAAAAATTTTTGCTAGAGGCGATGAATGATACTCTATACTTATTTGACGGTTAATTCATTACGGAGATAGAATAATTATAAACACACATGCACCTAACAACAGAGCCCAACCTTCTTCTCAACATTGTAGTGAGATTCTAAGCTATTGTCTGAAGAAACAAAACAAATAAATAAGTGGCATCCATATTGGAAAGAAAAGTAAACTGTAGTTATTCACAGATGATCTAATTTCATATGTAGAAAAGCATAATAATTAAGGATTCCACAAAGACTCTATTAGAATTAATAAATGAGTTTATCACATACAATATACAAAAATCCTTTGTATTTCTGAGCATGTGCTCAGAATGTAAGTTGATACAACCACTATGGAAAAGAGTATGGAGGTTCCTTGAAAAATTAAAAATAGAACTACCATATTATCCAGCAATCCCAGTCCTGGGAACTATCTGGAGAAAACCATAATTTGAAGTAACACACACCCCGATGTTCATTGCAGCACTATTTATAATATGCAAGACATGGAAGCACCCTAGATGTCCATTGACAGGGGAATTGATAAAGAAGATATGGTATATGAACACAATAGAATATCACTAAGCCATAAAAACAATGAAATAATGAAATTTTCAGGAATGTGGATGAACGTAGAGATTATCATACTAAGTGAAGTAAGTCAAATACAAACATCACATGATATCACTTATATGTAGAATCTAATTTAAAAATTATACAAATGAATTTATTTACAAAATAGAAATAGACTTACAGATTTTGAAAACAAATTTATGGTTACCAAAGGTGAAACATGGTCAGGGAGGGATAAATTAGGAGTTTGGGATTAAGGTATACACACTACTATATATAAAACAGATAACCAACAAGAACCTGCTATACAGCATAGGGAACGCTACTCAATAATCTGTAATAACCTATATGCGAAAAGAATCTGAAAGAGTGAATACATGTATAAGTATAACTGAATTACTTTTTTGCACAATAGAAACTAACAAAACATTGTAAAGCAGTTATACTCCGATAAAATAAAAATAAAAAAATAAAAAACTCATAAAGCAGAACTGGGCATACCTACAGGGAGGGCCCATGAGTAAAGGAGGTCAGCTGTACAATAGCTGAAAAAAACCTTTTGTGGTAAGCATGTGTATGAAATTTAGATATAATGTTGTACAAGTGAAACCTCTCAACTGTTACTCCAGTGATTCCAATGTAAAAATAGAAAATAAAATATTAAATTAATTTTTTAAAAATTTGGTCATGTTCTTTTACCAAATTTACATGGTAAGCATGTAAACTGGAACAAACATTTTGGAAAGCAATATGAATAGATAGATAAAATAGTGATAGGGGTATAAGAATAAAAATATCTGACCATTTGAAAATGCATATGTATATTAACGCAGCAACTCTTTTTCCAAAACTTTATCCCAAATATCTATAATGATAAATACGCAAAGATATTTAATTCTCTATTGTTTGGTATAGTGAAAAATAGACATAGTATAAATATTTGCAAATTGTTTATAGTTTATATTTGTTCATAGAATTAAATGTACCATTCAGCCATTATATGTGAAAGATCTATAGTAATAATATAAAATATAATGTAAAAATTCTGAGAACGTCAGGTTGCTATAGAATGGTTTTTTGTATCATTTGAAATATAAAGTGAATATATTATCTATAAGAGTATACAAATACCTTTATATGCACAGAAAATGCCTAAAAATATGCACATGTAACAGTTAAAAGTAGGTATTTCTAGGGATGGGATGGACACTTTTCATATTACAAATATATGTAGACTTATGATTTTATAGCAAAAATTTCATTAAGATGTTTGAAATATACATAGAGTTTGGTGCCACCTAGTTGAAACATAAATGATATTTCATAGCTATTGATGTCTACAAAGCAGAAATTTTTCTTCTCTTGGTATTTCCCATGTTTGATCACATAATTTGCATTAGCTAAACATTGCAACACTGAAATGATAGCTCCACAGTTACAGAAAACTCATACTCCTTCTTTCTTTCTATTCTACCATCCTAGCAGGTCCCATACTTAAGATCACGGCATGATCCACAATGGAGCTGGAAGCTCCAGGAACCACACAGTTTTTCTTAAGTCCTGAGTCCTCTATTTAAAATATGTTCAGTTGGAGTTGGGGGCTAATAATCACTATCATAAGAAAATCACAAACAGCCAAATTCTGTTGTAATTATAAAGACGGGTTAAAAATCACATTCTCTTTGGCCTTTTTTAGCAATGCTTTGGCACCTCTTTGGGCTTATAAAGTGAAACAAAAACCATAAGGTGAGGTGAGAATTTTATTAAGGGACCTAACTGCAGCAAATGCATTTCATACATTTTTTGATATTCAAAAATATACATTGTCTATTGGTCCCCTCAAAATTCCTATCGACTAAACACATTGTTTCTCTAATTCTCCATACTTTTACATCTAAAGTCTGGGTGTTCCATAGCAGAACATTGAGTTTTGACAGTTTGTACATCATCTTGATATTCGCATCTGGCGGCATTATAAAGTGACAGGTCTTCCATAATTTTTTTGAATTCATTCTGGTAATGTTAATCATAAGTGATGAACTTTGTGTATTCCATGGACATAATGGGCAATTCTATATGACTGAGACTCTAATTTTACTCTATACTAATGGGCACTAATTGTGACAATCAGTGATTATGTCAGTTAAAGGCAGTGCTGATGGCAATTGATGACACAGTGAAAGCCCTGACACCATTTTGAAACAGAACTTGGAGCAGCCATTTGTAAAGATGGGAGATCAAAGGGGGTATCAGTCAATTATTTTCCTACACTTTTTTTAATCTGATAATTTTCTTCTTTTTGTATATTGTACAGCATGTTTTTCTTAAATCCCGATGGCTTTCTCAACTCACTTTTCTACCTATTAGAAAATTATCTTTGTAGAGTAGACACCCCACTCTCAAAACACCAAAGTGACACAAGAGATTTTTAAGAAAAAAATACCTTTTAAAAAGATTGCTCTGAATAGAATTGTCTCTTAAATTAGGGGTAAGTTATGGTTAAGGGAAGTGACAGATGACTATATAAATGCCAGTGGAACATCTGGGTCGTGTGATGATGCTAGACTTATTACCTACTTCCTTGTAAATATTCCATGGATGTTTACAAGTCCTCTGCTGCCCCTGAGTAGAGGCAGTCCTTTTTCAGGGATAATTAAATTTGCATCCTAACTGAAGGTAGGGAAATGCTCCAAAGTTATTAAGGTGTTTCCAGAGAAGAAGATTACTTACTAATTTGGAAAAGAACAAATACTATTCTTGGGCACAAAATGAAGTGGGAAAGCAACACAAGTCCACAGTAAGAAAGAACAAACTTTTATTATATATTTCATATCAACAGACACTACACTAAAAGTCCTCATTTATCTATCTTATATGTAGTAGTGTATATTTAATAATCCCATATTTCTAATTTTTCTGTCCTTTCCCCTTTGGTAACATGAATTGGTTCTCTATGTCTAGGAGTCTGTTTCTGTTCTATAAAAAAGTTAATTTGTATTTTTTTTAGATTCTCTATATAAGTGCCATCATATATTATTTGCCTTTGTTGGATTTACTTCACTTAGTATGATAATTTCTAGGTCCATATATGTTGCTGCAAATGGCAATATTTGATTTTTCCATGGTTGAGTAATATTCCATTGTATATATGTACCACATCGTCTTTATCAGTCCTGTCAGCGGGCATTTATGTTGCTTCATGGCTTGCTAATATGAATAGTGTTGCAGTGAACATTGGTGTGTATATATCTTTTCAAATTTGAGTTTTCATTTTTTTCCAGATGTATATCCAGGAGTGAGATTGCTAGATGATATGGTAACTGTATTTTCAGTTTTTTAAGGAACATCCATACTCTTCTCCGTAATGACTTCACCAGTTTACATTCTTACCAGCAGTGCAGGCAGGTTCCCTTTTCTCCATACCCTCTCCAGTATTTATTTTTTGTAGACTTTTTGATAACGGCCATTCTGACCAGTATGAGGTGACACCTCATTGTAGTTTTGATTTGCGTTTCTCTAATGCTTAGCAATGGCTAGTCATCTTATTATTCTCTGCATTATTGTCAGCCTGAAGCTGACAACAAATCCACGAAGACTGAGGTCCCTTGATTCATTTTTAGATTCTTTAGGATGAAGATAATACTAGAAACTAGCAAGCTGATAACTATATGCAAAAGTTTGTCATCAGTAAATTAATTTCATTCTATTTTGTGAATTTGATGACATAGAAAGTAGTATAGAAATATATATGCAAAAATATGTTTGAACATATAAGTACATGTGGTATTTTCCATATATGCACGTATATGTTTGTGTGTGTGTATAGTAATAGTGGTTATTGTTGAGGGGTTACTGGCCATTTTAATAGTGTATCTTATCTTTCCTAGCCTTTCACATTTTTTTTTTTTGTCTTTTTGTCCTTTAAGGGCCACATCCACGGCATATGGAGGTTCCCAGTTTAGGGGTCTAATTGGAGCTGTTGCTGCCGGCCTACTCCAGGGCCATGGCAATACCAGATCCGAGCCACAGCAATACCAGACCTACACCACAGCTCACAGCAATGCTGGATCCTTAACCCACTGAATGAGGCCAGGAATTGAACCCACAACCTCATGGTTCCTAGTCAGATTCGTTTCCGCTGTTCCACGACAGGAACTCCTTTTTTTTTTCCGTCTTCTTCCTTTCCACATTTTTGACAGCAAGCATGCTTTACTTAAAGTAATTGCAGTTCTATATAAAATTTTTTGAGCACTTATTGTATGACACTGTGATGAAATCATTACATGAATTATCTCATTTAATACTCAGCACAACCCCATAACATGGATATGTACTTTATAAATTAGAAAATTGTAGTTTGAAGAAATGCATTAACATTCTCAAGGTTAACAAATGATGGGGGAATGATTTGACCCCAGAACCCATTCCTTTCACTACTACATGACACAGTCACTAGAAAAGAAAATGAAAGACAGAGAGGGAGAGAGAGAGGATGGCCAGCATGGTCAGTTATTTGTAGTCTTTTTGCACTAGTTGAGACAAATGTGGTACAGTGAAAAGATTGCTAAACTGAAGGTATTGAGCTATGGATCTATCTGAATCCATCTTTTTCCCTAAAATAATTACTATGTGTTTGGACCATACACAATCTAATGTATCCTCCAATCTCACATTCTGACATTTCAAAACTCAAATAACTTGGGTGTGTGAGCATTTGATAGACCTAGTCAAGAGCTCTTAGAGTTCCCTGGTGGCTCAGCAGATTAAAGATCCAGTGTTGTCACTGCTATGGCTCAGGTCACTGCTGTTGTGCAGGTTTGATTCTTGGCTCAGGAACTTCTGCATGTCATAGGTAGGCCAAAAATAAAATAAATAAAATAAAATAAAATAGTCACTCTAATTTGATAATAATAGACATAGATAAGACATTACTCTCACTTAGTATTAATCATATTTGGAACATTGTCATATCTGTCATTTGGAATGGACATTTGTTCTCAGGGCCACATGTCTCAATACCTTTATAACCTGCTTCTGATTTTTACAAAAATAGCTTTGAGATGAAATATTCTCGGCAGACTCTAGACAAAGTAAAGGAGATGAAAATTGGGGACAGGGCAGGTGGGGGAGTGCTGGAAGAGGGGAGACAGTGAACTAAATAGTAATTATTCTGGAGTACATAAGGCTGTGGTTTGGTTCTTTCCCCAATGTCTTCACACTTTTCCAGATTCTACTGTGCTATTTGGTAAACCCAAGTGCAAATAGGTTTTCTTTGGATCCCACTCCAGTGTACTGTCTTCTCACGTAAACAACAAAATATTGACAGTAATTGACAGTTGTGTCCACTTATTCCAATGAACTCTTTTCAAGATATAGAACTATAACAATTCTCAAAGGTGTTTTTTTTCTTGAGAATCTGTATAAAAAGATAATAAAAATATAAGTAGAAGAGAATTAAAGCTCCTTTAATGTACTGCAAACAGTTATTATATAGATAGTATCATAAACATGAACATTTAACAAACCATAATTATGTGCCTATAATGTAGTCCCAGTATTATTTTATAAACTTCCTTACTCTTCTTGTTTAGCTTCTTTTTTATTCTTTTGTAGGCGGTTCTCTGCCTCTTGCCAAACTGCTTGGATATCCTGGTTTATGCCTTATGCTAATGCCACCTATACTAGTTATTTCCATATAATAGGACATGATATGGGAAGCCAGATTCTTGTTTAACTCTGACTACCATTGACCAAAGTTCCAAGGTAACTAAGGTCTAAAGTCTTCACAAGCTGAATGTCTATAAATCTACTTAGTTCTAATTTCTATCACTACTAGTCAGTGGAACATAAACTTCTCTCTATTTTCCTCCAGGATATAGTTGTTGAATTTGTTTAATATAGATGCCTGGGAACAGCTTATGTCTTTGTTTAATCTGTCATGGTAAATAGCCCTCATATGCTACCCCGGTATTTGTCAGGAAGAGAAAGACTTTAAGAGTTAATGCTGCTGTGGGCAGTTTTCTCCCATTGGTCACATAATTGTCCATCTACAGGTGTTTCTTGTTCATACTATTACAGATCTCACCATAGTTCTGGAGTTATGCATTTTATGGCCATGAATGAGTTGGTTCCAACTGTGGAATCTTTTTATATAGCTCAGTTTTGTGAAGACCAGTTATAAGATGATGCAGTTAGCTTTTTCTTTTGCATACAGTTTAGCTTTCTGACAGAGTAAAGAGGTTCCTACCAATGAGAAAAGATCACTTTTTCTAACCTGGCTCTTGTTTGAGAGAAACAAAGCATTTTATGAGCTTTTACTCCTCTACTAGCAACCTATTTGAGGATGGTGAATGCTAAGACCTGGCTCCTTGAGAAGGGCAGGGGGAGAGGCTGATTCTAATAACCACTTCACAGTCCAGTGCTTCATCTAAGAGGTATGAACTGAGGGCCATTAAGCTCAAAGTCATCAAAGGAAACCTGGATTAAAAACAACTTGATAAATATTCAGACACTGTATGGACTCCTTATAATCACCCAAGAGGAGAACAGCTCAGATACAGCTAGGAAATTGAGTAGTACAAAGGTTAGACAAGTCAGTTTCACTCACTGCTTCTGCTAAAATTGAAGGGTCACCAATCAGAAAGATTTCTTGAGGTCTCATTAGGCAGATGCCCTTATAACGTGAAAATGATTTTTGTGATTTTCTGCCTTTACAGGATGAGAGGCTGTATTTTCATCATGCTTTAGAGAATTGTGAAGAGAGGGGGAGCTGTGTATATCTGAACAAGTAGAACTTTGTGTTAGTGAGGATCTAGTAAACATGAGAAAAAAGCATATTTCTATTTATATATTAACACTTGAATAGAAATTCAGCTGCTCAAATGGTTTAATGTGTAAAATTCTGACCTTCGATCCAATTTTTAAAAAAGCTTTGTGGTTTTAAATGTACTTCTTTATACAAATTTATACACATGTAGCATTTTCTCTAGGTCTATGTTTTTATATATTTTCATAGTCTAGCTTCAAAGATATGTTTGTTACTAAAAATAGAACTATTTATAATCCCCTATGTATTTGATTCAAAAATAAAGTTGAATACTTGAAAAGATTCCTAATTATTTTCTTCAAGCATGTGATAGGCACCAAAAAGTTCTGAACTGGGTCCTAGATTAAGGCTAGGAAAAGGAAAAGTGAAGAAAAGAATAATTTTTGAGGAACATTCTATCTACCTAGAAGAAATAGATGAAAAAACACGTATTAATACCTTCATCAGTATAGATGTCCATGTTTCTATTCAATAGCTCTTTGAATACACAATATAAGAATTGGAGAACATTTCTGAAGCAGATGTAGGACTATAACAATATGTATAAAAAAATCTGAAAATCTCCAGTGAGGAAACAAGAATACATTGATGCAGAGAGAAGCAGGAAATAAATTCCAGACATAAAAACTTGAACATTGAAAAGATCCTGTGGTAATTGGTGAGAATTATTTGGGGATCAGTGAGCAAATCATTCTGGTCATAAGAAAGACAAGCAAATATTTGAATGAATAATCATTCTCTCCTATTTTCTACAGTAAGTAAATTAGCTATGGGTAGCACGTCTGCCATTCCGGAGACCCAGATCTCTCTGGAAGGCACATAATAGTGCAGGTTGTGTCACAGGCCAATGGGAACAGGTTTTGAAGCTCTCCAGCGTTATCAAGTCTGAAAGGTGATCTACTACCTTTTATTCAGAGCAGTGAAGTGAATTCTTTAAAATGACAATCAAGGGCATGGGATTCGCTACTCACGTAATGAGTGAATATTTTATATCTTAGAGTCTTGTCCAAAAAAAAAAAAATACTGAGCAGTTTTAGTCAATACGAGGAAGCAGATTGAGAACTGAGAGGATAAAAAAGTTATGGAAGGCTTAAATCTGACCGTGGAGGACCTACCCTTTTGAGTTCTGAATCTCTTTCAGAAGCTGGACAGTGATCGGAAGAAGTACAGATAATTAGTGGTGGGGAGAGAGGAAAAAGGAAGAACATGGCATCCACTTCAGCTATAAAAAGTGTCTAGTGAAATAGAAACAGTTTTAGTTTTGACTAGTTGGTGTAACTAGAACCAATGCATAGACTATATAGAGAGGCAGATTTCAGTTTAATATTAGGAAGACTTTTTTTAAATTAGAGTATAGCTGATTTACAATGTTTCTTCTAGTTCTGTTGTGCAGCAAAGTGACCCAATCACACACAGTTCCCTGTGCTGTGCGGCATGAAGACTTTCAATTAGAATTTTCCAATACCACAATTGGCTGTTAAATAAATTGGAGAAAGTCCTTCAGTGGGATGTGTCAAAGCAGAATCATCTGTATAAGTGCTAATGAAATGGTTGGTAAATTACTTGGAAGTTTGTTCCAGAATATGATTTCTAGAGGTCTTTTAATTTTAAGACTCTTAGCATAAAAAGAGCAATGGTTTGAGACTGCATTCACAACAGTATGGAATCATACAAGGAGCTAGATTTTTCATCACTCTTTAACGCTGCCCAGATCCAGTGTTTATGGGGATGGGGTGGGGAAGTGGAATGATGCAGAGGCCATCAGGAAATAGAACAGTGAACAGTGATGTCAATACACTGGGAATTTGAATAAATAGACTAATTCTGATCATTAGTAAACAGAAAACTTCTGCATATCCAAATTCTGTAATTTATCAAGGTCTAGTTCGAAGACCATCCCCTTAGGGAACACCTACATAACTTCTAGCATCATCTAGGTGCAAGCACTGTCTCAGGCAAAGCAACTTAAGCTGATTGCTTGAACAGTTGTAGTGTGATATTCCACCTGAGACACTGAGCATCATTTCATGAAGGCTTAAAACACTAAGACACTTTAAAAAATATTGTTTTTAAAACCTTGCAGTTAATTTGTTTGATCACATAACATTTTCTCATTTGTACTTATCTTTCCCTCGATGATATCAGTTTTTAGATGCTTGACGATGGCGAATCCACTAGATCTTCTTCCTCTGAATACTTGTCCTTGTTGTTTGGGTATAATTAAATTTCCAGGTTGCTTAGGAAACTAAACCTTGGCAGCAGCTGCCAGGGCTTAACGATGAGGTCCCACTCCAATTCAGCTCCTTTGTCAGAGGTTAAATGGACAATCTACTATCTCAGAAGAAATGTTTTTTAAATGGTATATTTCATTTAAATTCAAAAATATATTTTGCAATGTAAATAATCCAATAAATCAATATTTTTTTCTAAGAGTTGCAGAGGGAAGAGAGGGCTGCATTACTGTGGTAACCATATATTCTGGGATGTAACGAGCCATTGTATCAGATGCAAGCAGCATTGGGGATCTGGCTGAAAGTGAGATGGGAGCTATGTTTGCAGGAGTGCCAGCATCTCTGGACAGGCAAATGAAAACCACCTGCCAGAGCAATGATACCCGGGAGCCTTCCTCAGGCCAGGCAAGCAGAGTCAATTGTTCTTAGAAAATGAAGGAAAAAAAAAAGAGTTCAGCTTCATAGAAATTAAAATGGTTCAAGAGATGAACAGCATAAGGATAATGACTTCACTTGTGAATTTAGCAGAATTATCAAGCTTTCATGGACACATTTTCTGCATGTTTTGCCATCATAATGTAGAGTCCTTTATTAAAGAGCTAGTTCTTTGTATCACTTTCCAGCCACGATGTTAAACAAAAGTATATATTTCCCCCCCAGTATCTTAACATTATTGACAGTTATTTGTGCCTGCATATATTACTTTATTCAATAAACACATGTTTACTGAATGCCAGGTATGGAATAAGAACTGTGCCAGGTATAGAGTTAATCAAAGAGGGGCAGAGCACAGCCTTCATCTCTGAGACCTCAAAAACTCTCCTGCAGACAAGAAATGAGGCTAATTTTAAGGGACATCACTCTTTGGGGTAAGCAATGAAGAAGGAATGGTAAAGGAGAGTCAGTAGCATTTAGATGAGTAGGAAGTGTACTACGAGTAGTGCTAAGAAGGCAGGGAAGGAAAGAAATTCAAACCAGAGATGGCTGTTGACATTGTCAGATGCTGGGTGGGTGCCTAATAAGATGAGAACTGAAAAATGTCCTTTGTATGCAGTAATGTGAGGCCACTGATGACTTTGGAAAAGCAACCTGAGTGGAGTGAAAAGAGCAGAAGTCAGATTGCCTTGGTTTGAACAGAGAATGGGAGGTAAGACATGGAGTGAATATATTTGAATAGTTCTCAGGAAAGTCTTACATTTGAAGTGTGTGAATGAAAGAAGAAAGATAGTTGAAGGGAGTAGTGATTTTTAGAAAGTTTTTTTTTTTAATACATAAGCCCTACAGATCAATAGATTCTTCACAATTTGCACAAATCGTGTCTTATTATGGCAGTGAACACATTAAATTATAACACTTTTCATAAGTCTACTATCTGTGCTTTAATGTGAGTTTATCAAAGGTAGTAAACAGATTTTATTCATCTTTGCACCCCATGTAGCTATTATAATGGGATATACAAACATTAAAAATATCCTTTTTGAATTTAATTCTATATCAAAACTATAGCTTATATGCTATAAAAAGAGAAAGGTTGATGAAATTAAG
Organism: Catagonus wagneri; assembly: GCA_004024745.2. NCBI lineage: Eukaryota > Metazoa > Chordata > Mammalia > Artiodactyla > Tayassuidae > Catagonus > Catagonus wagneri. The sequence continues at coordinate 2,332,204 of PVHT021183515.1, forward strand.
ATACAGCAGAGGGAAAGAAGGTTAAATAATTGTTTATCGTGGCAGGATGAAAAAGTTTAATTTCTGTGATACTATATTTGACAGGGAAATAGATATCCTGAGAGAAATGTAGCTGGAATTGACTGTATGCGTTGAGGGGATGGGATTGGGGGTTAAGTGTCAGAGGTGGAGTGGTAAGTTTATAATTGTTGGAGTGAAAGGACAGGTTATCCTGAAGAGAAGACATTCAACTCTCTTCCAGAATGAAGGAGTGAAGGGTGTGATGGACTCTCTACTCAGCAAATAACCTGTTAATTGGAGAAAATTATTACAAGTAAATTAAAAAGGGTGGGGGAGGGAATGGGATGGTAGGGGGGTCTGGGGTTAATAGCTGTAGATTGTTGCCTCTGGGCTGGAAAAGCAAGAAGATACCACTGTATAACACTGGGAACTATGTCTAACCACTTGCGATGTGTAACCCTGTCACCACGCTGTACAGCTGGGTATAATGTAAAGAAAAAAAAAAAAAAAGATGCTCTCACTTAAAGTCCCTGGAGTTGTCCCATGGGTGTACGAGCCAATGGGGAAACACACAGGAAGGTGTATTAAATCTCTGTAACAACAGCAAGAGCCTGTGGCACTTGAGCCATGGCCCCTTCTCTCACACATCAAACTGTGTTTTATGGAAACTACTTGGAAAACTTTAATCCAGATAGGTGTGGTCAAGAAAATGGAGCTCCTTGTTTTTCAAACTCCAGGTCTGGGATTAGGAATTTACTCTGGGAGAGGAAAATCACTAGCTTTGTTGTTGTTGTTTTTAATCTCTCCTAACGCTATGTTGCAGAACCCTATTTTGACTACCAAGAGGACTGGGATGTCTTCCTTTCCCCAGTCTCCACTCATAAGACAGAAGCTCACCCTGGGTGCAGCAGACTGAGAAAACTCAGCTCTGACCTCTCCTGCCCCAGCTTAATGATTTAGTGGAGGTTCCATTTTCCCAATATGTTCTTGGGGCAAGCCAAGAATGCCAGGGTCACCAGCCCCCAGCTTGTAGAGCAAGGGTGTTATTGTGGTACTGGCATAAGAATAGATATATATATCAGTGGAACAGAATTAACAGTGCAGAAACAAATTTTATATTTATGGTCAATTTATTTTTGACATAGGTACAGAGCCATCGTTATAATAAATGATGCTGGGACAGCTGGATAGTCACATGGAAAAGAACAGATTTTATCCTTTACCTCACACCAAACACAAAAATTAGCTCAAATGTATTATAGACATAGATATGAGAATGAAAACTATAAAACTCTTAGAAGAAAATATAGGAGTAGATTTTGTTGACTGTTAGGCAACAGTCTCTCAGATATGACACAAAAAAAGTGAGAAATAAAAAAAATGTGTAAATTGAACTATATCAAAATTAAAAACTTTTGGGAGTTCCCATCTTGGCACAGTGGAGATGAATCCGACTAGTATCCATGAGGATGCAGGTTCGATCCCTGGCCTTTCTCAGTGGGTTGGGGATCCAGCATTGTTGTGAGCTACGGTGTAGGTTGCAGACGTGGCTTGAATCCTGTGTGGCTGTGGCTGTGGTGTAGACCAGCAGCTGTAACTCCAATTTGACCCCTAGCCTAAGAATCTCCACATGCTGTGGGTGCGGCCCTAAAAAAAAATATAAAAACTTTTGTGTTGAAAATGATATTTTCAAGAAAGTGAAAAGACCACCCTCAAAATGGGGGAAATATTTGGAAATCTTATAGCTATAAGGGACTGATGCAAAAATGTTTTAAAAACACATGCCATATATATATATATATATATATATATATATATATATATATATATATAAATTTAAATGGGCAAAGGATTTAAATAGACATTTCTCCAAAGAGGATGTATGCAAATGACTGATAAGCATATGAAAAGATGCTCAACATATTTAGCTATTAAGGAAAAACAAATCAAAACGCAATTGATACCGCTATTTTCAAAACACCAGAAAATACTGAATATTGGTGAGGATTTAGAGAAATTGGTAACTTTATACATTGCTCTTAACAATGTAATATGATATAGCCATTTGGGAAGATAGTTTAGTATTTCTTCAAAATGTTTTATGTAGTTACTCCATGATCTACCAATTCCACTCCTAAGTATATATTTATGAAAAGTTAAAACATATATCCACATAAGGACTTATAAACCAATGGTTATAGCAGCATTATTTGTAGTAGAAAAACATGAAAACGACCCAAATATACATCAACTGATGACTGGTAAGTAAAATGTGACATATCCATATAATAAAATATTATTCAGCAGTAAAAAGGAATGAAGTACAGATGCATGTGAAAATTCTGATGAACCTTGAAAACACATTACATAATGAAACCCAGGTTTTTATGTCACCAAACAAGAGGTGACATATTTTCTGATTCTACGCATATGAAAGTTTCAGAATAGGCAACTTTATAGATAGAAGTAGATTAGCAGTTGTCTAAGGCAGAGATAAAGAGGGACAGGGCTGGGAAGTGGCTGCTATTAGATAAGCATTTCTACTGGAAATGGTGAAACTGCTCTAAACAGGTAATGGCGATGGTTGCACAACTCCTTAATGCACTAAAACTGTTGCATTGCACATTTAAAAGGGTAAATTTTATGCAAAGTGAATTATACCTCAAAGCTACGTAAAAAAAGAGAAAATCCTCAGGTGGTTGGAAGTTCACAACAGGAAGCACAGAGATGGGATTGTGTAAGACAATTTCAAAGGATGGTAAATTGTCTAAGTGGCTGAAGAAAATGATAAGGATATGAGCTGAGGGTGATGATTAGTGAGAAAGTACATTAGAAATGCAAGATGCTGCCAAATGTCTGCCTATGGAATGTATTCTGATGACGTCACTTCTCTGACTAATGAATAACGGGAGTCAATAAAAGCTCTTGAGTAGAAGAGTAGTATGACCAAACAGTGTTATAAGAAGACTGATTTTGGTATGGGAAGAGTTTTAGTTTAGATACATGTCATTCCTGCATCTTAAAATGCCATCATTATATGCCAATATGATTTCTCATTTGTTGTTAATATAGTCCTTCTAGAGGATCCAAGCTAACTGCTTTGCCATTTCTCATATTTAAACTGTGTATATCTTTCCTTATTCAATTCACCCCAAATGAAAGTCACTTTTCCCTGCCCTCTGGTATATCTTGAGCCTAGTTTAAAACATATTTCTCTAGAAACCTTCCCTTATTATGTCCTTTTCAACCCTGATCATTTCTCTACTCTACATTTCTCTTTCAACATCTGTGCATTCGATGTGTGCTATACTAGTCGACATGTATAAATACTGCATATACATAATTATGTCATTTTTTGACATATATTTTCCTGATATAAACTGAAGGTTGGTGCTACAACTGATTTCTGTTGAATGTGTCCTGTGTAACCATGGTATAGGATTTAGTGCCTAAAAAGTTAGTCAAACATTGTTCTACCTATCAAAGTCCTCAGGGAGGGTCATGTTCTTTTGGTATACTCTTAGTTCAGATAATTTGGCCAAAACTAATTTTCTCTGTGAGACATTTAATGGCTATATTCTCAATTTTCAGAATGTGATGTCTATAATATACACTTCGCAGATGGTCCCATTGTTATAATAATGTTACAAAACATTTATATCTTCCTAACTTTCTTTCCTCCTGACACGTTATGACTAGGGCTGAATCCCAATCACAGTGGCCTGAGTTGTGACATGAGCTTCTTGGAAAACCAAGGGCTATATTATTGTGACTTCATCACAGATGCTAACGACTATATTAGGCACAGAGGGAGTTCTCGTTCAATGCAGTGCTCAGGAGGTGTGTACCACAGCTCATTGGTTGCCTCTTGGCATCATTAATAAACATTTTTAGTTAGCAACTTGGTCTAAGGGAAAGGACTATTTATGAGTCAGAAGAATGGCCATCATTATCTTTCTTGATACATGAGACCTATGCAAAATGAGACTTCTTGGGAGAAAAGAATATCTTGCAGATTTAAAGAAGACCCAGTACCCATGGCTGAGGCCCTAGCTCTGTTCTGTCTAAATCGAAACCGTATAGAAAACTTGTAAATGGCCACAAATATTCATTGTTCACCTTGACTAAATAATGAAGAATTAAATGATTTTCATATTCATTCCATGTCCATCACAATTTAACACTTTTTTACAATTTGATTTCACCAAAAAGAACTCACCTTAAGCTCAGGTGACTCTGGCTTTAGTTTCAAATTCTGGCTCTCACTATGTGTTTACTCCGGAGCAAGTTATATAAACTTGCTGATCCTTGGTTCAAAGATTCTAAAGGTAGTTTGAAGATCAGATGAACTAAAGATAGAAAATTGACTTACAAACTAAAACAGTCTACAGATGAAAGTTAATATTATTTTCCAAGATGAAAAATGTCAGGTATATATTTCAGAGAAAAAAAAGAATCCAAAAATAAATGCTGATTTTCTTAGATGAAGTCTCAAGCCATTTAATCTTCATTTTCTCCATGAGAAAAATCAACATACAAACACTCAAACTTACATGTGAATTCTGTAGCCATGCCATATATTAAACACATGGGAAGGCAGGTTCTTTTTAAGTTCAGTGAAATAAGTTCAACTGGCCCAGACTTTGGAATTAGAAGCAAAGTGCAGCAGATGCTGGGAGAACAGATCCAGCTATACGAACTAGAAGGAAGTCTTGTCAAAGGTAATGGTGATAGATAACAAGTAGCACTCTTATGGGATCATTGGCACGAAAATTCAGCTACCTTAACAGCTATGTACAGGCATCCAATCCACAGGAAAGGGAGAGAGACTATAACATAAAACTAGTTATGACTTTACTGGGGGCAGGCGGGGTGAGAGGTCCAGCATATGATGACAAACGGTGTGAGGTAGGAAAAGGAATAAAATCAAGTTAACACTTTGAACTTGGGGAATTAAGAAGTTTATCAAGACAGAATCTCAGTCACAGGGAAATAGAACTAGGATCTAGTTACCAGGGTTGAACATGAAATGAGCAGTAGGCAACTGGACCAAGACAGGGGTTCAGTTATATAAACTGGGGAATAATAGTTATAATACTAATGTTAGTGTGACAGCAGAGAATGTTTATTGATAGTTTAATATGTGATGACTACAGTTCTTTTTGGTAGATACATGATTTTACTCACTTCCTATTAAAACGCTAGAATTGAGTCTTATTATCACTGCTGTTTTACAGGTGAGAAAACTGAGTCACAGAGAAGTTAAACAATACGGTCAAGGTAAAAAAGAAATTCCTATTCAGGCATCTGGCCCTAAAGGCCTAGCCTTAATCACTGTATTATACTGTCTCTTGGTTCCACAGAAAATCCCAGAATGAGTTTACCAGCCAAGGTGACTCCATGCTGCCTGATGTCCACTCTAACGGGGATGGGTTCCCAGCAGCCAGAGATAATAAAGCTAAATTGGAGGTTTATTATTGATTTTAGAGAAGTCCTCATCTGAGCTATGAAAACAATTTCGGTATAAGGTCTAAACTAGAATGAGGATGAACAATCAGAGGCTATGGGAAAAGGGGCTCTCTCAGGTAAAGTGGTGCACAGGGTAGGATAAGCTCTAAAAATGGGTTGAAACTTAAAGTCAGGACATGAGCATTTGAAGATGAGATCAAGATATATAGAGCAGGGTTTGACACAGCAATTCAGAAGAGAATGAGTAGTCTTGAAAAATGTAAATTATGCTTGTTAACCAACTGCTGACTGAAGTAAGGATTGGGTTAGTTGGAATGTTTTCACCAGCAGGGAGAACAGACAAAAGGGACCACCATTCTCCTCCAGGAAAGGCTGAATTTGGTGGTTGTATGTGATCTCTCTCTTCAGATCTCCTACTCTAGCCTAATTAACATTATTCTCCTTTAGAGACAGTTATGATTCAAGTGAACATAGGCCCCCATCTTCAGACATACGTAAGCACCTGACACAAGAACTTCAGCCACTCAATTGAGACAAAACAACACTCCTGAAAAAACTAACTGGTAATTTTGTAATTGCCCAGCCGTATCCTGGTGAGGTGGTAAACATACATTTTCCAGTATTCAACAATGTTCAATAAATTATGCTTTGAAAGCTACCCTTACTGATGACACATTTGGGATATTTACACATGTCCTCAGAGGGGCTCCCAATTACTCTCTCTTCTTTCAAAGAAGACTCTGATGCCCTTCCCCAAATGATTCTTCCTTCAAAAACTTTCGTGGTTAAGCAGAATCTTCTGAGCTGGATTTTGGAAATGGGTCTCCCTTCTCCCCTGGTTGCTGGCCTCCTGAATAAAGCAACTGATCCTTTTCCAGCCAATACTTGTGTCATGAGTACTGGCTTTCTAGTGGCACGCAGCTAAACCTGAGTTCAGTAACACCAAGAGGCTAGGTAATAAGCAATACGGTTTCCAGATGATTCTCTTGGAAATCTTCCCTTTGGATTGAAGAGCAGTCTGACTGTCCTGAGGCAACAGGGCTACGACCAAGTCCAAACAAGACCATGTAGAGGCTAAGAAGATTAAGAAATTTATCAAGACAGAATCTCAGTCACAGGGAAATAGAACTAGGATCTAGTTACCAAAGTTGAACATGAAATGAGCAGTAGGCAACTGGACCAAGACAGGGGTTCAGTTATATAAACTGGGGAATAATAGTTATAATACTGTTAGTGTGACAGTAGAGAATGTTTATTGATAGTTTAATATGTGATGACTACATTTCTTTTTGGTAGATACATTATTTTACTCACTTCCTATTAAAACGCTAGAATTGAGTCTTATTATCACTGCTGTTTTACAGGTGAGAAAACTGAGTCACATAGAAGTTAAACAATATGGTCAAGGTAAAAAAGAAATTCCTATTCAGGCATCTGGCCCTAAGAGACCTGGAGAACACATAAGGAGAGAAATTCTCAGTTAGCCATGTGATGTTCAGCTCTCCCACCCTGTTCTTCTAGGTCTGTCTCTAGCTGCCTGAAACAATGTGTAAGATCCAGCCAAGTGGCTTGCTTGGCTCCTCCTAAATTTCCAAAAAAAACTTTGAGGGATAATAAACTGATGTTATTGTTTAGAACCCCTAAGTTTTGAGATGATTTTTATGAAGTAGTTAAAGAAAGGACTTGGGAAATATTCTGGGAAACAATATACACAGTTAAACATTGAGCTCATATAGTAAAGGGAGGAGGGAAAAGTGGATAGCATACGGCGTCTAGCAGTGCCTGCCACACTTCCCATAAATTTATATAATGTGTTGGTAGGAACAACAGCATATATATATATAATATCAGTATATTGTAATGTGGTAAAAATACTTTAATTTTAGTGCGCACAGGGTGTATGGATGTGGATAATTATCTGAACCTAGGAGTTGAAGGAAGGCTTCCTTCAGAAGAAGAATGATGAAAACAGCAATGATAACATTTACTAGTTAGTAAGCTCTCAGTGAAATAGATAAATGCCTTAAATATCTAAGGTCTCGATCCATTTGACAGCACTCTGAAGTAAGTTTCATTATCTCTGATTTGTAAAGGAAAAAGTGGAGGCATAAAAATCATCTCTCAGTAAATGGAAGAATGACTTTTTTTCCAAATTCGAATCTTTTGACTTTAAATTCTAGATTTGATTTGCATCCTACAGAAGGAGAAGAAATTAGTCATTGAGTTGTGGATGAAAAGAGAAAGAAAATGGCTTTGCCAACATAGGAAACTGCATTTATAAAAGAAGTAAAAAGTGTGTGGGAGACCTTCAAGTTCAAAATTAGTTTAGCACAAAATTCAAGGCAGGAAGTGGGAGAGGATATTGGAGAGTAAACAGCCATCCAATTATGGAAGGTCTTAAGTGGCAGGCTTAACAATTTCTGCTTTATTCTTTAAATGTTAACAGCGATTGAAAGGTTTTAAGCAGAAGAATGAAAAGACGGTAATTTGTAGGTCAGTCATACAGGTACAGTACATAGGCTGGACTCCAGGAGGACAAGAACAGTATTACAATTAGAAAAAATTTACACCAGGTCAACCTGAAAGAGCATGGTGGGCTTGTCAGAATACCACAAGTAAATTTGGAGATGAGAGGATAAATTCAAGAAATATTTAGGAGGTAAAACTGGTACTCCTTAATTCTTGGAGCTGTGTGGGTAATAGATAAGAAGAAATCTTAGATGACTCCCTAGCTTTTGGATTTAGTGGCTGGGTGGAATGAGATCTGGAAGACTTGTGAGTCACTGTGGAGAGGGAAAAACTGTGCATTTAGCTTTGACATTTTGAGCATGATGTGCTTAGGAAGACATCCGATGGCATATCCAGCAGGAAGTTCCCTACATAATTTTGAAGTTTGAATGAATGTCCAGCTGCACAAATATATCTTTGGTAATTCTAAGCATATGGCTGTAATTAAACCAGATGAGTTGATGAGGTCATGGTCAGAATATAGGCAGAAGACAGGCAGAAGTCAAACTCCTAAGTAGGTGGATCACAAAAGGAGGTGGGGAGAGGCTACTAAAGGACTTGAAAGGAAAAATTAGAGGGGTAAGCAAAGAAGCAGAGGGGAGGGGCATCATCGACAGGAGGTGAACAGGATGTATTTGAAATGAGCAAGCTGCTAATATCAAATAGAGCAGAGAGCGTGGTTGCTGGATAGTCAGAAAAGTCAGACAAGTGTTTGATTTGACTCAGACAAAAAAAGAAAAAAAATTGGTTTAATCTTTGACTCTTCCCTTTCTCTTTTACAGCTGACTGCACATGCTTTTGTGAGCCCAGCAGAAATAGCCAAGTTGACCTGAACAAAAAATCTGCTCAGCCAGTCCACAGAATCATGAGCTACCTAAGTGGATATTGCTTTAAATCTCTAAATTGTGGGAGTGCTTATTACACAGCAGAAACTAACCAGTACATGGAGAAAGAGACTGTGAAAAAGTCAGGATGAGGGCACAATCTAGTTTTCACTTAGCCTCAGTTTCCATGTCTGTAAAATAGAAATAATTCTGTTTCCCAAATTTGTTATAAACAAATGGGAATGATATGGGAGAGGGAAAAATGTATAATGTGGAATGGTTAGCAAAGAATTTCCAAGTGGTTTCCATGAGTAGGCAAGAGGGGATTCAGGCTTGTTCACAAGTAGAGCTGTGAGTCTAAAACTGGAATAAAGATAACTCTATATTGACAGGCAAAAGGCAAGCAGATGACAATAAATAAACATAAATGGTGAGGGGAAGCTTGTGGAGGTTCTTTTCTAAAACAATGAGCTAAAAAGCAAGGTTACCTGCTGAGAATGAGGATGGGGGAGGAGATGTTGAAAATTTCAGGAGAGAGAAGATAATATTAGATGTCTATCTGGAAAAGTGTAAAAAACAAAGTTTGACAAAATTTTACCATCAAAAGCAGTATGTGTTAAACATAAGTGAATTTATCAAAAAAATTGTGATATAACTACTCAATAAAGTGCTAGACTATTAAAATTATATTCTTCAAGGACTATTTAAGATCAAAAGAAAATACACAAAAAATACTTGAAAGTCAAAATGAAGAGAAAAAAAGCAGGATACAAAACTGTATGTAGACCATGACCCCACAAAAATATTTTCATACAAGTCGATAAAAATAAAACTAGAAATAAAGATGCCAACATGTTAACAGTAAAGGTCTCCAGGATAAAAATACTAGTAACTTTTATATATTTTTTACATTGGCTGCATTTTCTAAATTTCTTACAAAGAACGTGTTAAAAAATAGGAAAAGGAACAATTAATGCTATTTTGATAACAAACCAAAAATGAGACAAGCAACTTCTCCCTTCCCCTCACTTGCTTCCTAAGAGCAGATTTAAAATACTAGAAATTTCCAATACTGGACAAAGTGCAATGGAAAATAACAGAGAACACAGAAAATAAAAGAATTATAGAAATATATGCCAGTTAATAAAGCATAGGAGCTTTGCTCTCAGGGCTGGCAATTCCTTTCTTATTCCCTACCGTTCTGAGATTTTTATGCTCTATCCCCAAATGGTCAATAGCTCTTTACATTTCCCTACCTTGATGCTGTACCTCCCAGCCAGTAGCCTGCCTCCAAGTGAAAGATTCAGGTATGTGAATTCCCTAGTCCAGTAGCCCACCTGGGAAATCTCAAATTCTTTCAAAGTCTGTACCATGAGAAGAAAGCCTCGATAATGTGAGAAAAATATGTGTGTGTGTGTGTGTGTGTGTGTGTGTGTGTGTGTGTGTGTGCGCGCGCATGT